>CM053787.1:395793037-396278037 GCA_028749045.1 Cupressus sempervirens
ATTATTGTAACAGAGGAAGTCCCTAAAATAACTCAACACCAATTTTCTATTGACACCATTTTCACCATGAGAAAGTAACTTGGAAGAGGCTTAAACTTTAAGAAAATAATAAAAACTTATATGGAAGAATTAGGCCAAAAAGTAAATGCAAACACATAAGAAATTTTCTTTATTCATACCAATGATGAAATGAAGAAAAATATTTGCAATATAATGAGATATTGGGGAGGAACTTTCCCATGTAAATATCTTCAAATCTAGCTAGAAAAAGGAGTTAGAGAAGGAAAAACTTGGAATATGATTATGAAGAAAAAAGATAAGAAAATGGAGAGTTGGAAATGAAAATGGTTAACTAAATCATGTAGGACAACTATGATCAAAGTAGTTCTTTTAGTTATTCCTACATATTAGATGTACTATATTCTCCTACCCAAAGGAGTTAAAAGGAAATTAGATTCTAAACTAAAAAAAAATATTTTGGAAATTTATCACAGATAAGAAATGATTTCTTAGTTTCATTATAATTCTCATCCATCATCTCAAGTATGCTCCCTCTATATAGAAACTTCATGTTCTCATCATCTTGTGTATCACCATATCCTTCTCATATCTTTCTCTTCCTCTTTCTCATAGATTCTCATAGCTTTCTCTCATCAACTAGCCATGGTAACTACCACATCTATTTCTCCCTATGTTTCACTAATTTCTTATATTTCTCTCCCTCTTTGACAACAATGCCAAAGATATTTTAGTCACCATATTAGGTTCATTGTCAGACATCTCTATTTTCATGCAAATATCAATTATTTCTAATTTATAGTATTACTTCATTTGTCATTAGGTAACGTGTAATGTCCCCATTTTAGCAGTTGACCAAGTGTGTGTGCGTTAGCCTTGTTCTACATGGTCCCGAGGGCTAACAAAGGGTTTAATGGGATCTTGGAGTGTTTTGGCCTAGTCATTTCCAGTTTGGGCCAAAATGAAGTTGATTTACTCAGTTTCAGGCATACTTACTATTTTTAGTAAGTCGGCAGGACATAGTGCAGGTCAATTTTGGTGATTGGATTCGATACTCCTCGGTGAGAGCTTTCCGATGAGCTATCACTCGCATTATTCGGAGTTCGATTGCTAATACATTTTAATGCCTGAAGTTTTATTAAAGTAACGTCTAATTTAATTGTAAAATATTAAAGTGTTACTTTAATATTTATTTTATGGTGATGTGTACCCAAGGGAGACATAAGGGGTATTTTAATATATGTTTTATATTACACATCTTTTATCCCACATTGCCCATATGAGTTGAGCGGACCCGTGGGAATAGAATAAAAGGAAGCATCTGTGGCTTCATTAGGCAGGTTGAATATGAGAAGAAATTGGTGTGTGAGTTGCAGCTTTGTTCTTGGCATTTGAGGACGTCTATCCTCTTTTGTAACATTCTAGACGTCATTCCCTTGGGGTTTGGCCTTTGGAATTCTTTCTTATTGGCTTCATTATCAGGCAGTTTAGTTGCATTTCTGGCTACAGGCAGATTTGATATTTTGCTCATATCTTCTTCACTACTTGTCCGACGCTTATGCCGCTTGGAGGGAATGGTATTATGAAGGTAGTGGACTGATTGGAGAACAAAGTATTGTAGCAGCAAGTTCGTAAGCATGGGCTGGAGTATTATGACAATATTGCTGAAGTAATTAGTGAGTTGATAAATCTGCCATGTATTTGGTTTTATGAATTCTGAAAATAACATTTTATTAGCAGCAGTTCATTTCCACTTTGCATATTATTGTAGTTTCTTTCTTGAATATGTTGTATGATACCAATTCCATGCATGAAACACAACAAACAAATAAACGTTTGATTTTCGGAGTTATAAGGGGTTTTAAGAAGTTGAATGCAAACTGTTTGACATAATTCCTTTCAACAATTTGGTTTAGTTTTTTGGGACATCCAGGGGTGCCCATTACAGTGGTATCAGAGCTATAAGTCCTGCCATCCTGTGGAGGTCTTATAGGGAATTTGGAACAGCCGGATAGAGGAAAAAGTAAGTAAAAAAGACAGGCTAAGCATTTATGTTTGAGTATGCGACAGGGGTCTTATAATTTCCGCGATACCAGAGAAAGACAAAATAGGATTTCAGACTTGCAAAGCAAATAGTCTAGTACATCCGTGCAGGGGGACATTGAATTCAACCATACAGACACATAGGAGATATTCTGTGATCAGGACAATAACATGGGTGATCGAGATGACAGGAATACAGGATTAGGCGGAGGCAGAAATGCTGGTCCAGATCAGGAGGAGGTACTGTTCCGACAGTTACTGGATACATTAGAGCAGGGGCAATGTATGCAGCAGGAGCAGAATAGGCGAATGGACATGATGTTGCAGCTCATGGCTAGACAGATGGGTGTCAATATTAATCCAGGTGATGCCAACAACAGAAACAATAACAATGAGGGAAACAATAACCATGAAGGCCAAGGCAACAACAATGGTCCTGAGAATAACATTAATGGTAATAATGGACACGGAAACAATGGGAATGAGGCTGATAACTTTAGACACGTTGCACGCCCAGCACGGACTGCGAGCTCGAGACCTCTTCTACCCACTTTTCCACCCAGAGATCTGGTTCATCCAGTAAACAAACCACAGATTACCGAGTTACAGGATCAGTTTAGGAGGGACTGGGAGGCTAGTGGACCAGAGTTTCAGGCGGATATTTCTCTTAGAGATTATATGGACTTGAGGATGAGACACATGCCTAAAGCAGGAGGGAGGAATCAAAATTTTGAGCTGAGGAAGAAAGTTGGAAAACTTTCTTTACCTTATTATGATGCTTCAGGGAAGATGACTGCACGAGCTTGGGTGCAGAAGGTAGATACATACTTGCAGCTAAATCCTATGCCTGAGGAGGAGGCTATCAAGTATGCGGCTATGCACTTGGATGGCATTGCACATGAATGGTGGCATCATGGCATGGTGACTTTGGGGCATAATCAGATTACATCCTATGAGGAATTCACTGAAACATTGATTGGGAGATTTGACACTAAGGATCCCGAGTTACATTTCAAGGAACTAGCACAGTTAAAACAGTCAAGTTCTGTGGATGCTTACATTGCCGAGTTTCAGCGCTTGTCTGTACTTGTTACTGATATCTCTCCTAGGAGATTGGTGGTGTTATTTTGTGATGGTCTTGCTGATCCATTACGAGGTTGGGTGAAGGGACATGATCCACTCACGTTAGCTGAAGCAACTAAAAAGGCACGAGATTTAGCCCCTTCGGTATACAAAGGAAAAAACCATTCAACAGATTCTTCCTACCACAAGGACAAAGACAAAAAATCATTTCAGAAAGAGTATAGCAAACCCAAAGAAGGATCAAAAGGACTAGACAATGAAACCTTGAATGAACTTCGAAAGAAGAAGCTATGCTTCCATTGTAGAGAGCCTTGGGACTTATCTCATAAATGTTCTCTCAAGGCTAAGGCAAATCAAATGGAGTATTTTTCAGCAGAAGAGTCAGAGTCAGAAGGGGAGGATCAGCACTCCGATTCAGATGAGGGTAACACTATAGAGGAGAGCAACATTCCTAAGGATGATAGATCATTGGCACGCTTGACAGGGGCCCAAAAGGCAATCACATTTAAGGTCAGGGGTACTATCCAGGGGCAGAAAGTGATATCTCTTATTGACACTGGGGCTACACATAACTTCATAGATGCAGAGTTGGTAGCCAGGAGAGGGTTACAGACAGAGGAGCATGATGGGTTTAGAGTCATGGTGGCTAACGGTGATAAGTTATTATGCACTCGAAAGATATCTAATCTTCACATCAGGTTTGGAGATGGCTACGAGTTGGAGGATGAGTTCTATGTTGTGGACATGGGAGATTATGATGTCATCCTCGGCATGACATGGATGGCTTCACTAGTTGAGTTCACACTCAATCTAGCGAAATTGGAGATGAGATTCCAGCATGAGGGGAGGACTGTGGTACTTAGAGGGCTTTCAGATGGAGGTTGCAAAATAGTGTCCTTGAGGAGAATGCAGAGACTTTTTCGTCATGATGACATAGAGTGGGCGGCAGAGTGCCACATTATGCCAACTTCACCAGAGCCACAAGAAAAGAGTCATCCACTAGATGTCCAGAAGATACTCGATAGACACGCTAAAGTATTTAGCGATATTCCTCATGGGGTTCCTCCTGACAGAGGGATGGAACATGTTATTGAGCTCGAGGAGGGAGCCAAACCAGTTATGATTACTCCCTATCGTCATCCTAAGAAACACAAGGATGAGATAGAGAAGGCGATTAAGGATTTTTTGGAGATGGGGCATATCAGGCCCAGTAAGAGCCCTTTTGCTTCAGCAGTAGTATTGGTAAAGAAGAAGGATGGGACGATGCGCATGTGCATTGATTACAGGGCACTGAATAAGAAAACAATTAAAAACAGGTATCCCATTCCTAGGATTGATGAGCTGATTGATGAGTTGCATGGGGCATGCTTCTTCACCAAAATTGATTTGCGATCCGGATACCATCAGATCAGGATGAGAGCAAAGGACATTGAGAAAACAGCCTTCCGATGTCACTATGGCCACTTTGAGTTCATGGTTATGCCATTTGGTCTAACCAATGCACCTGCTACATTTCAAAGTTGTATGAACCAGGTATTCAGGAAGCAGCTGAGGAGATTTGTCTTGATCTTCTTTGATGACATCTTGGTCTTCAGTAAGACCTGGGAGGAGCACTTACATCATCTAGAGGAGGTGTTATCTATTCTGGAGAGAGAGTCATTGTATGCCAAGGAATCTAAATGTGAGTTTGGCATGACTGAGCTCCTTTACCTGGGGCATATCATTAGTGCAGATGGCGTTCGGGTTGATCCCGAAAAGATTAGAGCTATTGTAGAATGGCCTACTCCCACAAAACTTACATAGCTTAAGGGATTCTTTGGTTTATGTGGTTTTTATAGGAGGTTTGTTAAGGGATTCTCACAGATTGCTACACCCTTGACAGATCTTACCAGGAAAGGAGCCTTCGTGTGGACAGGGGCAGCACAGAGGTGTTTTGAGCATTTCAAGCAGGTAATGTCTTCATGTCCAGTTCTAGCTCTACCGGATTTCACAAAGCCTTTTGAGCTTCATTGTGATGCATCTGGTGATGGGATTGGAGCAATATTGATGCAGGAGAAGCATCCCATTGCATTCGAGAGTAGGAAGCTCCGAGGAGTTGAGAAAAGTTATTCTGTCTATGATCGGGAGATGTTGGCCATAATGCATGCATTGGCCAAATTTCGATCATATTTGGTAGGTGGACGTTTTGTGATCAAGACTGATCACAACAGTATTAAATACTTCATGAGCCAGCGTGATCTTAATGACCGGCAACAAAAATGGGTGACTAAATTGCAGGCTTATGACTTTGACATAGAGTTTGTCAAAGGTAAGAAAAATGTGGTGGTTGATGCCTTATCTCGGAGACCTCACTTATGTGCTCTGGCAGAGATTTCAAGAGATTGGAGAGATCGGATTATAGCAGAGTATGTCGGAGATGCTTGGGCTTCTGGATTGATTTCAGGTACCATACAGGATGATCGCAATGAGGTGATAGATGGATTGATCAGAGTTCAAGACAGGGTTTATTTGATTTCGTCATCACATTTGAGAGAGGCGATACTGAAGGCATTTCATGATGCACCCACAGCTGGATATCCGGGGGTCTTCAAGACCTACAGGAAGATCCGAGAGCGATTTTCATGGAAAGGGCTCAAGGATGATGTTCAGAGGTATGTCAGGGAGTGTGTGGTTTGTCAACAGAATAAGGGAGAACACACATTTCCTGCAGGTTTATTACAACCCTTGCCCATTCCTGATAGGAAATGGGAAAGTATTTCGATGGACTTCATCACTGGTTTACCACGAGTACAGGGAAGGGATTGCATCTATGTGGTGGTGGACCGCTTGACGAAGTTTGCTCACTTCATTGCTATTCCGTCCACTTATACAGCAACACAGGTGACAGAGCTTTTCTTTAAAGAGATATTCAGGTTACATGGGTTGCCCAAATTCATTGTCAACGACCGGGATAGTAAGTTTATGAGTGTTTTTTTGCAAGAGTTGTTTAGGTTGTGTGGTACAGATCTTACACCTAGCACTAGTTATCATCCGCAAACAGATGGGCAAACAGAGATTGTGAATAAATGGGCGGAAGGATATTTGAGGAACTATGTAACTACACAACAAAAGGCTTGGATCAGATGGTTGCATATGGGAGAGTATTGTTATAACACCACTTATCATATGTCCATCAAGATGAATCCTTTCATGGCACTCTATGGTTATGAAGCACCTAGCTTCATGGATTTAGTTTTGGGGGACAGTAGAGTGCCCAAAGCCAAAAACTTATTGCAGGATAGTTAGGACATCCTGAAAGTGCTCAAAGAGAATATACAACAGGCCCAGAATCAACAGAAATTGTATGCTGATCAACACCGAATAGAGCGCAGCTTTGAGGTAGGGGATATGGTTTACTTGAGGCTACAACCATATAGACAGTCATCGCTCAAGAAGAGCGGAGCTAAAAAGTTGAAACCTAGATTTTATGGTCCATACAGGGTGATTCGCAAAGTGGGCAAAGTCGCCTATGAGCTTGAGCTTCCAGAAGGCAATCGAGTGCACAATGTGTTTCATGTGTCTAGGCTTAAGAAAGCCATTGGTCAGAGTGTAGTGCCTTCTGCAGATTTACCCCCTTTGGATGAGGAGGGGAAGCTTGTGTTAGTACCTGAGGCTATTCTGGATCCTAGAGAGAGGAAGCTTAGAAGTAGGATAGTGAAGGAGTATTTGGTCAGATGGAAAGACCTGCTGGAGGAAGATTCTACATGGGAGAGTGAGCAGGTTAGTCAGCAGGCTGGACTGAGATTGCTTGAGGACAAGCAATTTCAAGGGGGGCGGACTGTAATGTCCCCATTTTAGCAGTTGACCAAGTGTGTGTGCGTTAGCCTTGTTCTACATGGTCCCAAGGGCTAACAAAGGGTTTAATGGGATCTTGGAGTGTTTTGGCCTAGTCATTTCCAGTTTGGGCCAAAACGAAGTTGATTTACTCAGTTTCAGGCATACTTACTATTTTTAGTAAGTCGGCAGGACACAGTGCAGGTCAATTTTGGTGATTGGATTCGATACTCCTCGGTGAGAGCTTTTCGATGAGCTATCACTCGCATTATTCGGAGTTCGATTGCTAATACATATTAATGCCTGAAGTTTTATTAAAGTAACGTCTAATTTAATTGTAAAATATTAAAGTGTTACTTTAATATTTATTTTATGGTGATGTGTACCCAAGGGAGACATAAGGGGTATTTTAATATATGTTTTATATTACACATCTTTTATCCCACATTGCCCATATGAGTTGAGCGGACCCGTGGGAATAGAATAAAAGGAAGCATCTGTGGCTTCATTAGGCAGGTTGAATATGAGAAGAAATTGGTGTGTGAGTTGCAGCTTTGTTCTTGGCATTTGAGGATGTCTATCCTCTTTTGTAACATTCTAGATGTCATTCCCTTGGGGTTTGGCATTTGGAATTCTTTCTTATTGGCTTCATTATCAGGCAGTTTAGTTGCATTTCCGGCTACAGGCAGATTTGATATTTTGCTCATATCTTCTTCACTACTTGTCCAACGCTTATGCCGCTTGGAGGGAATGGTATTATGAAGGTAGTGGACTGATTGGAGAACAAAGTATTGTAGCAGCAAGTTCGTAAGCATGGGCTGGAGTATTATGACAATATTGCTGAAGTAATTAGTGAGTTGATAAATCTGCCATGTATTTGGTTTTATGAATTCTGAAAATAACATTTTATTAGCAGCAGTTCATTTCCACTTTGCATATTATTGTAGTTTCTTTCTTGTTTATGTTGTATGATACCAATTCCATGCATGAAACACAACAAACAAATAAACGTTTGATTTCCGGAGTTATAAGGGGTTTTAAGAAGTTGAATGCAAACTGTTTGACATAATTCCTTTCAGCAATTTGGTTTAGTTTTTTGGGACATCCAGGGGTGCCCATTACATAACGACTTCTGTTTCATCTTTTCTTAGTACTTCACATCACTCCACACCTTTGGGCAACTACTAAAGTGTGATCTCTTGCATCAATATGTAAGATATTCTGATAACAACATCCGATGCAATACTACATCTGTTCTCAGTTTGTTTCAAATAGGGGAATGACCCCTAACTTGCCTCTTTAATACACATCTACTTATTTAGGTAGTGCCTTAGTGAATATGTTAGCTATCTACTCCTTTTTTTTCACATATTCAATCCTCACTTCTTTATCTTGCACTAACTCTATCAAGTAATGATACTTGATCTCAATATGCTTTATCTTTGTATACATTACAAGATTCTTTGAAATATTTATAGCACTTATGTTGTCACAATAGATCACTATAGGTTTAGTAATCTCTTCCTTCATACTTTTTAACAATTGTTTAATCCATACAATGTTTCAACAATTCACTACTATAACAACATACTCAGCTTCTACTGTAGATTATGAAATGCAGTTCTACATTTTTCTCGTCTATGAAATCAACCTCTTTTTTAGAAAGAAAGTGCTTCCATTAGTGTATTTTATGTCATCAACATTACCAACCCAATCAAAATATGTGTATACTTTCATCTCAAACTTTTCATTCTTCTTGTACCATAGTCCATAGTCTTATGTGCCTTTCAGATATCTCATTATTCTTTTCACATTCATCATGCGACTCTACTTAGGATTAGTAGAAAATATTGAAACTATTCCAATTGCTAATGCAGTTTGCTATGAATAACATCTTACAATTTTCCAATCATTGATATATACAATGTCTAATTTACTTCTGTAGAATAACATTCTTTGAAATTTTATGTCCATTGGCCATAGGTGTTCCAACTCGTCTTGAATCTTCCATACCAAATTTTTTTAGTATCTCCTTGATATACTTTGATTATGTAATGTATATTCCTCCTTTATTTTAATAGACTTGTAAACCAAAAAATAATTTAATCTCTCCAAACATTGAAATTTCAAACCCTTTCTTCATTTCATTTGTACAAGTTTTACACAATTAATCTTGTCCTCCAAATATGATATCATCAACAAAAATTTCAGCTAGCAATATCTTGTTCTCATATTCACTCTTCAACTACAGATTGTTGTTATCATTAGTTTTTGCAAAACCAATCCTTACCAAATAAATATGTAACCATTCATACCATGCTCTAAGGGATTACTTCAAATGATACAAAGCTTTGTGTAACTTACATACCATGTTTCTCTTGCTAGGCTCAACAAATTCTTTAGGTTTTTCAATGTAGACTTCTTCTTCCAGTATCCCATTTAGAAATGCAGACTCCACATCTAGTTGATAAACTTTGAAACCTTTGTAAGCAACATATGCAAGAAAATTTCTTACTCCTTCCAACCTTGCAACTGGAGAAAAAGTATCTCCATCGTCAATCCCTTCTTCTTATGGATATCCCTTACAATCTAGTCTTGCCTTGTTCCCTGTGGTTTCACCTTTCTCATTCATCTTGTTTCTAAATGCCCACTTTATTCCAGGCACATTCTCATTCTTTGGTCTACGTACTAGTGTCCATGTCTTGTTCTTTTCAATTTGATCAATTTACTCATTCATAGCTCTTATCCAACCTTCATTTCCAAGTGCATGCTTAACTATTATAGGTTCAAACTCACACAAAAAACATGTATCATTCTTCAATCTATTTCTTGTCATAACTCCTAAATCTTTATGTCCAATGATTTGATCTGGCGTATGATGTCTTCTTACTTCTTGTGGTAGTTTATCTGTTTATGTATGTTCAATCTCTTCATGTCCCTCTTGTTGAATTATAGGTTCATCCATTTGATAGTCGACAATCACTACCTATTGCTCGGCTTCAATAGTTTGACACTTGACATGTTGCTAGTGCTCAATAAAACTCCTTTGTTGAGACTCAACAATGTCCTCAATCTACATCACTTCAGTTGGTCTCTTGGGTTTAGGAATGGTACAAGGTTTTTCTTCATAGACATATACAAAATTTCTCTAATCTTCATGTTCCTTCTTGAATTCCTCTTCATTATTTTTTGCAAATTCATCAACTCTAACATTTGCACTTTCCACAATCTTGTTAGTGTTAGAATTCAAATACTTATATGCCTTACTCTTTGTGGAATATCCTAGAAATCTACCTTCATCACTTTTTGCATCAAGTTTTTCTTTCCTATTATCTTTCAGAATATAAATTTTTCTTCCAAAAACTTTGAAGTAATTCATATTAGGTGCATGACCATACCAAAGTTCAAAAGGTGTTTTATCAGTAGCTTTCTTGACTTGTACCCGATTTAAGGTATAAACAACAATACTTACAGCTTCTCTCTAGAATTTTTGTGAGATACTCTTTTCCTTCATTAATGTTCTTACACAATCCATGATAGAACTATTCCTTCTTTCAGCTATACCATTATGTGGTGGAGTTCTAGGTGCATACATCTTCCTTATGATACCTCTATCATTATAAAATATGTTGAATTATTCAAATACAAATTCTTGTCCTCTGTCAAATCTCAAGCATTTCAAACTCTTACCCATTTCATCCTCAACTCTAGCCAAATACCACTTGAAAATTTCAAAAGCATTACATTTTTCTTTGAGCAACATTATAGTTATCATCCTAGAGTAGTCATCAACAAATATGATAAAGTACTTATCACCATAGTAGTGTTGTACTCCAAAATGGACCACATTGACAATTTTTACACATCACTTTATCAGGTTTACTCAACTTTGGAAATCCTCTTATTCTCTTCTTCTTAATAATCTCAACAAGATTATCAAAGTTCACATGACACACCCTCCTATGCCATAGTGAAGCATCTTCAAATTGTGCAAACAAACAAGTTTCATTAGATAGGTTTAAATAGAACAAGATACCTCTTTTTTTCTCTCCACTTCGAATTATTTCACCAATAACATCATATATCTTTGCTTTCCTATTTAGAAACTCAACCTGAATTGATCGACTATGCCGCACTCAACATGTTATATTTCAGACCTTCAACCCATTATGCATTACCACATTTGATCTTATCATTTAGTACAATCAATCCTTTTCCTTTCACATAACATGGTCCATCATTTCCAAACTTGACACTACTTCCTCTATAATATAATAGCTTATAAAACTTACATGTATCACTAGTCATTTTATGTGAACATCCACTATCAATTATCCATCTATCATTCTTTTTTATATGTGAGATTAAAGAATTTTTCTCATACATTTCATCATCAAATTCATCTTTCACAACAACATAGACAAAAATTTCATCATTTTCATTAGTATCACTATCAACAATTTCTTCAACAATGTAACAAAATTTCTTACCTTTTCCCTTGTAGTCTCTATTTCCTTAGTTGTCTTTGTTGTCTCTCCTTCCTTGGTATTTACTGTCCTTCCTTTCATTTTTTTCTTCTTTGTCAGGACACCTTGCTGCAATATGACCAACCTTGTTACATGTAAACCAAATAATAAGGAGTTTACCTTTGTATTTGCACTTTCTTCTTGCTATCCTTTTAGCTAATAATGTCTCAAGTTCATCAAGTTCATCATCTGATTCACTATCACTGTTCAAATGCTTTCTTTTCTTCTTTCCTCTAGATTCATCAAGAGTTAGTTTTTCTTTGAAAACACTTCCCACATTAGTAGGTGTGTAATTATCAAAATTAGCAAAATCAAAATCTATGAGTCTACCAAATAGACTATCCAATGATAGATCATTACCAGGTGTACATCTAAGTTCTTGTATAGTAGAAAATCAAATAACATAGATAGGAAGTAAAGTTCTCAATACCTTGTTGATCATTGTTTCCTTAGATATGATACCACTAACACTCCTGGTTGCATTCATCACTTCTTTGATTCTCCCAACATATTGTACCATATTTTCACCTTCCTTCATCTTCATGTCATCAAATTTTCCTCTTAAAATTTCTTCCTTGGCTCTCAACACATTTGTGTCTCATCCATGAATTAATGCCAACTTGTTTCATACTTGCTTTGCATTTTCATAGTCTTTCACTTCTTCAAATTCAAAATAGCTTAGGGAGGATGCAACTTCAATCATCATTTGCTTATGCTCCTGCTTCTCTTTCATTTTCTCGACTGTCATAGGTTTAGGAACTTCAATAAACTCATTCTCCAGATAGTAAAGTGCATAATCCCCAATACCAGATGCATGCAACTATATTAGCCTCTACCATGCTAAGAAATTCTCCTTTCTCAACTTGGGTACCTCTCTCTTATACATATTGATCTTTAGCTTTAAGTCATTCAAACTTTTCACACAAGCACCAATGCTTTGATACCAATTGTTAGAATATTTAGAATAACTGAGAGGGGGGGAGGGGTGAATCCGTTATCATTAGGTCCAAATGTATTTAATTGAAAAAAAAAACAACTATAGCAAACTTAATCAAACTCATGAATAACATAGCAAATAAATATGTCCATCACCATTCAACTTATTCATTTCATTTTAGCTCCCTATTCAATATGTGCCGACTAGCAGAATAATATCACAATTAATAATAAAATTCAAAATTAAAACAATAAGTAGCATAAACACATAGAAAACATCTACACAAATGTTTGACACCAGTATTAATGTGGAAATCCAATTTGGGAAAAACCACCAAGTAAATGCTACCAATTTTTACTCTTCTAAAGTTAGCTCTGTAGGAGTCAACCTTGTTAAAGGTTACAAAAAACATTGTTAGGTGTGACCTTGTCAAAGCATTTAAATCACCCTATTAGGAGTGGCCTTGTTAGAGGATTTTAGAGCATTTCCTTAGAATGTCATCTTGTTGAAGGATTTACAAATGACTGTTGGGTCAACCTTAATCAAAAGGATTTTACTATTGCCACAATGATTAGAAAGTAAAAGCTAGGTTTGATCTGATAACATACAACTCACTTTGCAAATCCAAATCTCCATTCATCTCAATCTTGGTTCATTGAATAGACTCCATCTCTCTCAAAAACTTAGATCTTCTTGATAGCTCTTCAAGCAATCTCCCACATCACAAACTTCATACTTCTCTTTTGCAAGTCTATTCTCCACTTGTCGACAAATTCCAATCTAACAACCAACCTAAAACATCTCATATGCCTCCTTAAATAGGTAGCTTATATCCTTTTCCTCTTAAACATAATTGTAGATCTTAGGGTTACAATTAGATACAACAGATTTAATGAATCTAGCCATCTTATGTTCTTCTTCTTCCTTCTTGAAATTCCCAGAAGTTTCCTCAAATATTATCCTTTGATCACAAAACTAATCCTTTTCATGTATTAAATAATCTAACTCATCAATTGTTATCATCAACATATTTTGATTATTTAGAGAATTCAACTATTTTGGCTAGAAATCTTGATTCTTTCTCAAACTATTAGTTTGCTGACATTCAGTCATAACGACATTTTGTTGCTTGGTCATCGCTAGATCACTAGGTCATCACTAAATTGTCTTGCTTAGTTTACATTGTACAACTCAGTCGTTAGTGTCACTCAGCATTCTCTGTCACTCAAGATTATCTATCATCCAACCAATACTAATACTCAACCAACATTGTTCTGCTCGACAATTCTTAAGTTCATTAATCATTTTCTTTATATACTCAATTGCTTCACACATAATCTTTCTTCCTTTCCTACTGTAATGAATGAAAAACACATCAACTTGTCCAGTATTAACTTATAAAGTTCCCATTGTAATTCCATCATACTTTCACATCTCAACTCAACCTTTCATTAGGTCATCTCATGATCTCTTCTTTTCAAATCCTCTTCATCAATCAAATGATATGGAACTCTACATTGTTAGTAAATGTCTTACTAGTAAGGTTTGACATCAATGAAAATATAAAAATTGTTCCAGGTTTGTATTTCCAACAGTAGATGTGTGTCAACATTATCATATTTTAATCCAAGTCCAATAATTCCACACAAATATCTTATGATATGTTTTGCTGCGACAAGATGTATTTTCCTTGGATCAGACATGAACTAATTGAGAGTGTTTGTAGCATAACAAACGTATGGCTTGATATTCACCAAATACATTAAAGATCCAATTATCTGACTATAGAGAGTAGGATATGATAACTCTAACTTAGAGGATGCATCTTTTAACATATTATATATTTTTTTTCCACAGGTGTAGATATAGGTTTGCAATCCATTATTTCAAATCTACTTAGATTCTCTTCTTTCTATACTTCTAGTCTTGGGAAGTAATGCAGAAGACCAGGTCCTTCATATCAAAGTCATATGCAAGATCTTGTTTACATTTCACAATGGGATGATCTTCACCTAATATTAGTAAATCATCAACATAAAGAATGAGGATTAACATATTACCATGTTTTACCTTGAAGTAGAGGTTAGGATCTACTTCATTTTCCGATAATACTAACTTAGAGAGATAACTATTGATCCTTTAATATCAGGCTCTAGGGGCTTGTTTGTCATGACCCCTCCTAAACAGAATCTTATAATTAGATAAAATATAATAATTCATATACTCTTACTCACAAAAAGAATAATAATGATAAACTATATAGATCAATACTTATGATTTATTTATTATATTACCATAATAATATAATTTATAATAAAAATCTTATTTAATTATTTATATTATTCCTAAATTAATATTATTCATAATAATAATAATAATATATAAACATTATTAGTCATATAAATCAATAAGTACATAAATTGGATAGCATACATATTTTAATAAAGTCTAACCGATGAGATTTACATATAGATATCTAAATATAAATTAAAAAAGCACAAAATAAACTAACCAAAAACTAAACTATATATATCCATATCTAACTAATACGATAGACTATATACCATTAAATCGACACGCCCATTCAAATCGGTATACACATGGATATAAAGGCAAGGTGGCAGTATGACTTGGGGGGATAGGGAATCACAGCAATGACTACACAACCAATTATTTCGACTAGCTAGGTAGGCCATGGCCCCCATCCTTATGCCATAACATCATCCCATCCAGCCTCCTATGTGCATTCGGCAACTGTACTCTAACAGATATTGACAATCGCGACTCATGCGCTCTGTGCTCTGCTCCTCTGATTTGACATGGACACGTACAACTTAACTTCTCCCCCTTCCTTCTCTGTGTGGGAGGATAGACTACGTTACCACTATTCTCTATATTGAATGTGTTTTACTACTTATATTGCTTGTTTGTTTAGACATCAGTATCAAATAGAAAGTAGGGCATTTTTTATTGTATTCCCTCTCCAATAGTTTTATTAAGCAAGTATGAGTTATGGGCTCATTGGTTTCTTTTAATTGGAGGAGATATTTTTATATTGAAATAATGTAAATAATAGTGTAATAACTATTTTGAAAAAAGATAACAAAGATTGCCATTAGTCCAAGATCCATTGCTAATAATAAATCAGTAGAGTATTTTTCTGCATGATAAACAGGGATTGTAATTTTGGAAGTTAATTTTAAAACCTTTTTATGATTTCTAATGTTTTCTATATCAATTTTTTTTGTTAATTTAAAATTATATTTAATAAAAATGAATAAAATAGATTATAGATAAATTAAAAAGTCAATCTAATAGATCAATGGACTATAGTTTGAATTTTTGTGATTTTTTAATTAATTTTTGTTGTGAATTACAATAAAAATATTAGTGATATCTAATGTGGATGTGTTTTAGTTAATTTTAATAAGAAAATCAAGCTAATTCTTTTCCTGGGCAACTATGTCAAAAGTTGCTCAATATGTCAAAAGTTGTTAGGGGTGGTCAACTAAGGTATTTAGGTAGCTAATAGGTCCTACAAATTTTAAGTAGGGTCCTAGAATAGTCCTAGATGGACTCATTTGATCAAAAGATGTAAAGAGCAAAAATTGCTCAAGAGTTGCAAAGTTGCTTAAGCAACTTTTGAAATTTTTGCAAAAAGTTGCAAATGGAGGTTTGAGAATTTGTAACTACCCATGCTTGGGTATTTGAGCATGGGAAGCATAATTTGGAAGGTTATAATGTTTCCATTCAGATTACACACATGTGAGCCTGTTATACAGACTGTTGCAACATTTTTCACTATTTTGCAGAGCTTTAATGCCCTAGTATGGTTATGTACAGATTGGGATAGATGATCCGACTTCTGCATATTGTAGAGTATTGTTTCATCTTTCTTTTTCATATTCAAACTTATTTTAAAATTGTTAGGTTAGAAAGTTGTGGAATTTTCTTGGTGACTGGTCCGTAATTCACATTCATAGGGCTGCTACCACAATAATGGCTCTAACTTGATAAACCACAGTGGAAAATGTTTGAAACCTTGTGGGATGATAGGTTAGACTTTGTAAATAATTTTTTTTCTTTGTTTCACATTTTTATGATTGGTTTCCAAGCTATGGAGTGATGCCCTAGGCTAACTGTTGGGAGTAGGTGAGGTAGGACAACAAGAAGAAGTTGTTGCAAACCATGCCCATGATCTGACATGGCCAATTTAGTGGAATAGTTAGAAGCCTATTGGTAACCAAATTTGATCTTTTGATTTTGACTCTTAAATAACCTGAAGTTCTGAACAATATCTAATTACAAAAGTTGAAAAGCCATCTGTAAATGAACATGCTTTTCTCTGAATTGATAGGTAAAACTCTCTATGATTGATTTTCAATGAATTATGTTTATTCTTGCCATCTAATTGGGGGTGTGTTCTTAACCTGAGAACAATAGAGGTATAACCAAGCTAGACTTAGATAAGATCTAACTCAGGTGAATAGAATTTTTAAATAATCTATTTGGTTTTATGCATCCACACATCTTATGAACTCACAAAACTTTTCCTACGAGCTAAACTACAAGAACTTAGATCTATACTTTAATTGTTAAATTGATAACACTTAAAATTCCTCTCAGAATGAACAATAACAATACTTATCACGTTCATTCATTTTATTACAAATAGGGGACGTAAAACTCCATTTCTTCCTCATTCCAATCCAAACCATAATAGAAAGATACAAACTTCAACTAACACCAACTGGAACATAAAATAATCAATATAAAATACTCTCGATTGTCTACAACAAAAAGTATTTCACACCAAAAAGTTTGCTGACCTTCTATTCATCATTCAACTTCCTACATATAGGGTTTGAGAGATGACCATTACAATAGGAACTTATTCGGTTCATCTTCTAAAAATGAAAAATGGCAAGATGCCAATTTGTCACATTACAAAATTTACAAAATTTGCAAAAGAAAGTGAAAAAGGAGGCATCATTTGAATCACTTGGACTTCTTCCCCTTTTCAGCTTTCGCCCTATATGCCTTGGTAGCAACTATAATTGGAACTAGCTCCTCATGACTAGGCATGTGTACATTAGTGAATCTCAAGAGCCACTTTGAGTGCTCTCAAGCCAACTCCTTCACAACATTTAACTGATTTGGCAATTCTTCCATAGCCATGTGTACGCATCCACCAAGTGTTTGCAACTCTGCCACTCTATTTTGACTAATTATATGTTGATATAGAAAACATTAGAAATCATAAAAACATTTTAAAATTAACTTCCAAAATTACAATCCCTATTTATCATGTAGAAAAATACTCTACCGATTTATTATTAGCAATGGATCTTGGACTAATGGCAATCTTTGTTATCTTTTTTCAAAGTAGTTATTATACTATTATTTACATTATTTCAATATAAAAATATCTCCTCCAATTAAAAGAAACCAATGAGCCCAGAACTCGTACTTGCTTAATAAAATTATTGGAGAGGGAATACAATAAAAAATGCCTACTTTCTATTTGATACTGATGTCTGAACAAACAAGCAATATAAGTAGTAAAACACATTCAATATAGAGAATAGTGGTAACGTAGTCTGTCCTCCCACACATAGAGAAGGAAGGGGGAGAAGTTAATCTGTATGCGTCCATGTCAAATCAGAGGAGCAGAGCATAGAGGGCATGAGTCACGATTGTCAATATCTGTTAGAGTACAGTTGCCAGATGCACATAGGAGGTCGGATGGGATGATGTGATGGCATAAGGATGGGGGCCATGGCATACCCAGCTAGTTGAAATAATTGGCTGGGTAGCCGTTGTCGAGAATCACATTCAACAAGCTTTCATCGAATTCATATTTTGTCAGGGCCCTTATCAAAGTCAACCACAGGATCTCATTGGATACAAAGATACACGAAAGGAAGATATAGTGTAGAAAAAGGGTAATGAAAGACATAGTGGAAGAAAGACATTCACCGAACCATTTAGTGAAGAATTGGATTAAAAATACATAACGTGGAAGGAGCATAGGAATCAGCATCCAAAATTGTGGAGGAGGATCTTCTTCATTACGTTAGTACAACAGGGTAAACTCCAGAGCACGAGTTACATAGGACGTTCATCAAAGCATACAAAAAGGTACAAACAAATACCATGTATTAATAAAGGTTACATGCATAACAATAAGGCAATAAAGTTGTATGAACCTCAAGAGTATTCGACAATCTCCAAGGAAGCCCACATGAGTGTGAATAGACATGAGTAGAATTAAGGATAAAAGGGGTACTTTATTTATTAAAGGAATTGGATGGTCAAGTAAGTTCAAATTACTAATAAAATCATAGATTGTATTTATCATTTGTGAGATAATACACATAGACCCCTACATTATTAAGAGATGCATACATATTTTTAAGAGGAGCATAACAATAGATATACTTCATTATATATATATATATATATATTGAAGAATCTATATATAATTGTGGACCTCTTCCAAACTCAAGGGATAAATCATGAACGTTGCCTAGTACGAATTGTTTATAAGATCTATGTTAAACCATAAATTGGAAATTTAAAGTGACCAACAAGGTAAATCCAAAAAGGGGACATTACATTGTTTGAGGCCATAGAGTGTATTCTCCAATTTGCAATCAAGAGAAGTTCTATCATGAATAATAAACTCTTCAAGTTTAGTAGTAGACTGTGAAATGCAACTTTCCATTCATAGTCTACTGCTAAATACAACACATTCATCATTAGTAGTAGACTGTGAAATGCAAATTTTCTTTTTTCTTATCCATGTCACCACATTTTCTCTTAAGAACAAAGCTCCTCCATTTGTGTTTCTTCTATCGTCCATATTTCCTCCCCAATCAACATCAGTATACACTTTCAATTTGAAGTCTCCATTCTTTCTATACCATAAGCTTTAAACCCCAGTTCCTTTCAAATATCTAAATATTCTCTTCACAATAGTCATATGTGACTCTTTGGGATTAGAAGAAAATATTTTCACAATACCAACATGAGCAATATCAAGTCTACTATGTATCACATATTGTAGCTTACCAATCATTGATCTATACAGTGTCACATTTACCTTGGCAGAGTCATCTTCCTTTGATAATTTGTATCTAGTTATGATTGGTGTACCAACTAGTCTTGAGTCTTCCATCCCAAAAGTTTTTAGGATCTCCTTAATGTGCTTTGACTTTGTTATGTATATCCCATCCTTGGTTTTTTGAACTTTTAATCCAATGAAGAACTTGATCTTGCTTATCATTGACATTTCAACATTTCATCAACAAATGATCTACACATTAGCTCGTTTCCTCCAAATATAATATCATCAACAAAGATTTCAGCTATTAGTACTTTATCCTCAAATTCACTTTTCAAGTACAAGTTACTATTCTCACTAGTTCGAATGAAACCTATCCTTATTAGATATGAGTGGAGTCTTTCATACCATGTTCAGAGTGCCTGTTTCAAACCATACAATGCCTTGTGGAATTTACATACCATGTTTTTTTCATTTTTATCAACAAATCCTTCTGGTTACTCAATTTATACCTCTTCTTCTTGTATTCCATTCAAAATTTGTAGACTTAATATCCGTTTGATAAACTTTGAATCCTTTATAAGAAACATATGAAAGTAGAATTTTTACACGTTCTAGCCTAGCAACAGGAGAAAATTTCTCACCATGATCAATGCTTTCCTTCTGTGCATATCTTTTACACACTAGTCTTTCTTTTTTTCTTATCACATCTCCATTCTCATTCAACTTATTCTTGAAAATACATTTAGTACCAATAACATTTTAATCCTTAGGTCTTAGTACCAACGACCAAGTGTTGTTCTTTCCAATCTGATGAATCTCTTCCTTCATTGCATGAATCCAATCTTCATTATCTAGTGCATCCTTAACTAATCTAGGCTTGAATTAAGAAATCAAACATGGATTGTCTCTTAGCTTACTTCTTGTCATGAATCATGCATCTTTATTTCCAATTATTTGGTTTGATGAATGGTTCCTTTTGACATACTTTGCTAAGACAGGCTTGGTTCTTTGTTGTTCAAAATTTTCTTGACTTGGTGGGGTTTCAATTGGTTCCTCGATTTTAACCTATTGTAGCTTGGGTAATAGGAAACCTTTCCTAAACATATACAAATCTTTGATAATCTTTAGGTTCCTTTTTTCTACCTTCTTCATTTTCATCTACAAACTCATCAACCCTTACATTTTCACTTCCCATGATTTTATTCAAATATTTATAAGCTTTTCTCTTTGTGGAGTATCCTAGAAATATTCCTTTATCACCTTTAGAATCAAACTTTCCATTCCTAACAAATTTTAGTGTGTAACACCTACTTTCAAAGATTTTAAAGTAAGTAATATTAGGCATATGCCCATACCAAAGTTCACAAGGAGTCTTATTTGTACATTTCTTCAGCTGTACTTAGTTGAGAGTCTAAACAACACTAATGGCTTCTCTCCAAAATATTTGTGCAACCTTCATCTCAATTAGCAATGTTCTAGCACAACCAACTATAGATCTATTCCTTCTTTCATCTATGCCATTCTATTGTGGAGTTTTTGGCACAAATAGTTTTCTTTTAATTCAATTTTCATTGTAGAACATAGTAAATTCATCAAAATTGAATTCACCTCCTCTATTAGATCTTAAGAACTTCATTTGCTTACTTGTTTCCTTTGCAACTCTTTCCTTATACCATTTAAACATTTGGAATGCATCATATTTTTCCTTCAAAAATATTATAGACATCATCCCAGAGTAGTCATCAATAGAAAAATGAAATACAAATCATCGTAATAGATTTGCATTCTCATAGGACCACAGAGATCAATATGAACCAACTCAAGTATATCACTAGATGAATAAGACTTTATTGAAAAACTTGATTTAGTCAACATACCAATCTAACATTCCTTACACATAACTTTGTAAAACCTTTAATAACATTACTAAACATCTTCATTTCTTGATTCACTTCTTTCAATAAGACATGCATTTGTAGAAAAGTTCAGATATAATAAGTTACCTTTAGATTGACTACCGGTACCAATCAAATCTCTAGTAGTATCATAGATTTCCACCTTTTGGTTTAGAAATTACAGTCAATGACCTTGTGTTATTCAGTTACGACACACTAAAAAAATTAAAAATTAGTCCTTGAACTCGATAAGAATTTATCTCACATAATCTTTTCATTCAGAATAATGAATCCTTTTCCTTTGACAAAATATGGAACATCATTTTCAAGTTTAACACATCCTCCATCATATTCTTCTATGTTTTCAAACTTCTCAACATCACCAGTTATATGATGTGAACAACCACTATCAGTAATCCATGTATCAATTTTATCAACTTGAGAAATACAAGATTTTTCATCTTCACACCTTTCCTCTTCTAAATCATCCTTTATAGAAACATAGACTGCTTCCTTGATTTCTTCTAGGTCATTAGATTCATCATCAATTTGACCTTCCTCAACTAGGTAACACGATTTATTTCCTTTGTCCTTGTTGTCTCTGAATTCTCGGTATCAGTTTTCTCTTTTGTCCTTATCATCCTATCATTGTTAGGACACCTAAACACAATACAACCAATATTGTTGCAATTAAAATATTTTAGAGGAATTTTACCTTTACACTTTCCTTTTCCTCTCGATAACCTTTTTGCCTACAGTGCTACCATTTCTTCTTGTTCTTTCTCCTTTAATAGTATGGTGTCATAGCTACTTCTACTAGAACCATGGTAAACTCTTTTACATTCTTTCCTTGAACTAACAATTTTTGGAGATGTCTTCAAAGCCACTTTTATCTTTGGTACACTATTATCAAAATTATTAAGCTCAAATGTAGTCAACCTACCAATCAAAGCATGACATCATTGCAAGTTATGGATCTCAATTCTTGAATAGAAGATACTCCAATGGTGGATATAGGTAAGAGAGTTCTATGAATTTTTCTTACCACATCTTATTTACTTATGATTCCATCAAATCCTTTGATAATACTAACCACTTCCTTCATTCCGTTAATGTTTTCTACAATATTCTCACCTTCTTGCATTTTTATTTCATCAAACTTTCCTCTGAGACTCTCATCCTTTACCCTTAGTACATTCCAATTACCTCCATAAACAAGTGCAAGTTTCTCCTACATCTCCTTTGTTGTAGCACAATCCTTGATATCATCATATTCAACATCAGTCATAGAAGAAGCTATCTCAATCATTAAGGTGTTGTATTCTAGCTTTTCCTTCATCTGCTCAATTGTCATAAGTCCAAGTGGTGGTGAAGTATAGTGATAATCTAGGTAGTATAATGCATAGTATCCAACTCCAGATAGATATAGCCTTATCCTTCTTTTCCATGAGAAGAAGTGTTCCTTGTTTAACTTGGGTACCTCTCTCTTATACATCTTCAAATCTTTAGCTCAAGTCTTTTTTAACTTTTACCTCTAAGAACCAAATTCTCTGATACCAATTGTTGGATAATTGAGGTGGGGGGGATAATTGAGGTGGGGGTTGTGAATCAGTTACCTCAGGTCCCTCAAAATATTTTTCACCTTATAAAACTTATCAACAAATTATCCTTCCTAATCAAATTCAACATGTAACCGACCAACAACAATTTACAACTTTAAACATATGAAAACATGAAATAGCATGAAACACATCCAAGCACACACTAACACCAATATTTAATGTGGAAAGCCAATTCGGGGAAAAAATGCTGCCGAAATTATCAAATAAATTAACTCTTCTAAAGTGAGATCGGTTAAGAGTCAACCTCGTTAAAGGTTACAAAGAAATTTGTTAAATATGACCCTGTTAGGGAATTTTCACCAAAGATTAGCTAGATCTTTCACTCCTCAATGAGTGGCTTTATTAAAGGACTTAGTAAATTTGTTAGAATGACACCTTAAAAAGGATTTACAAATAGGATTTTTATATCCACTCGGTTAAGATATTTTATGCTATAATGGTTGGAAAGTAACAGTGAAATGATACTACCTTTGCCTATTTAGATCTCCTTTCTACTCTTTACTCTTCTTCAAACTCTTCCTTGCTCTTTCCTTCACACTTTACTTGGCCTATGTTCTTCTTGGTGACTCTTTTTTCTTTGTTCGGTTATCACCAACTATCAACAACATCAATATTCTTTCTCATTCTCTATATAGGTGTTGTTTTTCCTCTTAATCGTATTCATTAGGGTTTCCCTAATTTCTTCCCATCCATTTGATCACATCTCAACTTACATACAATGTATTTGGCGCTTGAAAAAATATTTTATGTATCGTGCCAGTTGTATTTCACCTTGGAACTTGAGCTTTTCCTAGATTACAAACCTCTCCTTGAATCTGTTTCATATGATCTTACCTAACCAACTTCATCCATAGAATTCACTAACAAACTTGTTTCCTTCCTTAGAATATTCTAGATTAATCCAAATTCTCCCTCAATTCATCTCACAATTGATTTGATCAAAACTATTTATCTTTATCAACATGTGTTCTTCTTTCATCGAATAATCTCATTTTCTTGGTTAACACTGTTTACTTGGTTCACATTTCCTTGTTCGGTAACACTTTCTTTCTCAATAACACTTTCTTGCTCAGTAACACTATCAAAAACTTGGTTCTTTTATTATATATTTGGTAACCTTCATGGAACTATTCCTTTTCTTATCTTTTCACTTCACAACTTCAATCCTTTCTTACCAACCAATATTTTTGATGTGTACATCTTCCTAACTCTTCATCAAATCATGTAAAATGATCAAACCAATATTACCTTGTCAAAGACTAATTCATCAATTGCCCATTTAAATGCATACATCTTCTGTCTTTAAAACCATTTCTTTTCTCAACTCCACATCCTTCAGATGATTTGACAACTTACATAAATCAAGTCAACAGTCTTGACATCAATGAAATAACAACAATTGATCCAATTTTCCTAGATTCCTTTTAGTAGTCGGTTAACTAACCTTGTCTATCATCAACATGATTTTGGGTATCGATATCAAATGTAGTAACATAAAGAATATATTAAAGTATTTGTATGCTCACCAATAGAATATCCATAAAGATAGGAAAATTATGGAGTCCGGGGGATTTTAAGTTGAACAACATTGTCAATATCATAAAAGGCATCCTTGTGGCCCTTGGAAATTGCTCTTTAGTCGGAGGTGTTAGATTCATATATCTTATAACTTCCTTGAACAGGGGCGTGGAAGTAGAGTCAAAACATCAGGTTTGCAAACACAAAATTTCTATAGAATATTATTATAACTAATATAGTCCAGTAGTTTGGTTCTTATTGAGATGACCATTATTATTCAATTGTCTTCAATTAATATGAATACTTGAAATTCTAATCACTAAACTATTAGTAAGCTGTCTTTATGATTTTCCTCAAGGTAGTATCTGTCCAACATGATTTTTTCATGAACGTAATCAATCATGAGCATAAAGACTTAAGGAAAAAATAGGAAATTATAGGTTACCACTCACTAGAAAAAGCTCTATTGACGTCTGAAGCCCTAAACATAAGTCCATTTTTTTACCTTATGTGAGTAATAAAGGAAATATGGGAATGGAAACAAACATACAAACAATAGAAACTTATGATAAATTTTAAATGTACATTCAAAGATAATTAAAAAAAATCTAAACATGTAATGATTCTCACCAAGAGCCAATGAAATATTCAAACATTTTGCATGCTTGCATGCTTAATATAGCTAAGACAGGGAAAATATAGATGACTCTAACAACAAAACCCAAATCCTATATGTAATATATCAATGTGAATGCAATAAGGGTTCCATATACCACCACCAATCAATTTACATTATTTCCTTAATGGTGGGAAAAATCAAGAATAAAAAGGGTATTTTCAACAGAAAAAGAAACTATCAATTGATAAAAATATTAGCAAAGCCAAGTAGAAGACATTTTAATTTTGTGTTATTATTATTTTTCTTTTTCTACTATTAATTCATAATTGCTGATTTGGATTTTTTGAGTTGACGAGGCTTGGGTCTTAAACACCAACCCATACATATTAGGATGCCAAAGCTTAAAGCTTGGCAATAGGAAAATTTCCATTTTGGTCTAATCTCTCATTTCCAATAAAAACTTAAAAGTGACTTCCTACTAGGAAATTGGTCACAGTGAACTGACTCCAATAGGTTTCCACTTTGTACAAGTTTAGAAAACCCAATGCATAATCCTATATTGCTTAGACCATTATAAATGTGGGGCATTAATGGCTTGCATCTTCTTTTATAGTTTTGGTATCCAAAGGTTGACTACTAAACCCCTCATTATTTTGCTTCAAATTTATATGTTCAACACAGGGAGAGTTATTTCTCATACCTTCGCTATTGGGAGGCAATTCCATCTCAATATTATTTTTTCCAACCTTAAGATTGATGGAGTGTCCAGTAACATTTTTCTCATCAGTGAAGGTAGAGTCCAATTTGCATTCATTTCCTTTAAGATTAACATATCCAATGCATGAATACTTATGCTTATCTGAGTATTGATAGGAATTAATTTAATTTCATCTTCATTCTGTTCAACCTTAACATGACAAGTGCACTTAGGCTCCATATTCATTTCTTTGTCATCGATATGCAACTCTCTTTGACTTCTATCATCTTCAAGCTCAACATTTTCTACTTGCCAATCCTTGATCACATATTGAAGGTACCAAATCATTCTCAATTTCTTTACTCTTGGCATGTGTAGGCATAAAAGGTTCCCTGTTTAAAACTTTTTTAGCATATATATCACATTCCTTAGGGGTTGTGTAGTTTTCTCTTGGTGACACTTTTAAGGTAGGTTGTCTGAAGAAGTCAATGAAACAACATATAAAGACTTCGGAATATTTGAATTCAAATAAAGAAAAACAACAAAAACACAATGAGATTTAACCCTTAAGTGGAAGGTCCCTTGTCATCTCGACATATAAGCGAAATATTGTCATGTACAATTAAGAGGAATTAAAACACAATAGCAAAGAGAGGAATTGATTTTTTATCATTGCAACAAAACATCGTATACCTCTAGTGAACATGAGGCTAAGTTAAGACGATCAATATTGATATTTGTGCTAGATTAGTTATCTTGGTTAAGCCATGAGTAGATGATTTATCACCAAAATATGTGTGGAAGGGCGGTATTTTTTTCCACATTGAAATTTCACAAGGATTATGGATTTAACTCATATCCTTGGCATTGCTAAAACCTACCAATTTGAAAATAAAAATGAAAATGCCATCATTCTATTAGTGCAATTTAAGATTCTAACCTAAACTTACAGATCTTAATAATGTGTCTTAAGCTCATCGCCTATAACTTCACCCAAATTTTAGGGCTTGGAAAAAAAACCTTGAATAATATAAATTTTGAAATAATGATTTAAAAATTATCTGAAAAAAATGCAACGATGTATTGCTAATGACTTCTTGGTTGTGATGTAGCATAAATGAGGAGGGTTTTTCAAGATTCTAAGCTCATTTTCACTAAATTTCCTCCTTGAACAAGTAGTGATGTAAAATGAATGATAATTTTGATAGCTTTCCTTTTAGGCAAAGAAAAATTCAAGTTTGAAGAACGAGCTTGAAAATTCACCTATGTGTTTAGTTTGCCACTTCATTGATTTGTGTCTTAATAGCCGAATTGAATTCCATCTACATCTAAACATTGAGCATGAATGAATTCAAACTAGAGATCAGAAAAATGGGGAATCCTAACAACATAAAATGATACAAATTTTAGTTTAAATGGTTGAAAAACACCTACAAAAGCTGCAAAACAATGGTCGTAAAAATATTCATAAAAATTGTATTGAAAAATCTTCCAAACCATAATTTGCCAAAAATCTTAATACTATCACAAAACAACAAAAATATCATCTTTTTAGTTGGAAGCCATTGTTTGGACAAGCATATTAATTACGCCGAGAGGCCTTCTATACAATGGCAGCACAAATGCCCAGCACGGGAATATGCCAAGATTCCTTGTCAATAAAAAAGAATTGGGAGCAGTTACAAACTTCCAAATTAAATATTAAAAAAGAATTCCCGAAATAATAGCTGGCCGAAATAATAGGAAGCCAAATGGAGGCCGAAATAATAGGCTCGAAAAAGTAGGGCCCGAAAAAGTAGGACCCGAAAAAATAGGGCCCGAAAAAATAGGGGCGAAATAATTTCAATATGATTTTTTTTTTGTTAAATATAATTTTGCATGCACATTCATGCTTTTTTTTTGCGGGGAGTGGGGGAATTTGAAACAAATTCGTGGAATGTGAAGAGACGTCTGTTGGGGGATATGAGGAGCCTCTCAGAAGTTATAAAACCAAGGCTCCTCATTTCATTTTCATTTTATGTTTTTGCAGGAAGGAAGAGGTGGAGGTTATTGGAGGATTAGATTGGAGTTTTTGAATAGGAGTAAATTGAAGTTTTGGAGTAACATTTTTGCAGGTGAGATTTCTATTTTTTATTTACATTTTCATTTAGATTTAGATGTAGAAGTAAATTGAAATTCAAAATTAGTTATAATATTCTACTTTGATTTATATTTCAATTTTAATTAATTTCATTTAGATTTAGAATTCTGTTCATATGACCGAAATTGAGGCCACTGGAGGACCTGTGCAGAGTTTTTCGTGGAGATAAGCATGTGGGTACTGAATCAAGGCACATTAGGCCTCTTGGAGATGTAATTGCGGTGACTTCCATGGCTTTTTGAATCGAATAGGGAAATCTAAACAATCTCAGATCTGAAATTCTTTTTTTCCTTTTCAGCCGAAGACAAAACAAAGATTGCTTGCAAGAAATTTTGCAGAGTTTAAGATTTGATTGCTTATGGCCGACTATTCTTGGTAACTGATATTTCTATTGTATATTCCCGTGCCCAGCACGGGAAGTTTTAATCTATACAATTTATTTTGTGCATTTAGTGCACAAACTAAAGAATGCATATGCAATCAATTTTTTTATCAATCTTTATGATAGCTTTTCTTTAAAAATAGAAAATAGAAATTATTCTTTTATGTATGTAGAAAAAAATTAGAAAGATTTTATGTATGTAAAAAATTAAAAGAATTCTATATACATCTAGATTTATTGAAAAGAATTCTATTTACATCTAGATATTTTGATTGAAATAACCATAATGTAAAAACAAAATATAAAATAGAAATGTTAATATATGTATGTAGAAAAAATTAGAAAGATTGCATGCATCTAAAAAAATTCTATTTACATCTAGATTTTTTTAGAATGGAAAAAAATGGATAATAGAAATATCAGTTGCATGCTTGTAGAAATAAATTAGAAAAACATGTATCTAGAAATTAAAAAGATTCTATATGTGTCTAATTTTTAGATTTTACTTTATTCTAAACTAATTATTGATGGATATATATTTTAAAAATATTTATGTAGTTTAAAGTTTAGATTTTAATTAATTTGTATGCAAATAGGAAAAAGAATAAATATTTTATATATATGTAGATTAATTTCTATTTTTAAAATTTACAAGTAAATGAGTACTTTATTCATTTAAAGTAAACAAGTTTTTAAGTAATATATTTTTATTTTAGAAATATATTAATCATAATGTTCATTTATTATTACTTATTTAATATACTTACTCTCAAATCTAAGACAATAGAAATGATATTTTATTAACTTTGAAGTAGGGAAGTGTTAAGCAAGTTCGTTTACAAAAATACCAAAAATATATTTGGTCTTTGATCAAATTGGAGTTAATATTAGAAATATAAATATGATCATTAACAATTAAGCTAAATTCAGTTCAAAACAATAATGTTATTTAAATTTAAATTAATTTTTTTGAAAAGAATTCTATTTACATCTAGATATTTTGATTGAAATAACCATAATGTAAAAACAAAATATAAAATAGAAATGTTAATATATGTATGTAGAAAAAATTAGAAAGATTGCATGCATCTAAAAAAATTCTATTTACATCTAGATTTTTTTAGAATGGAAAAAAAATGGATAATAGAAATATCAGTTGCATGTTTGTAGAAATAAATTAGAAAAACATGTATATAGAAATTAAAAAGATTCTATATGTGTCTAATTTTTAGATTTTACTTTATTCTAAACTATTTATTGATGGATATATATTTTAAAAATATTTATGTAGTTTAAAGTTTAGATTTTAATTAATTTGTATGCAAATAGGAAAAAGAATAAATATTTTATATATATGTAGATTAATTTCTATTTTTAAAATTTACAAGTAAATGAGTACTTTATTCATTTAAAGTAAACAAGTTTTTAAGTAATATATTTTTATTTTAGAAATATATTAATCATAATGTTCATTTATTATTACTTATTTAATATACTTACTCTCAAATCTAATACAATAGAAATGATATTTTATTAACTTTGAAATAGGGAAGTGTTAAGCAAGTTCGTTTACAAAAATACCAAAAATATATTTGGTCTTTGATCAAATTGGAGTTAATATTAGAAATATAAATATGATCATTAACAATTAAGCTAAATTCAATTCAAAACAATAATATTATTTAAATTTAAATAAAATAAGCCATGTTTACTTTGAAACATCAAACAACTAATTAACTAATACAATAATTAAAATAAATGAATCTATTATGACATAGAAAAATATTTTCGAAGTATAATTTCTTTGTTTTTGAATCAATATGAGTTTTTTTTTTCTACTTGAAAAGATAAACCATCCTAATTGTCATCCTTAGTTAACCCTAACAACAACCCCTACCTTAGCCCTAACCCCAACAATGATGTACAATATAACTATAATCCAACATTAAACTATAATTATAGCACTAAAACATATCCCTATTGATATAACGAAAATCTCAGTCCAAATCATAATCTAAACCAAAAACCTACACACTAATATTGGTTATAGTCCTAACCCTAAAATCTAACCCTTAACCATAATGTAAAAAAAAACTCCAAAATATTGATCAAGATCCTAAACCTACCTATATGGATAACTATGATATTAAACTCTAAATCCAGTCCCAAGGTCCTAACCATGGTGTAAACCTATAACCGAACTCTTAAAAAATTTACTAATCCCTGATCCTAATCACATTCCCAACTTTAAACTTGAACCATAAACCATAGTTGTAACCATAATCATAAACTTAAACAAAACCCTAACCCTAAAGGTACAATCATAAAATTAATCATAGCTTAGACCCTAATCCTAGCACAAACCACAATCATGACCAAATATAAATCTTCACCTTACCCCTAATCATAATTTCAATGTTAACCCTAACATTAGTTTCAATCCTACCATGATATGAACCCTAATATAGACTTCACCTTGATCCTCACCCTAATCTTAAGTCTAATTAAACCCTGACTAAAACCTAATCTAAATGATATATCTAACTATAATCCTAACTGTAATTATCATACAACCCAATGCTAACCCTCATGTATATTTAATCCCTAATCTTAACTCTAAATATTCTATAAACTCTAGAATTGACCTTGATTCTAACCATAACCCTAAAATCTAAATTGTAACCATAGCACGAAAGGTGGGGACCCCCGCTACATGGCACAATTCTGGGTCTTGGAGCCTTGCAAAAGCACTACAGAGTGAGGAAATGTCATAAAGGTGACATGTAGTAGCATGATGCAATTTTGGGCTTTAGAGCATTGCAGAAACAATGCAGCTTAAGGAGGCGCTAGAATGAAGACTCATGGAAAGAAGAGGAAAGACATTCATGTCGCTGGCAAAAAACTATGAAAAGAGATAACATGATGTCTTAACCTCCCACAAAAAATGCAAGGTTGATCCCAAGGGGGAATTTGGTTTCCCCAAAAATGAATGATGGTCATCGATGAAGGTCTTCCTCTCGAAATAGATGGCATAGATGCATCGTGAATCCTCACCAATGAAGGATTAAGTCGCAACCGTCGATGTAGATTCTCCCCTCAAAAAGGATGACTGAGATGCAACAAGGTAACTCCTCCCAATGAAGGATTAAGTCACATTCGTCGATCAAGATTGGCTTTATTTCCAATGGATGACTAAGATGTAGTGAAGAGATTCCTCCCAACAAACGAAGCAGATAGCACAAAAGGTGTGAACCCCCTCCATGTGGCACAATTTTGGGTCTTAAAGACTCATGAAAGCATTGTGGAGTGAGGAAATGTTGGAAAGGCAATGCGTGGTAGCATGATGCAATTTTGGGCTTCAGAGAATTGAAGAAATAATGTAGCATGACGATGCATCAGAATGGAGATGCATGGCAACATCTTGTGCAATTCTAGGCTTTAGAGTGTTTCAAAGACACTAGCATATAAAGAAACGTTAGAATGGGAATGCATGGCAACATCTTGCACTTTTGGGAAGATGGGAAGATAGCTCGCGAAGAAATAAGAGTTATCGAATCTCGCAGCATGAATCAACCCGACCAAGAAAAAATGATCCAGCGTGGTCAATGAAGAAACCAAGCCAACACAAAATGTTAGCCGCCAACTTTAGCGATGTTAACCCTCTGCAAAGAACCTATCCCATTTAAGGTCTCTCAGATCAGACATTAGTGATGGGTTGAATAGGGGGAAAAAATAGCACACAATGCCCTCCTAAATGAAATTCTAAATGTAACACTAATAAGCACAGTCCTACTTCTTTCCCTAACCTTATCCATGAGCATGGGAATATACATATTATTATATAGGGCACCTTATATAATAATAAATATAATCTAAAATCCCAACCCTTACTCCCCTCCTAACTATAACTGTGACCATAAGAAAACTTCTAAATATAACCCTTCCTCTAACTCTAACCCTAACCCTAACCCTAACTATAATTGTAACCCTATCCCTACCACTAACTGTAACCCTGAATCTAACTCTACCATAATTGGACTTTAACCCTAACTATAACTATAACCCTAAACCTAACTCTAACCTTAACCGTAACCATAACCGTAACCCAAAACCTAACCCTAATCGTAGCTAGGATTCTAATACTTTGTCTACCCCTAACTCAAACTATAGCCCTAACTATACCTCAAACTCTAACTGTAACTCATATTCTAACCCTAAACCTAACCCTAACCTTGACCCTAACCCTAACCCTAAGCCTAAGCCTAACCCTTTGTCTACCCCTATCTCTAACCCTAACCCTAACCCTAACCCTACCCCTAACTCTAACCCTAAATCTAACTCTTTCTGTAAATCTAACTCTACCATAATTAGACTCTAACCCTAACCCTAACTTTAATCCTGACTGAAACCCTAACCCTAACCCTAACTCTAACCTTAACCATGACTCAATCCCCTTACCCTAACCTTAACATTGATATAACTCTCTCTATATATAACCCTAACTCTAAATATAAACCTAACCCTAACCCTAACCCTAACCCTAAATCTAACTCTAACCCTAACTGTAAGCGTAACCCTACCCCTACCGATAACTCTAACTGTAAATCTAACTCTACCATAATTAGATTTTAATTTTAACCCTAACCCTAACTCTAACCCTAACCCTAACTCTAACATTAACCCAACTGTAAAATTAACTCTATTGGTAACTCAAACCCTAAAACTAACCCTAATTCTAACCCTAACTCTAACTCTAGCTCTAGCTCTAACCCTAACTCTAACCATAACTCAAACTCAAACCCTAAACCTAACCCTAATCCTAACCCAAATTATAATGCTCTATCTACCCCTAACTCAAACTATAACCCTAACCCTAACTCAAACTCTAACCTTAACTCATACTCTAACCCTAAACCTGACCCTAGCCCTAACCCTAACCTAGAACCTTACCCTAACCCTAACTCTAACCCTATCTATAACCCTAATCCTAACCCTAACTCTAATCCTAATCTTAACCCTAATTCTAATCCTAACACTAACCTTAACCCTACCCCTAACTCTAACCATAAATCTAACTCTACCATAATTAGAATCTAACCCTAACCCTAACCTTAACCCTAGCTCAAACCCTTACCCTAACTTTTTCCCTAACCATATATCTACATATGACTATAACATTTTACATTACAATATCCCAAAAATAAAATATATATTTTTATCTAAATTAAACTCCTTATATTAAATTTAAAATAATATTTGACTCAAACCTTAACCGTAACCCTAACCTTAACCATGAGCATTACTCTAACCCTAACCTTAACCATAAACATAACTCTACACCTAACTCTAACCCTAATTCTAACTCTACCATAATTGGACTCTAATCCTATCCCTAACCCTAACTATAAGCATAACTCTAACCCTAGCCTTAACCATGAGCATAACTCTAACGTTAGCCTTACTATAACCCTAACACTAACCCTAATCATAACCATAACCATAACTCTAACCCTAACCTTAACCATGACCATAACATTAACCCTAACCTTAACCATAAACATAACTCTAATCTAAACCATAACCATAACTCTAACAATAACCATAACCATAACTCTATCCCTAACCTTAACCATAGCTCAAACCCTAACCCTAACTCCAACCCTAACTCTAATGCTAACCCTAACCCTAATTCTATCCCTAAGGTTAACATTAACTATAATGGTAACTTTGTCCCTAACCATATATCTATGTATGACTATAACATTTTACATTACAATATCCCAAAAATAAAAAATATATTTTTAATCTATATTAAACTCCTTATATTAAATTTTTAAAAATATTTTGAAGCATAATTTTATACTAACTTCATACAACTCTAATTAAAAATTAATTAACAATTTTATAGTAACCTTATCAAAATAAAAAATAAAAAGTAAATATTTTTCCTATTGCGGCGCGACTGCCACTAGCTATATATACCTCTATATATATTACGCCGAGAGTAATCGTTCTCGAGGCGCCTATTTTTATTTTCATTAATCCCAACCTCGATTAAAATAACTTTGGGATTAAATAAAAATAGGCGCCTCGAGAACGATTACTCTCGGCGTAATATATATAGAGGTATATATAGCTAGTTATTGTTTTCCCATCATGCAACTAACTTGATACACATGTATGCAAAAATGTGGCAATATAGAGAAACCATGTGGATTTCTTATGGAATGACACTTGTGGAGATTTGAAGAGGCATGATGCCACGTCTCTTTTTTTTTACTAATTCTCAAGCTAAAAAAAAAAAGACTATAGAAAAAAGCCCAGAGCCAATAAGAAAGAAGAAATAAAAATATCAAATTTCAGTTCAATAGAAAAAATGCTCAAACTATAGACTAAGTGAAATAATTTAAAGTTTACATATATTTCAAGAGTCCAAATAATACTTAAAAAAAGCTACTAAAAATTATAGTCTCTCACAAAAAAAAATTGAGATAACTTAACTCCCAACCATAATTTTTAATTTTATATCATTAAAGTATAATCCTTAAGTTTTGAAAAGATTAATATATTTAGACATGTTATTTTTATATCATTAAAGTATAATTGATCAATTTTGAAAAGATTTATATATATATTTAGAAATGATGTTTCCTTTCACCAATACATACTCAAAGTGACTTCTATTTCATTATTTTATTATCTCTAAAATGGAGAATACACAGGAAAACTTCAAAAATTGATCTTTATCAGCCTTTTCAATTTGATTTGATTGTTGTTTCCAAGTCCAGCTCAAAAATCGATTTGCCCGATCTGTGCCTACAACTAGAAGAGTCGACGTAGAAAAATAAAATCTGAAAATAGGTTGACTAGATCCACTCTGGCCCTGTTGGCCCCTTTAACTGCCTAGTCTGATGGATCCATATACTACACACATCAGCAGTAAAATTTACACCATCTCTCACGGTGCTCTATCCTTTTACTTAGATTCACATAATCCATTAATATCCTGCAGTCTCCTCTCTTAATTCACGAGGTCTCAAAATTGTCATTCAAATTGAGATATGATTTGTGCTCAATGAGTCACAACTGTTTTTGTCATGTATTATGTTTTATGATCTTATGCATCTCTTTCATCGGCATTCTGATGATGGACACACAGGGTGATTTGAAAAGTTGATGTTAAAAACTTCACACACAATCTAAACCAGAAACTATTTAAAAAAATGCATCATCCCATATCACCAATAGTCTTTGCATGAACACAATCCATCCTTGAAATGATGGAAGCGATTATTATCTCTTATAACAATTTCTCTCTGAACAACCTTTGAGATAAACTTGGCAGCTTCATGACAATCACCACATACACAAAGATTCTTGATGATTCGGATGGGTGTCCCATCAGGTGTACTCATGAGCCCAAATGCAATGGCCATTCTCTCACTATGTGTGTAAAGAGAGTTTTCCTTCTGCCCTTGCTCTACATCATGTAACACAGATTCTGTGTTGGGTTCATACCCTGCCTCTTTCATCTCAGCAACAAGTTTCTCTAAAGTCTTGTAGATCTCTTCTGCCTCTGGATGTGATCTGTCTCCGGCAACAAAAGCATGCACCTTGTTCTTGATAACAACACAACTACGTGCTGGTTCTTTTATCACTCCTCTTTGTTTCATTCTGTTCCACACATTTTCTGCCTCATCCCACCTGCCAGCCTTGGCATAGATGTTTGAAAGGAGCACATAACCTGCCGAGTCGTGTGGTTTTAGTTCAATAACATGTTCAGCTGCAACTTCTCCTAGTTCCATATTACCATGTACCCTACAAGAACCAAGTAGAGTCTGCCATACTAAAGCGTCAGGTTTAATTGGCATTCTCTCAATAAGGTTCTTTGCCTCTTCCAAACATCCATTACGCCCATAGAGGTCTACCATGCAAACATAGTGTTCCATTCTTGGAGTGATGGCATAATCATGAATCATGGATTCAAAGTAATGGTAACCTTTCTCAACTAGGCCAACATGACTACATGCGGAGAGTACTCCAACAAAGGTTATATGGTTTGGCTTGATACCCGCCTGTAGCATTTGATCAAACAGTTGGATTGCCTTCTCGGCAATACCATGCTTTGCATATCCTGTGATCATTGCTGTCCATGAGATTATATTGGGGTTTGATATGCTGTCAAAGGCATTCCATGCGGCCTCTATGCTTCCACACTTGCTGTACATGTCAATGACAGCATTCTCCACACATGAATCCTGTTCAAATCCCATTTGTATGATTTGGGCATGGATCTGCATCCCCTGTTCTATAGCTGCTATGCCAGCACATGCACTTAAGATACTAGCAAATGCAAAATTGTCTGGTTTCACTCCTTCCCACTGCATTTCACAAACAAGTTCCAGGGCCTCATTAGCAAGCATATTTTGACCATACCCTACAACCATTGTACTCCACGAAATGTGATCTCGGTTTGGCATTTTGTCGAACACACGGAATGCATCGTCTATGCATTTGCATTTAGCATACATATCAACAAGTGCATTTGCTGCAAAAACAGAGAACTCAAATCCAGTCTTTATCAAACAGGCATGAAGTTGCATACCTTCTTCCAAACTCATTCTGCCCGCACATGCTGCGAGAACACTTGTGAATGTAAAATGGTTTGCATTCGTGCCTTCCTCTTGCATTTTAACATACAGCTTCAAGGCTTTCTCTCCTTGATCTGCCTGGGCATATCCTGCAATCATAGTAGTCCATGAAATGAGGTCATGTTTGGCCATTTTGTTAAACACTTTGAATGCATTCTCAATACTATCACATTTTGCATACATGTCAACGAGTACACTCCCTAGAATAACATCCAACTCAACCCCAATTTTCACAACATAACCATGCACTTGCCTTCCCTGTTCGATGCTGCCATGGCTAATGCAACCGCGAAGAACACTGACAAAAACATACCGATTTAACTCCACATTTCCTCCTTGCATGTATCTAAAAAGGTCAAAAGCTTGCTTTATTTTTCCGTGTTGAACATACCCAGCAATCATAGAATTCCAGGATACCGCACTTCTTTGAGGCATTTTGTCAAACACTTGACGCGCGTCAGCCAGAGTTTCACTTTTTGAGTACATGTTAACAAGATTGTTATCAGAAAATATGTTTGACTTTAAGCCTGTTTTAATCATGTGTGCATGTACCAATTTTCCCTCTGCTCTGGATTTTTTAATTACACAACCTTTCAATAAATCTGCATAAGTAGCTTCTTCTAAACACATGCCTGATCTATTCATAACATACAATGCCTCTTTCAATCTGCCATGACTGCAGAGTTTTACAATATCTTCGTTGATTTCAATGAATGCTGTGTTGGGTTCAAAACATTTTATATGTTTCTGTGTAATACGGCTTTTAACATCAATGAAAAACTTTCTTCTATGATGCCCACTAAAAACTTGCATCATCTTTCCTCTGAGCTACTTGAAATCTTCGTAAGAAGAAAACATCGGTTTAAGGTTTTTTACAGCCATTTAAAAAAATGGGCATTCGTTTGTCATTGACATTTTACAAGATTGATCAAAGTGTTTTGAAATTTTGAGAAGCATGATTTAGATAAATAAGAAATTAAATAGCATTTTTCAATTAAAATGGTTGATGAATTAACCCATGCCATCGCGTTGGAGCGAAAATAATAATCACTGAACCGAATAAATATTTATCAGACATGATGAAATACTTCATATTTTAGAATAGATAGAGACGAAAAAACGTCTGGCAGAGGTAAACTGAAGTTGTGAAATATGTTCAATGAATGTCAGTTTTTTTAATATACAGTATCGTTTCTTGTTGTGAATGTACATACTAAGAATTCTTTTTTCTTTTTTAAGTCTATGTTAATGCTTTTTTATTCAACACTACGAAAGAGAATTGGATATTCAATTAATTTTTTCTTATTTGAAAGTGGTATATTTTGTATGAATTTGACTGGTGATACTATTATCTCTTAATTTTTTTTCTTATACCATTCTTCATTCATCATCTTATGTGGAATATATGGGCCCAACAATTGAAAATCTAAAGTTCGAACTATTGAAATTTAATTTGTATATAATTATATTGAATCCCTTCTTATATCTATTCTAAACAAATACATCTTATGGTATTTAAGACCATTCGTTTACTGCTTTGAAAAACGCTAAAGAATCTGTTGTGTGCTTCAAGAATTCAATTTGTTAAAAAGATGAAAAACATCACAACACATTATCATGATATTTTATGAATACATATCATTCTAAGTTGATTGCATGTTTGACTATTGTCTTTAATCCTTACTCAAAGTTGTAAATTTGGTGCTTTAGGGGTGTGACTAAGGAGAACTAAACCCTCACAATTAATAAAACAGATTCTCAAAGATGTTCTTAAAAAAAAGTCATCTTCAAGAGTATTGGCATAACTGATGCAATAATGGTGACTAAGGTTTGTTACAGGCTTGATGATAGGAAGATCAATTGTTATGTTGTCATTGATGACAACTTGGTTATTTGCATGTTGACTATGTTCTTGACATATTTGCTTGGTAGGTAGTGTTTGATGTTGCAGTTTATTTACAATATAAATTTGTTGATGTGGTCATAAAGTTTGGTAACATAATGTTTGTAGTGATGTTTTGTATGATTGCACATGTTTATGAGAAAGTTGGATTGCAATTGATTTATGTGTAACAAGACAATTTGGAAGCAAAATGAAGAACACATAGTGGTAGTCAATGAATGATTTGAATGAGTGACTAAATCCTCATTGATTAAAGTGATGTGGTCATATTATATTTATCTTGACTTGTTTATCTATGATATTATATGATCTCCGCAAGAATGGAATACTACAACATGTATGATTTGCATATAGAAGATCGATGAGTGAAGAACAAAAAAATGTTTGAGAAAGCATGAACAAGTGATGCCAAATCAATGAGCGTTCATGATTTGATTGGTTGCAGTGGATGTTCGAGATTCCCAATTTCCATGATGACATGGTTGGATGATCTTTTGTAATATTTGATTACTGCAATGATTGTTTTTTGAAGGCAATGGGTGTGCTTTGAGGAAGTTAACAAATGACTAATTGTTTATGTATTTGATTGATGTGTGTTAGAATCTATGGCTAACAATGACTAACAACAAGAACAAAGAAGCCCAACAAAACTGTGCATCAACACCAAAAAACATAATTAACTAAGACCATAAGCCTTAATACAAACAACAAGAAAATACAACAAAGAGAAAGCAAAAGGACAACATTATGACAACTACATGGTCTTCAGTACATTAGCAACCTGATCAACAAGGATATTCATGTTAACTGCAGAGGCCTTCAAATCATCCATTTCTTTGGCTTCCATGACCTCAGTCTTCTTAGAGTTAGCCCTCGTTCGTTTGCTAGGGTCGTGGTCCTCTTTCAAGTCCTTCAAGATGGAGCAACTCTGGTCAACAAGTTTCTTAACCGCCTTCTCAGTGTTGACCACTTTGTTATCCATGTCAGCTAGCCTTTTCTACAGATTCTTCATTATTTTGTTCGATAGCTTTGTTATTGGCTTCCAAGGGTGGTATTCTCTTCATAAGATTATTAACCTCTTCTGCATTACCAATCACCTCAAAAAGTCTATCGAAATACTGACCAAGAGTTTTCTCACCTCTAGTGGTCCTGCTTAGTTGATTAAACTCTCTCCTAATGTCCTGCATTTTCTCCTTCATTCTATTGATATCCCTTTTCATCAGACTCGAACTACCAATGATACCCTTCCAATACCCTTGTTTGCCGTAGTCCTTGTTATGAACCAAGTAATCTTCATCACTTTCCATATTGTCTCTTTTAGTATCCTCCTTAAAACCTTTGTCATTAGCCTTCCTTGAGAAAACACATTCTTACCTTTCCGCTCCATCCTATTTTTTAGTGGTTCATCATCAGAGGGAATGTTTAAAATGCTATAAGTTTTCTTCTCCTTTCTTCTGGTAGCAATACCAAAATTGCCTATGGTTTTCTTCCCTATATCCTCCTCCAGCTCCTCCTTAGACATTGTTTCCATCTTAGAGTCCACCTCCTTAGTCTTCTTTTTCTTTATAGACGAGCTCCTAGGAGCTAGCCTTTTTCTCTTCTTAACCTCCATCTCATCTTCCTCCTCCTCTATATCCTCATCTTGTTCACTCCCCTCAGTATCACACTCCAAATTTTTCTTACTAAAACAGTGTTTGTCCACTTTCTTAGCTTTAAGAAGATTCATAACCAGAACCATCAAGCCCTCATAACAAGCATGGTCACCCTCGAGATTGTTCTGTATAACTAAAATAGTGTTACCCAATGACTGCCTGAGGTAGAAGGGGAGATTAAGTCTAACACTATGCCTAAAATGGTTAACAACCATAAAATGATGCCCACAAATCATAGTAAAATGACCCTCCAGGGTTAGGTATTCAATCACCACAAACATGACAAACCTCCAAGGATGAGAAATGGAACCAGGGCTAAAATAAGCATTGGAATTTTTAACCAACCTGTTACGCTCCTTAGTCATCTCTGCAAACTCTTCAACAACATGATCAGACAACTTCTTATCCCTGTAGAAGTTGATACCCTCCATATCAAGACCAGTAGCTTCCACTATAATGTCCTCTGCGACATCCATTCACTAGTTTCCCACCAAAATACTACCATCCTTCCAGGTCTTAATAAATTGGTGAGAAATGGAAGGATTGCTTCCCTTTAACTTCTTGATGAAGCTCGTAAATTAACCCTATTCCAAAATATCCCAAATATCCATCTTCTTCTTCCATTCCTTATAGCTTGCAAGCTCAACCCTCTTTCTTTCTACCAATCGTAATAGAACTAGACACTTTAGGGATTGTTGTTCAAGCAGGAATGCTCGTAAATCATGAATTGAGGTGGTTGTGCTTTATTATGTAATGAAATATATAAATAGGGATGTAAGATGAAATCCTAATTGTAGATTTTGGATGAGAGGATTCTAGACAAGTGTAATTGTAGAAGTGATTGTGTACTAGTGTATTGTTGAGTTGAGTTGGATCTAATCAAGTAGAGGAGTGTTGTTATTCATAGATCATTGTACTTGTTGATCCCTAATAGTTTCTTTAAGAAAATAACATAGCTGGGTAGATCCTATCAGGTCTATCTTGTAAATCCTTTAAACTTGGGTTTAAATCACCTTGTAAGGTTGATCTTAATAGATGAAAGCTTCTAATAGTGTTGAGGTAAATCTTTTAACTGAGTAGCTCCTAACAAGGTATGTTAATAACCAGATGTTTTTGTTAAGTTCCTAACAAGGCCAAGCCTTTAACATGGCGCATTTCAAAATACCCCATATTCATGTGTACCAACCCCCATTGTGGTTTTCCCTTTATTCTTAGGGTTCCATGAGAAAAAACATTGGTGTCATCTTTGCATTTGTGTGGATGGTTGTTTAAGTTGATTTCTCGTTAATGTCTTTTATTTGAAATCTCAAGTTCATGGTGAATTGATGAGAAGTGATAGGGCTTTTAGGTCTCTAACTCAAAATGTGATGAACTCCATGTTTTACCTTCTTGTCCTAATGACACGAAAAGGCTTCAAATGAACCAAATCTTAAACCAGGCTTAACCAAAGGTTCTAAATGCTTTAGGATATTTGCTCCAATATAGCTTGAAGTGATTCAATAGGTTTTAGAACCCTATTCCTTAGTTTTGATAGCAAACTCCAACTTTCTCTTATAAGGTCTAATAGCCCACAATTAGCCCTTCTGAAGCTATTTTTGGCCACATTTTCAAAATGTTTTCAAATAAATTGACAACAATTACATTTTAGACACAAAATATTAAAAACTTGGGTACTCTTATTTTGGACTATATCCTATTGTTCCAAACTTGACATTATTTTAAAGTACAAAAACACCCTCTTTTACAAAGGAACCACTTTAAATACTTATCCCCAATCTATAAAACTTTGTACAGTATTGTATTTCATCCCAAATCAAAAGATTCCACAATTAATTTCAACCCAAAACATCAGTTTGTATGAAAGCCCTAAAACCCTCACCAAAACACTAAAAAAATAAGGATTTTTCAATATAGTGTCATACTGATGCTTCCAAACTCAAATGAAGGATCCTATACCTTTTCCTTGATCATGAAAAAAATTCTCCAATCATCAAAACATGGTCTTGTCAAAGTAGATCCTCTGTTTCTATAGGCGAGCCACCAAAATCACACCCTTTCCTTCACCAGACTTATGGGACACTGAGGAGTCCCATATAGTAGCAGTGAAAACGATACTGAGATCTCTTAAAGAGGCTTCATACTATGGTTTATGATATACTCAAAATAATGATTTCTCTTTGAGAGTATTCACTGATGTAGATTGGGAAGGAAATATTGATGACAAAAAGAGCACAAGTGGAGGTGCTCTCTTTCTTCATGAAAGATTGGTGTCTTGGACAAGCAATAAGAAAAAATGCATATCACAATCCACAAGTGTGACAGAATATGTGGTAGAAACAAAATATTACACTCATATTTATTGGATGGTCTTAAGGAAAAGGTAACTAGTTCGATAACTATTTACTGTGATAATACTAGTGCAATAAATATTTCTAAAAATCCTATTATGCATTCAAAGACTGAACATCTCAATCAAATATCATTTCTTTAAAGATAAAGTACAGGAGGAGGTAAAGGTGGAACACATACCAACCAAGGAGAAACTCCCATATATATTCACAAAGTCATTGCCTAAGGATACTTTTGAGTATCTAAGAGGTAGAGTAGGAGTCATTCCCCTGCTTGATCACAAGTAAGATATTGTTGATGGAATCAATCAAATGAGGGTAATTCATATAATAATGATCGGGTTGATGTTATGGGGACTACTCCTTAGGGGGAGAAGTCTACAAGAGATGGTGCTTTTGCAACACCTTTGGCATTGTTGTTAAGATGGGGAGAATAAATAAAAAAGACAACAATTGCTTCAGGGAAAGAGAATTAGTAAATGGTAAGGGAAAAAAAAAAATAAGTAAGAACAATGATGTAAAAGTTAAGGGGGGTCAATTAAGATCAAGGATGCTATTAATTATTATGGTGTTTTTCTCAATTCCAAAGGGGAATATTTTTGGTATAGTTGATGCAGTGATGATGACTACATTTTGCTACAAGTTTGATTATAAGATCAAGATAAACTAATTTGTTGTCCTTGATGTCTACTTGGTTATATTCTTACTGGTTTTGTTCTTGATAGACTGCTAGGTAGTATTTGATGTTTAAGTCTATTTGTAGTAAGAATTTTTTGTTGTGGTCATAAATTTTGGCAAAGGATTGAATCCTTGTTAATTAAAGTGATGTGGTCATAGTATGTTTATCTTGACATGTTTGTCTATTGTGATATTGCTATTAGGATTTAAATGTGTATTTTTTGAGTCTAACTCATTGACCCATATTTCATGAGTAGTGATTCAACACGAATCCATCTCTTGTGAGAATAAATGGAACACTTAGCACTCATCGGATCTAGGCGATGCTCACAAATATGAAGCCTTGGAACTTCTCGGGAAGTCATCCATCCCAATACTACATCTTGAGCTCACTTAACTACAAAGTCTCCTCCATGGTTAAACCCACTCTTCTTGCAACCTCATTTGCAAAACCTTTACCAAGTGTTGTGCCTTATGAACCATTCATTAGAAATCCCCTTGAGCTCATCAATTAATAAGTAGTAGATAATTTCCACATCAAGCCAAATTGTGATATTGCTATTAGGATTTAATTGTGTAGTTTTTTAGTCAAACTTATTGACCCATATTTCACGAGTAGTGATTCAACATGAATCCATCTCTTATGAGAATAAATAGAATACTTAGCACTCATTGGATCTAGGTGATGCTCACAGAGGTGAAGCATCGAGACTTCCTAAGAGGTCACTATCCCAGTACTACTCCATCTTGAGTGTGCTTAACTACAAAGTTTCCTCCATGGTTAAACCCACCTTGCTTGCAACCCCATTTGAAAATCGTTCACCAAGCATTGTGCCTTATGAACCATTCATTAGAAATCCCCTAAGCTCATCAATTGATAAGTAGGAGACTGTTAAACTCATTGACCCATATTTTATGAGTAGTGATTCAACATGAATCCATCTCTCATGAGAATAAATAGAACAACATTGAGACTTCTTGGGAGGCCACCCATCCTAGTACTACTCTAACTTGAGCACATTTAACTATGAAGTTTTCCTCCATGTTTAAGCCCACTCTGCTTGCAACCCCATTTGCAAAACCTTCGCCAAGTGTTGTGCCTTATGAACCTCTCATTAGAAATCCCCTTGAGCTCATCAATTGATAAGTAGGAGATAATTTCCACAACAAGTCAAATTCTGATATTGCTATCAAGATTTAGTTGTGTAGTTTTTGAGTCAATTGATATTATATGATCATTTCCATAATGGACTACCACAACATGCAAGTTTTGGATGTCGAAGATTGATGAGTAAAGAGTAATAAAATGTGTTAGCAAGCATGAACATGTGATACCCGATCAATGAGCGGTCATGATTGAATTGGTTCCAACGGGTGCTCATGATTCTCAGTTGTCATGCTGATGCAACTAGATGAGTTTTCATAATTTTTGATTACTTCAATGATTGAGGTAAAATGATTTTGGTGGTTACGTCACACATTGGAGAAATCAACAAATGACTGATTGTTTATGTATTTGATCAACATGTGATGGATTATATGGATGAATCATGAATGAAATCAATTATTGTACAAGTGTAATACATTTTAGAGTTTTTTGTTTGAGCGAGAATGATTGTAAATCATGAATCAAGGTGATTGTTCTCCATTATGTAATGAAATGTTTAAATAGCAATGTAAGATGAAATCCTAAATGTAGATCATGGGTGGAAGGATTGCGATCAAGTGTAGTTATAGAAGTGACTATGTATTGGTATATTGTTGAGATGAATCACATTTGATCAAGCAGAGGAATGCTACTATCCATAAATCATTGTGCTTGCTATTCCCTAATAGTTTCTACATGAAAATGCATAGTTGTGTAGATCCTAACATATCATTATTGTAAATCCTTTAATAGGGTGACTCATTAAATTGGGTTTAAATCCCTTTATAGGGCAAGTCCTAATAAATCAAAGATTCTAATAGGGTTGAGTTAAATCCATTAACCGAGAAGCTCCTAACATGTTTTGTTCTTAACTAGACATTGTTGTAAGATCCTAATAGGGCCAAGCCTTTAACTAGGTGTATTTCAAAAGAGTGCATATTGGTGGGTACAAAATCCCATTGTGGTTTTTCCCTTCATCCCAGGATTTGTACAAAAAATAATACTAGGGTCATCTTTTCATTTGTGTGGATGGTTGTTTAAGTTGGTTTCTTGTTGATGATTTCATTTGCGAATTTATGTTCATGGTAAATGATATCAATTAATTTGTGAATTTTGGTTAAAACCTATAGATCTAATAGATTAATGATTCACCCTTGAATGTTAGATTGGGGAGTGGTTATGATTTAATTGGTTGAAGTGGATGTTCATAATCCCTAGTTGTCATTATGATATGCCTAAATAATTTGTTGTAATATTTAATTACTTTGATCAAGGTGAGCTACTTTTTGAAGGGTTTGGGTACACATTTGAGAAGCCAACAAATGACTAGCTATTTATGCATTTGATCAATGTGTAATGGAATGTATGGCCAACTCATGTATGAAATCAATTGTTGTAGAAGTGTAAAACATTTTAGGGTTTTTTCTTTTAGTGAGAATGATTGTAAATCATGAATGCAATTTACAAATAGGGATGTAGGATGAAATCCTAAGTGTAGATTGTGGGTGAGAGGATTGCGGTCAAGTGTAGTTATAGAAGTTACTGTGTATTGGTGTATTGTTGAGATGAATCAAATTGAATCAAGAAGAGGAACATTGCTATCCATAGATAATTGTACTTGTTATTCCATAACAATTTCTACAAGAAAATCACATAGCTAGGAAGGACCTAATAAATCTTTGTTGTAAATCCTTTAACATGGTGACTTATTAACTTTGGTTTGAACCCCTTTATAGGGTACATCCTAACGTATCAAAGTTTGTAATAGGGTTGAGGTAAATCCCTTAATCGAATGACTCCTAGTAGGGATTGTTCTTAATGAGACATTGATGTAAGCTCCTAATAGGGTTGCACCTTTAATCAGGCGCATTTCAAAAGAGTGCATATTCGTGGGTGCAAACTCCCATTGTAGTTTTTCCTTGTTCCTAGGATTTCCACAAGAAAAAATATTAGTGTCATCTTTGCATTTGTAAGGATGGGTGTTTAAGTTGGTTTCTTGTTGATGCTTTCATTGCAAGACTATTATGTTCATGGTGAATGATATCAGTTAAGTTGTGAAGTTTGGTTTTAACCTATGGATCTGATAGAGCATGGATTCAACCTCCCATATGCCAAATTAATGACTAATCATGATTTAATTGGTTGTAATAAATGTTCTTGATTCCCAGTTGTCATGGTGATGTCCCTAGATGATTTCTTATAATATTTGATTACTTAAATGATCGAGGTAAACTAATGTTGTAAGGTTTTGGGTGGGCATTGGAGAAGTAAACAAATGACTAATTATTTATGTATTTGATAAATGTGTGATGGAATGTATGGTCAACTCATGTATGTAATCAATTATTGTATGAGAGTAATATATTTTAGGGTTTTTTTTGTTTGAGTGAGAATGATTATAGATGATGAATCAAGGCGGTTGTGCCCTATTAATTAATGAAATGTACAAATAGTGATGTAGGATGAGATCCTAATTGTACATTATGAGTGAAATAATTGCAGTCAAGTGCAGTTATAGAACTGACTATGTATTGGTATATTGCTGAGATGAATTGGATATGATGTAGCAGAGGAGTATTTCTATCAATTGATCATTGTACTTGTTATTTCATAATAGTTTCTACAAGAAAATCCCATAGCTAGGTAGATCCTAACATACATTTCTGGTAAATCCTTTAACAGGGTGACTCATTACCTTGGGTTTAAACCCCTTTACAAAATAAGTTCTAACTAGTCAATGCTTCTAGTAGGGATGAGGTGAATCCCTTAATTGTGTGGCTCCTAACAGGTTGGTTCTTAACCATACATTACTGTAAGCTTCTAATAGGGCCAAGCATTCAATCAGGTGCATTTCAAAAGTGTGCATATTTGTGGGCACCATCTCCTATTGTATTTTTTCCTTATTCCTAGGATTTTCACAAGAAAAAATACTAGTGTCATCTTTGCATTTGTGTGGATGGTTTTTTTAGTGGGTTTCTTGTTGATGCTTTCATTTGTAAGTTTATGTTCGTGGTGAATAATATCAGTTAAGTGGTGAAGTTTGATTTTAACCTATAGATTTGACGGATTGTCAATCACCCCCACCCCCATTTGCAGATCAAAGAGCGGTCGTGATTTAATTGGTTGCAGAGGATCATGATTCTTGGTTGTCACGATGATGTGCCTATAAGATGATTTTTCCTAATATTTGATTACTTCAATGATTGAGGTGAACTGATGGTGGAAGGTTTTGGGTACACATCTGGGAAGTCAACAAATGACTAACTATTTATGTATCTGATCAATGTGCGATGGAATGCATGGATGACTCATGTATGAAATTGATTGTTGTAGAAGTGTAATACGTTTTAGGGTTTTTTGTTTGAGCAAGAATGATTGTAAATCATGAATCAAGGTGGTTGTGCCCTAATGTAATGAAATGTATATATAAGGATGTAGGATGAAATTTTAAGTGTAGATTGTGGGTGAAAAGATTGTGGTCAAGTGTAGTTATAAAAGTGACTGTATTGGTGTATTGTTGAGATGAATAGGATTTGATCAAATAGAGAGGTGCTTCTCCACATAAATAATTGTACTTGTTATTCCCTAACATTTTCTACAAGAAAATCCCATAGAAGGGTAGATCCTAACATATCTTTCTTGTAAATCCTTTAATAGGGTGACTCATTAACTTGGGGTTAAACTCCTTTATAGGGGAAGTCCTAATATATCAAAGCTTATAATAGGGCCAAGGTAAATCCCTTAACCAAGTGGCTCCTAACATGGTTTTTTCTTTACCAAACATTATTGTAAGCTCCTAATAGGGCCAATCCTTTAACCAAGTGCATTTCAAAAGAGTACATATTCGTGGGTACCAACTCCTATTTTAGTTTTCCTCTTATTCCTAGGGTTTCCACAAGAAAAAATATGAGTGTCATCTTTGTATTTGTATGGATGATTCTTTAAGTTGGTTTCTTGTTGATGATTCTTTAAGTTGGTTTCTTGTTGATGATTTCATTTGCAAGTTTATTATGTTCATGGGGAATGATATTAGTTAAGTTGTGAAGTTTGGTTTCAACCTATAGATATGATAGATTACTGATTCACAACACCCTAGATGTCAAATCGATGAGAGGTAGTGATTTGATTGGTTGCAGTGGATGTTCATGATTCCAAGTTGTCATGATGATGTGCCTAGATGATTTTCCATAATATCTAATTACTTCAATGATCGAGGTGAACTATTTTTTGAAGGTTTTGGGTGTGCCTTGGAGAAGTTAACATATGACTAACTGTTTATTTATTTGATAAATGTGCGATGGAATGTATGGTTTACTCATGTATGAAATCAAATGGTGTAGAAGTGTAATACATTTTAGGGTTTTTTGCTTTAGACAGAATGATTTTAAATCACGAATGAAGGTGGTTGTGCCATATAATGTAATGAAACATATAAATATGAATGTAGGATGAGATCCTAAGTGTAGATTGTAGGTGAAAGGAGTGTACTTTTTATTCCCTAATAGTTTCTGCAAGAAAAACCCATCGCTAAATTGATAGTAACATATCTTTCTTGTAAATCCTTTAATAGGGTGACTCATTAACTTGGGTTTAAACCCCTTTATAGGGTAAGTCCTAACCAATCAAAGCTTCTAACAAGGTTGCGGTAAATCCCTTAATTGAGTGGCCCCTAAAAGGTTTTCTCTTAACTAGACATTGTTGTAAGCTCCTAATAGGGCCAAGCCTTTAACCCAATGCATTTCAAAAGAGTGCATATTCATGGGTAAAAACTCCCACTATGGTTTTTACCATATTCCTAGGATTTCTACAAGAAAAAAATACTATTGGCATCTTTGCATTTCTGTGGATGGTTGTTTAAGTTGGTTTCTTGATGATGCTTTCATTTGCAAGTAGATTTCAATAACATACATTTTTCTAGATCAAACCCACAAGTTATTATTCAAGTTTGCACTTGCACAATTAATCGAGACACGACATACTCAATTATGAATACAATTTTCAATGAAAGATCCCTTTGATGTAACATCACACAACCTTTTGGTATGTAATATTTTGATTTAACTTTTACCACATTGATTTGTGGATACCAACTTTTCCAAAATATGATGATAAAGGTGACTCATTACTACAATTAATATACTTTTGAGTTATTTGACTTCCTTATTCTCAAGTTTTAAGTTAATTGACTCCCTTATTTTCAAGATTATATCACTCACCAAATCATTTTCTATTGGCTTGTGAGGACATACACACATGAATTATTTATAATTGCATGCTTTTATCACTTCTTTAATAGATTTAGGCTAATGTTTCCATAAAGCATATTCATTATAATACTGAAACTATGATGTATTGACTCAATGACACACAAGCAAGCAACACGAGTGAATTATAGATTACACATTGTGATTTCAATTGTTAGCTATTAACATCTTAAAAGATGATAAACTTCAAATCATATTTTATTGATGGTTTACTTCAGCTCTTTAGCAACCCCCATCATTCCTTTTAAATTAATGTAAATTTTGAGTGTACTTTATTTAGGAGATCCTCATTGATATCAAGGGTTCTAGCACTTTATCTTATGCTCACAGGTTAATATTATTGTTATGTTGAATTAGAGAACTAACAAGGATGTGCTTAATCATGATTATGTATAGTCAAATGAATTATTTGTAGAGGCCATTACATTAGAGAAGACTACATACGTTGTATTGTAGTATTTCTTTTTCTTTTTCACTTTATTTTATTTTACTAAACTTGGGTGCTCAAGGAATGCTCAAAATGGTGTTTGTGCTTGATTGCCCTACATTTTGAAAATGTGTGAATATAGTAGACATAGTTTTTATTACTATATTTTCAATAAAGTTTCTTTTGTGCAGCCTATTTATCTAGATGCCAAAAACATATGATTATTCATGTGCTCCATTATTAACTGATTGTTGCTCTAGATTCATATAGGTTCAACCACAATTTCCATTTAGTGTTTTGTCTATTTTTTTAATTTTGTAGAAGCGTGTACTTTTCAACTTGTGAATTGGGAATCACTAAATTCCATGGTGGGTATTATTTTTTTCCCTCCCTGTCTTTATATCTTGGTGATTCCTTTAATTTGTCTTAAAGGATTTGTAAGTGTTAATGAGTTCTTTTTAGATTGACAATTCAATTTGTTTTTCCATCATAAATGTGTACTATTATATTGCCTAATATTATTCATAGGCTCTTCTTAGTCTTTTGATCTTAGGTTATCTTTGAACATGTTATTTAGAAGCCTTGTCATGGTTCAAGTTAAGATCTTACATCATTAATATTTATTTCGAGTGAATAAAGCATGACGTTATTTTTATTATTAACATATGTATTTTTTCATGCTACTTTAAACTCTTATTGGATAAGCAACCAATGTTGTTCTATTGGGCCATTGACTTGTACAATAACTCTTGAATAGTATTCATATCCTCTTGCCTTGATTTTGGATTGTGTATTGTCATTATAAACTATTCCTTAAATTATTCCATGACTATTGTTCTATGACTGGCAACTTGTTATTGTTTTTCATGAACGTATTGTAATGGCTAATATTATCTGTAGTTGACAACATTTTCAACATATTTCCTTTGACATCTGATAAAAAATTGTGGTCAAACTTAATATACTCATCAAAAGGTCTTACATTATCACTTCATGGTGTTTGAGCATTTACCTTCTCACACATTCATCATTCCAATCCTTTGGCATAAATTTTATAGATGTTTGTGTCATTGTCATGTTGTTATCCTTATTCTCTATAGAATTTTGATTATGATTGATTACAATTATCATAAGCTTAATGTTTATAATCTACGTGATTGTCCTTTTGGGATGATTGTGCCTCCAATCATAATCATTCTTGACAATGACAACTGGTATATAAAATATTTTCTATTCATTGTCTATCAAGATGTTTGCTACTACAAAGGATGTTTAATATTTTCAAGTTCAACAACCTCCTTATTGTCTTTACTTATGTCTTGTCATTGTCATTTTATTGTGAATCTCAAAATTTCTTATGTTACTCGTTTGTATCGTCACAAGGTTATAAATGCATTGTGATACTATCCACTATTCCTTAATATGTATAGGGTCAACATTATGTATTTATCCCACATTTTCTTTTATTGTTATTCATAAGGGTACACAGTCTAAACTTATCTAGATATCAACTAGCATTGTTATAGCAAATTTGTAAACAAAACTTCATACTCCATTGTTTCATGCACTCCATATTAGACCCATAAATCATTATCCTCATCAATAGTGATCATTACTATCATGTGATGAATCATTTGTCTCTATCAATTTTGATTTACTTTTTACCACATTAAAACATAATGCTTTCATTTCTTGGACTATAGTAATCCCTAGGGCATTAAGAACCCTCGTCACTTGTCATTGTTATTTGGTCATTATCACTTATAAGCACTAGTATATCATATGATCATTGTACCATTTGATCTATATCTTTCTTGGTTTGACTTTATGAATCCCTTCTAAGAACTTCAAATCTCTTTGATTAAATTGCATTCATTGTTTTATATTTACCCTGTAGGATGGCATGATTAAACCTCTCATACCAATTATAATGACCCGTAGGATTTACCTAGATTTAATCTTGAAAGATTAATTCCAACTTAAGATCAAAATTGTATTATCTATATTAACTTGTAATAAAAATGCCAACTATAACATCCCTCTCAGAAGATTTTGCATTTAGGGTTTGTAAACACCATTTATCACTAGAAACTTATTTTAGGGGATTCCATGATAACATTTAAAACTATATATATTGATCACCAATATTTGATTCAATACAACATATAAGTAAGTAGTATTTGATCAAAGCATATTCCTATATTCAATTGTACTAGGAACTCTAGTGGCATACTTGGGAAGACCTTAAGGTCGAGGTGGATCCTTGATTCTCATCACTCGTTGCCCACAAATACGACAAGACTTGAGGTCAACTACATCCTTCAATCCACTACTCATTCGTTTCTTACGCTACAAGCATGGCATAACCTTCAATCCACCCATCTCTATGAGGCATACTTGATAGGACGCTCAAGCCTATGAGCATGATTGGATTTTGATCCTCTACATCCATTGGCCCATGAGCATGGCAAGATCTCTTATCCATCCATCTATAGTTTCTCTTAAATGAGAGAATAGTAATGATGACTGAACTTCTTTATACTTTATTAGTGAAAGGGTCACCACCTTTGATAAGAATTGAGTCAACATTTGTTCTTGCTATCTTTTAAGAATACTAAAAACTTATTTTCCCAAATTGATCTTCCAATGTGAGGAAGTCACACCTCTTCATCATATTTTTTCTTCTGCAAGAATCACAACTTTTACAATTGCCACCCTTTGATGGAGAACAAGACTTCATAACTCTAACTCTTAAAAAGAAATAACCTTATTTTTTGTCCATTCATTTTTGCTTCCATTACTCTTTTGTATTTTAATTTTATTATAACTTGTTATTAAATCCTATTTCAAAGCTATTCACACCATTTTTTCTTCTTTCTAACCATTTAGTATAATTACTGACCTATACATGTTTATTATTAAAATTGATATCACATAGCAAGTGACAATTGTTCGTATCCTCGAGTTCATATGTATTTATTCCTAAGTACCATTTTGTCTAAAGCCTAAAAGTTTGAATGCCTTTGTCTATGTTGTAGCCCTTAGGCATTTGTTTTAATAACCATTAATTTCAATTTGTTTGAAATTAAGTTTAAGTCTATATGTTGTTATCAGTGTTATGGGACTCTAACTTGTGTTTGACTTAAAAAGTCAAAATTGGGCCCAGACTTGGACTCAACTAGGATTCAAACAATCAAAAAACCCATGAAATTCAAAGATTTTTTTCATGCATCTTTTAGTCAATTAACATCAATTACACAATAATTGAGATAAATAGAAGCTACTTAACACACATACACACTTTTGCATAGATCACATAAGTATAAAAGCGAATTTCTGAAGGAAAAATACACAATAACATAGTATCAAGTTAAACATAGTGTCACTATTAAATGTCTACAATATTCATGGATTATGAAATCCAAGGGATCAAAATTTCAAAACATATATGAAAATAACAACTAGAGAGTAGAAGACTAAGGCTCGTAATAACCTATGTCCTAGGAATACACCTAAGATAAGTCATGGAAGACTCTAGAGCCAACCTCTCTCCTTGTGTTTGAGGCTGAACCTCAAGGGGTATCCTCATCCTCGTCTCCATCCTCACCCACATAATTTTCATCATCAAACTCAAATCTATCACTCCTAGCCTCAAGGTCCTGCACTTGGTCTCCTTGTGTTGTAGCCTCCTCAACTACTCTCGCTATTGCCTTTGCCTCCTAATCCACCTGATCAACCCACTCCACATCTTCATCACTGAAGACGAGATCAACAATCTATGTGTTCCACTTTGCATGTGGATCAATAGTCTCTAATACAATCTGTGATATATCAATGCCCTAAATTGTTCTATGGTGAAGGCAAAGGTTGTAGTGAACAAAAACAAGATCATTCAATTTTTGCACAAACAATGGCAATGCAATTTTGTAGAAACCTCCTCCAAATGCTTCCTTTAGCTCCTCTCAATACATAAGTGCAAGCTACAAAGTTGCTCAAACAATCAACAATCGATATGGGAAAGCCAACCGGTTTGCTAATTTCTCTCTCAAAATCCCAATACTTTTCCCTAACTCTTTTCTCTCTATCACAAGCATTAGCAAAGGATGGAATGCCATTTTTAGGTCAAATAGATGTTATACAAAGCACAAACAATTCACTCAACTCTTTTATTTTATCATTTTTTGCACTTTATGAGTCCTACTGTAGAGAGTCTAGAGTTTGGGACTAGGCGAGTCAAGAGTCCCTGGACTCGAAAAGTCCATGGTGACTCTATGGAGTCTGAGGCTAGAGGCAATTTTCCTCATTTTGATGGACTCTCGCTCGGACTCAGCAAGTCTTGCTCTGGCTCGCAGAGCTCAAGAACTATGGTTTTTTATATTTTAATACTATGAAAATTATATTCTCTTTTTTCTGTTTTAGTTTTTAAAAAAAGACAATTATTTACTACAGTTCTCAAGATTCTTTTGATCTTGTCACGTTGAAATAACTTTGTTTCTATTACTTTGATGATCTATTTACAATTCATTGTAATTCCCTATTATTCAATTTATCTTTATGACATCCATTCATGGGCTTGCCCATATTATTTGGAAGTTCTCATTTCCATTGCAAACTCTCCTCTCCATGATAACTCTTTGATTTATGAGTGATTAAGACTGTTTATTGAAGAATTTAAGCATGATAGACTTCTATAGCATATTAGTTGTTCCCTTGTTATATTGACTATCTTTAAATTAATCTTAGAAACCTTACATGTAGAGTTGAAAGCAGGTTTTATGATTTCATATACAGCATGTCGGTATCCAGAAAGATAGCCAGAACTGACTTTTTTTAACCTAGGAATTCAGCTAACACTAACATTAATAAAATCACTTTAAATGGTCAATATAAATAAGTTATTATATATCCTTATTTTTAATTAAGGAAAATTGTATGAAATTTGCAGTTCGACCAAGTGGTCCTTACAATATCACACACTAGCTATTGTTATTACTTGGACATTCAGTGAAAACTACCTTTAATCAATCTCTTTAAATGATAAATATAAATAGGTTATTATTCATCCTTATTTGTAATTAAATAAAAATTTATGAAATTCGCTATTAGACCAAGTCAGTTCTTACTATATCACACTACCATTGTGCCAAAGGAATTTGAAATTAGAAATGCATGACGATAAAGATCTGAAAAAATGTTCTTTTAAAGAATTATTTTGTAGGAGCATACCAAAACTTGAATAATAACAAGTAAACACTACAAAGGTCAAAATTGTATTCGAGATATGCAAAATATCATTGTGGCATCTTGACACTTTTGTTTCGTTCTACATTACATATGCCCTCAGCTGCGATCAAGAAAGGAGCTGAAGCTGATTGCAAATATGGTGACTTGTCTATATAGGTAGAACGGTTGTTACCGTTCCAGTATAAAATAAGTCTGTTTGTGCAAGCATGGGACCAACTCTCACCTGCAAAAAATTGAAAATAGACTCAGAGATCAGTATGGATATAAAAATCAGAAAGATTTCTTTAATGCGAGGAAAAGCATGAATGTCTGAACTTGTGACAGTTGTTAATCCTATATCCAAAGCTGTTTTACATGATGAAAGCAAACTGTTTAGCTTCTGCTGATTTAAATCGCACTTGAGGGATTTCCTTCTGTAATAAATTACACATGCACCATATATAGCTTAAGCATATATTTCCTGAAGTTTCAAAGGACATCTCTCTCTCTCTCTCTCTCTCTCTCTCTCTCTCTCTATATATATATATATATATATATATATATATATATGGGGAAATGTTGGAGTTTGACAATCAGATGATTGCATTGCATATGTATAAGAAATGGGCATATAGTACAAAGGCCACTAAAATTCTACTGCAATAATTATATGTATCTAAAAAGCCTGTTTGGAAGAGAGTTGATTGCATTTCTAATCCTATCTTGTATTTTTCTTCCCCTTAACCTTCCGCTGTATATATGCAAGAAATGCCATTGAGAATCAATGACAATAAAAAGAGATTTTTGGAGATTTCATTACACAATGCTACTGAAATATTCAAACAATTAGCAAAGGGTTGGCCTTAGCAGGTCAAAAATTGGTTTCACTTCTCACTCTGGAGACTAAGTTATAACCCCAAAGTGACATCTAAAGCGAAAATCTAAGTTTCAATTCTTGGACTAACATTGTTGACTTCTAATATTGACATCTTAGTTATAATGTAATCTTAATATCCGAATGACTTAGTCTTCTCATGTTGGTCCCATGTTGACATATCAAAGTATCTCTTTGTTGGGGATATAACTTTGGGAGATATTTTTCTCCCAATTTCTGAGGTAGTCATCTCTGTGTTGCTGTTATTCCTCCTATGTGATAAGTTTTTTTGTTATGTATTCTACTGATGTCATTTCAACTCAACAGCCACTCTTCTCTCCTTTTTTGGCAGACATTACAAGTAATTGATGAGTATTTATTATGATAAGTCATCATCATTGTAACTGCAGATGTTTCAAATGTCTTTCGGCAGACACATCTGACATATTTTGTAACAGCAGGTCTGGACAATGAAGAGTCCTACTCTTCATGAGGAAGAGAACTTGATAAGTGGGCATTTGATTGGGATATTAAAGCTTGATATTCTTTGAAAGTGAGATGACATGTAATATTATTTATTGCCTTAGAGACATTAATATTAAATGTGAAGATGGTCTTGATCTGTGCATGAACAGTAAAAGAGGTGCTATTATTTCTCATTGTAAGTCAGACTTCTGATTATTCATTAATGAAGCTCTATATTTGTGGCTGGGCTTTTCTCCCTCGAGTAGGAGGGCCCAGGGTAAACATTGTGTTCATTGTCTTTTGTATTGCTTTTTTTCTGATTACTTTCATTTTTTATCGTAAAAACTAACGTAGTATCAGAGCATATATGATCCGAGATCTTAAGAATTTATAATCCCAGTTGGGAAGATTATATTTCCAAGACTTGGTCTTATTTCTGTTGTCCCCGTGGGTGTGAATATTTTTGGGCTTGTCTAGATAATATTGTTTGGGATAACTTGTGTTGGCCACTGGCATAAATACATAAATACTAATGAAGGGAAGATAAATATTTTAATGACCCAATTAGCTTCATGAAGGCATCGATATTTCAGATTGTGCAAAAGGAAAAGAACAGTATCATGTTTTCCATGTGGGTCTCGATCAAGATTAATTCGCCCACTAAGATTTGCGTATCTTACTGTGAATCGCCAAAGGGATAGGATTGAATAGCATAGTGGGCTTGCGGGCCTGATAGTCAATCCTATAAGGGGTAGGATTAAATAGTCTAGCGTGGTTGAATAGTAAAAGGAGATGAAAAGGAGGTCTAGGTGAGCGAAGTGTAGGATAACTATGAATGGGAACAACACCTAAACCATTTTTATGTGTGTGATGAGGAGGATTAATAGGGAACTTTATGCCATGTTCACTAATACCAAGGTCTGAACCCTTATAACCTTGTCTAAAGGTAAGATTATAGCCACTAGTATAAGTCATTCTGAGGGTGGATGAAGAAAGTGATTGATCTTGAGATGAATGGGTATATGTAGTATATGGAGGAATAGTAGAAGGAATTGGTTTATTTGTGGGAGATAATGGAGGAGATGGCTCATCTAGAAAGTGTTGGCTAGTCGGATCATGTGATGAGCCCTCCTGGCTCTCAACTCAAACTCCAATAAACTCTTAAGTCTTATTGTGTTATTTTAGTTTTTTAGAGAAAAGTTCATAGACAAAAGAGAAGGGGCATAGCATATAAAAGCTTATAAACTGAAATACAGAGCAATTTCCTATAGAATGGAAATGCAAAAGACATTAATTTATTGAAACAATGAGATCATGAATGATAAACATACCAAAATGTTTCCAGTATTTTTATTTAAATCAGTAAGCCAGCTCGCCTGCCAAGAATGCTGATAACTGACAGTAAAGGATGCCTGGCCTCCAGATTTAGATTCTCCTGCCTCAAAAACTGGATACAAGTCTCTGAAAATACTAGATGACGAGGATGGAAGTCAAAAGGCAACTAAAAGGAAGGTGTTTCAACCAAACCCTTCACACGCCTCTGTAGAATGCACATTTCCCACTGCAAGTCATACGACCAAGAAGAAGAATGAGTAATAACCTTGCTGAAAGCCATTGATCTGAAGAAGAAGGCACCACAAGGAAGAAACCCCTTTCTTATTGCAATCAACAATAAATCTTTATATAATACTCTGTCTGAATCATGTAGAACCTTTGAATGAAGCTCTCAACTACACTAATTTGATTGATCTTTTACAATCTCAAGAGTGCTCAACACTGAAGAGGTATCGTTCTCCAATGGACCAAAAAAATGCTCAAAACCCTATCATAGGAGAAGCACAAGAAGAAGCCAAAGGCAAAGTCAAAATATTGAAAGATGAATTTCTCATTGCCCAAGATGCCCATAAATGCTCAAAAGGCACAACTTCCAAGAAAAATACACTACTTTTGATATTTAAATCTTTTAAATTATAATTTAAGTCACCTTCAATAGTTTTTTACTTAAAATAAGTGGGCACACTTTATTAATTTAAGTGATTAAATATTAAATCACTTTTAGAGAATATTTAAGTGATTTAAAAAGTATAAAGCCAATTTGACTTTATAATAAAATATTAAGTTAATAAATAACTTAAATCACTCAAATAGCCATAACTTCCACAAATCTTCATAGAATCCCGTGCCGTCAGAAGCTGTTGACTCCTAAACTGCTAACGCCTACTGTGAACCAACACAGGGCTCTGAACACGAGAACGATCCAACTCTCTAGAAAGTAGCACTGACCCTCTAACCAATCCAACTAGCCCACAAGGGTCCAATAAAAGGGCTAACACACTTTTCCTGAGAACTGACTAGAGCGGGGACATCACAGTCCGCCCTCCTCGAATTTGCTTGTCCACAAGCAAACTCAAAGCCGGATGCTGAAGAATACTATCACTCTCCCAAGTAGCATCCTCTGCTGGTAGATCTTTCCACTTTACCAAGTATTCCCTAATAACCCACCTCCGAAGATGTTTCTCTTTGGAATCCAAAATGGCCTCAGGTATCAAAATCAATTCCCCCTCATCATCCAGGGGTGGTAAATCAATAAAAGGAGTGAACTGTGGTCCCAATGCCTTTTTGAGGCGTGAAACGTGGAACACATTGTGAACCTTACTGTCGACTGGAAGATCTAACTCATAAGCCACTTAACCGACACGTCTAAGAACCCTGAATGGTCCATTGTATCATGGCTTAAGTTTCTCGGCGTCCTTACAAAGAGTGGACTGCCTATAAGGCTGGATCATCAAATACACCAAATCATTGATCTCAAAAGATCTCTCCACTCGCCTTTGATTAGCATATTGTTTTTGCTGATTTTGAGCTTTCTGAATATTCTCCCTAAGTGTTCTCATAATGTCTTGATTCTCTTGCAACAAATCACTAGCACTGGGTACCCTACTGTCACTCAGCAATAAATCTAGAAAGCTCAGAGCATCATATCCATATAATGTTCGGTATGGTGTCATCTGAATACTCATGTGATGAGTGGTATCATAGCAATACTCACATAGGTATAACCACTTCACCCATGCCTTCTGCTGTCCTAAACTGTAATTCCTCAAGTATCCGTCCACCCATTTGTTGACTATCTTTGTCTGCCCATAAGTCTGTGGGTGGTAGTTGGTGCTTAGAGTGAGTTCTATCCTGCAAAGTTTGAATAACTCCTACCAGAAGTTACTCAAAAATCAGCTATCCCTGTCATTGACTATACTCCGAGGCAATCCATGCAATCTGAATACCTCACGGAAAAACAAGTCCGTCACCTAAGTAGCTGTGTGTGTAGTAGTGATTTAGAAAAAATGTGCATACTTCGTTAATCGATCTACTACCACATAAATGTTGTCTTTCCCTTGAGCTTTTGGCAAGCCCGTGATGAAGTCCATAGACAAGCATTCCCACTTCCTCTTAGGAATAGGAAGCGGCTGAAGTAAACTTGCAGGGTATGTATGTTTTTGCTTGTTTTGTTGACAAACAAGGCATTCCCTAACATACTGGAGAACAAATGATTTGAGACCCTTCCAATAGAATCTCTCCCATACCTTCCTATAGGTCTTAAAGTAATCGGGATGTCTTGCCATCGGTGAATCATTGAATGATCTCAATACTCTGCCCCTCATCTCAAAACCTGGGACAAGAAATATCCTCCCTTTGTAAATGATAAGATCATCCACAAGTGAGTATCTGTCGTCCTATACTGTGCCATCCACTATGCTAGAAGCCCACAGATTCTTAACATATTCTGCTACTATCATGTGTCTCCAGTCCTCTATAATCAATGAAATGGAGCTCAAGTGAGGATGGCGAGATAAAGCATCAGCAACCACATTCTAAGTGCCCTTGACATAGGTAATGTCAAAATCATAGGACTGAAGTTTGTTGATCCATTTCTGTTGCCTTTCCTTCAAATCTCGATGTCGAAGAAAATGTTTCAAACTATTGGGATCGGTTTTCACACTAAATTTACTACCAATCAAGTATTGCCTGAATTTGGCCATGGCATGCATGATGGCCAACATTTCCTTATCATAGATACTGAAACTCGGTTCAAGACCTCTGAGCTTCTTGCTTTCAAAAGCTATAGGGTGTCGATTCTGCATGATAACTGCACCAATACCCTCACCATTGGCATCACAATGTAACTCAAATGGCCTGGCAAAATTCAGGAAAGCCAATACTAGACAAGTAGTCATAAGAAGTTTAAACTTCTCAAAGCATGCTTGTGCAAGAGGTGTCCACACAAAGGCTCCCTTTTTAGTCAAATCAGTTAGTGGCACAGCATGTCGCAAGAATCCACTAACAAACCAACGATAGAAGGCACACAATCCTACAAACCCTCTAAGTTGTGTCAACGTTACAGATGTAGGCCAATTGATGATGACTCGAATTTTTTCTGGATCCATGTTGACTCCCTCTCTAATGATAATGTGACCCAGATACAAAAGCCCAGCCATGCCCAGAGCACACATGGACTCCTTGGCGTACAAGGACTCCCTGTCAAGTATACTTAATACCCCATCCAAGTGAACAATGTGTTCCTCCCATGATTTGCTATAAATTGGGATGTCATCGAACAACACCAAAACAAATTTCCTCAAGAGAGGATGGAAAACCCTATTCATAGTAGACTGAAATGTAGCTGGAGCATTGGTTAAGCCGAATGGCATAACCAAGAAATCAGTGTCCACAGTGACACTTGAATGCGGTTTTCTCAATATCGTCCTCTCTGACCCTAATCTGATGGTAACTAGTCCTCAAATCAATCTTCGAGAAATAACAAGCTCCATGAAGCTCATCTATCAACTCATCTATCCGCGGAATAGGATACCTATTCTTAATAGTCTTCCTATTAAGCATCCTGTAGTCAATACACATCCTAAGTGTACCATCCTTTTTCTTCACCAAAACAATTGATGAAATAAAGGGTGACTTACTCGGCCTAATGTGCCCCATAGCTAAAAGTAACTTAATGGTTTTCTCAATCTCATCTTTTAAACATTTCGGGTGCCGGTAAGGAGTGATCATAATAGGTTTCATGCCCTTATCCAGCTCAACGATGTGCTCAATACCTCTATTAGGAGGTCTACCTGGTGGAATAACACTGAAAACCTTTGCATGTTTGATTCAGAGTTCCTGTAGATCCGGATGGTAGGGAGGAGCTTGCTGCTCTAATTGTGAAGGCATTAATTTGCACTCAGCAGCCCATTCTACCATATCATGTTGAATCAAATGTTTCATTCTCTGGAGTGAAATTTCTTTTAGATTGCCGGCCTTGATGGCTTTAAGAACATGATTTGTGCCATCAATTTTGAATTTCATCCTCTCATGTTCACAACATAAAAATCTACCTTAAACTCAAAATCGTTAAGTTTCAATGGTAAATCAGGAATCATCCTCTCACAGGTGAGAGTGTGACCATCGACAACCTTCACTCGAATGCCTTCAAACTGCTGAGTTTGAATTCCCCTTTTCTCCACTAACCATGAATCAATAAAGTTGTGGGTTGCACTTGTGTCCAACAGAGATATGACTCTTTGACCTGCTAGAATCCCATGGAGCCTGAAAGAACCTTCTCTCTGCATGCTAGACATATGAGCTTCCTGTAGCTCACTTTCTACTACAATTTCTACCCCATTTTCTGATTTTTCTTCATCTGTGTCATAAATAGCAGCTTGCTGATCAGAAAAATCAGTCAACGTTTCTCCCTCAAAAAACCATTCCATGTGCCTGTTTTGCCCTTTAGGCTTGAGGGGGCAGTCATGATTTAAGTCATATGGACCTTTATAGTAAAAACAGAGCTTCCTTCTACATAGATCATTCATTGTGTCCCGATCTAATGGAGCTGCAAATCTTTTCTTTTGATCAGCATTATCAGCCTTCTTTGAATCAGATTTGTTCTCAGTGTAGGAGGAAGAAGGTTTGGTGCCAGATTGCTTACGAGGTGTAGTGAGCTTCATATTGCAAGCTTTCCTCATGGTCTCTTGTAAGGTAGGTGGATCAAATGCTTTTATCCAAACCTTTCATGGGCTCAAAAAGACCCTCAATAAACAATATTATCAGTTTTCTCTCTGAAATGGCTGTCACCATTACGTATAGTCTTTGGAACTCTCCAGTGTATGATTCCAAGCTACCCATTTGTTTTAACTGTGCTGGATCCCTGAAGAACAGTTCAGGATCACGTTTATCAAACCTTTCTACCAATCTATCAGTAAACTCCTGGTATGAGGTAATCTAGTCATGGTGAAGAGTAACCATGCCATGAATCCACCAGTCATGTGCCACCCCATCAAGGTGTAGGGCTGCAAATCTAATAGCATCTTCCTCTGCAATAGGACGTAGTGTCAAGAATGTATCCAATTTACTCACCCAGGCACGTGCTGTAACTCTGCCACTGCCATCATAGTTTGCTAAGTTTAGCTTATTGGTAGCTTGTCATAGATCATTATGTTTGTATATAGGCCCCTTGTCATTCTTGTTCTTGGTGTGTTCTCTTTTCTGACTCAAAGTTAAGATGATCTTTAACTCGTGGAGGCATTGCATCCCATTCATCATGCATAGCTAGGATGTTGTCAGCAAAGGTTCCTTCACCACCTTCTTCCACCTCCTCTTCCTCCTCAGCGTCATTTCTGACAAAAGTAGGGCATGGATCAATATACCTACGATGCTCTCCATGTATGCTACCTTCCTGATCTTGATCAATATTTGGCCTCCTCGAAATTGTCAAGTTTTGCACATTGGTGCTAAGTTGCTGAAGGATGTTTGCCACCTGTTCTTCACCAACCACCATTCTCCTCAGTACTTCTCTAACATCCCTGTCTTTGTCATTAAGACGAGTATCATCATTCCTTTCAGCCATATTATCAAAATCAAAATCCTCTTCCTATTTGTACAATGGAGGTGCCTGAAAAGGTGCAAAAGTATTTCACTGATTTTTGGGACCCCTGTGTGTGTAGTGCCTGTCAAACCTATTCTGGTATGGCCAAATAGAATTGTTTTTCCCACAAGCTAGCAAGATTAATAGGCTTTGATACCACTGTGATGAACCTTGCTGGCTCTCAACTCAAACTCCAGTAAACTCTTAAGTCTTACTGTGTTATTTTAGTTTTTTAGAGAAAAGTTCATAGACAAAAGAGAAGGGGCATAGCACATAAAAGCTTATAAACTGAAATACAGAGCAATTTCCTATAGAATGGAAATGCATAAGACATTATTTTATTGAAACAATGAGATCATGAATGATAAACATACTAGAATGTTTCCAGTTTTTTTATTTAAAATAGTAAGCCAGCTCGCTTGCCAAGAATGCTGAAAACTGATAGTAAAGGATGCCTAGCCTCTAGATTTAGGTTCTCCTACCTCGAAACTGGATACAAGTCTCTGAAAATACTAGATGCCAAGGATGTAAGTTAAAAGGCAACCAAAAGGAAGGCATTTCAACCAAACCCTTCACACGCCTCTGTAGAATGCACAATTCCCACTACAAGTCATACGGCCAAGAAGAAGAATGAGTAATAACCTTGTTGGAAGCCGCTGATCTGAAGAAGGCACCACAAGGAAGAAACCTTTTCTTATTGCAATCAATAATAAATCCTTATATAATACTCTGTCTGAATCATGTAGAACCTTTGAATGAAGCTCTCAACTACATTGATTCAATTGATCTTTCACAATCTCAAGAGTGCTCAATACTGAAGAGGTATCATTCTCCAATGGACAAAAAAAATGCTCAAAACCCTATCACAGGAGAAGCAAAGGAAGAAGCCAAAGGCAAAGTCAAAATATTCAAAGATGAATTTCTCATTGCCCAAAATGCCCATATATGCTCAAAAGGCACGACTTCCAAGAAAAATACGCCACTTTTGATATTTAGATCTTTTAAATTATAATTTAAGTCACTTTCAATAGTTTTTGACTTAAATAATGTGGACGCACTTTATTAATTTAAGTGATTAAATATTAAATCACTTTTAGAGAATATTTAAGTGATTTAAAAAGTATAAAGTCAATTTGACTTTAAAATAAAATATTAAGTTAATAAATAACTTAAATCACTCAAATAGCCATAACTTCCACAAATCTTCATAGAATCCCGTGTCGTCAAAAGCTATCGACTCCTAAACTGCTAATGCCTGCTGTGAACCAACACAGAGCTCTGAACACGAGAATGATCCAACTCTCCAGAAAGTACCACTGACCCTCTAACCAATCCAGCTAGCCCACAAGGGTCCAATAAAAGGGCTAACACACTATTCCCGAGAACTGACTAGAGCGAGGACATCACAGATCATGAATAATACTTTGAAGATGTTGGAAGGTTGGAGACTGTGATGTCCCCATTTTGGCAAGTAATTTAAATAATAATAATAAATATTTTATATAAAGTAATATTAATAAATAATATTAAAATAATAATATTATGCTATAAGTAATATTATAATAATTATATTATGTCATATTATAATAGTAATATGAATGAAATAATAAATAATGATAAAGACGCGCTTTAATATAGCAATACTATATTAGTAAAAGTATTATAATAATATTATAAGTAATACTATTATAATCCTATAATACTTTATAATCATATTAGACTTATAAATTCAATATTATATTATAATCATATAATAATGTCATATTATGTATAACGTATTATGATATAATCAATGAAATAATAATAATACAATATAATGATATTATGATTACTAAGATATATTTCAATGTAACAATACTATATTAATAATGAATTATAATAATGTATAGTTGATATATTATTAAATTAATATATATTACAATATAATTATTAATATAATATAATTATTATTATGAAAAGATGTGTCTTTTACTATTAAAATGTATATATGTGGAATAGTAACTTTGAAAGGGTATCATACGGAATCAGATAGAAATTATCCAAACCATTCGAAGAAAAATAGGGCAAAATAATTTATAGAAAAGGAAAGACATAGATAAATGATGGACCTCCAATTTGGGTTCATTACAGAGACGTTGAGGTGATTGATCATGAATATTTGGCATGGAATTAGGAGCATTAGGCATACGATTAGGAGCATCATTAACAAAATCTCTTATGCAATCTAGGTTGTGAATAAGGAAACCACGTGAAATGCTAATGATAATCTTGAAATATACCTTTTTGGGAAACCTTGAATCAGTTGATCTCATCACTATATGCAAGAAAACCATTTAAGGGCATGAACATCATGAAATGAAAGAAACTCTCATACACATAATAAATATAATAAAGAGAAGTAAGAAGGAAAGTGACTAGAATGATTGAACACCAAGCTATTTTAGAGAACTCCATGTTAATAAACACAAAACTAATTCCTACCTATATATATATGCTCATAGAAAAGGAATGAAGATCTAAAATACAATTGTTTTTGTAATTTTTCTCTTTGTATAATGCAAAATGTGAGTTGACGCTAAAAATTAAGAAGTTAAGCAGTAAATGAATTATTTTTTGTGATTTTTGATATAATTGAAATGAATGCAAGGTCTAACTAGGTTATGCAAAATAGTTGAAATGAATGCAAGATCCAACTACCAATTCAAGAAGGTGTCAAAAGCATGAAAGGTTCACCAAATGTAAAGGAGAAAATAGTGGTCTCTTCCACCCTTACAATTGGGAATCAAGAGGAAGAGATCAAACCCACAAAGTAGATGTGGCTAAAGCCACTAAGGGAAAAGGGCTAAAGCATGGGACTTCAACTTTGCAAGTTTGGTGGTTTCCTTGGCATTAATCCCCAAGTATGAAGATATGTGTGAATCTAATATAGAAAAGGAGACGTAGGGGTTAGAGATTGGAGTGTGTGCACCTTTAAAATCAATGGACGAAAAAGGCCAGATGACTAATTTGCTGCTGATCAAAAGCTAAAAGTGACCTAATTTCTGCTCTTAAGCCTCCAGAAATTGCGAAATCTGAAATGGGTTGGCATCTATTTCTGATGCTAGATAGGGATGACTTCAACCTTGACCCAGGGATAGAGACGACCTCGTCCCTTACTTAGACCAAGAACTGATGCTAAAATCCCCATATCCACACTTCAGACTGTCAAATTTGCAACTAGTCTGACCTCACCCCTTACCTTGGAATGTCGTATCTCAGAATAAAAATACAGATCTAGAAAGTGCTTCAGTGATAGCCCTTGAATATGTGCTTGAAACTTTGCTCTGAGCCTACACTTGCACAAAATAGAGGAGGGAAATTGATTGGTAAGGAGGGGCTTGCCTCGGTCGAACCCCAATTGAGGAATCAACCTTAAATTGAGAGAAATTGATAAAGGAATGCTAACATGTAGTAAAAGTAAATATAACAATGTAGAATATCATAGCAATGCTGATGCGATTAAGTTTAATATGTGATCAACTATGTTAATGCAATAGTCTTAACACAGAAATAAAAAAAGAAGTTGTGTAAGAAAAAACCTCATGTAATATATGTTTGCAATATGCCTCAATGATGAATGCTTGGGCGAATGTAGATCTCCTCTTTAATGACCAAAGCTAGATCTAGAAGAGAAACACATGATGGAGGATGAAGATCTTGAATACTTAGATGAAGAATGCCTTGATTGCTTGAAACTCCTTGAATACACTTGATTGGTTTCTTGTTTTGGAACTCCTTGAATGCACTTTGAGAGCTTGAACATGGATAGCATGTGTGTGTAGAAGGTTACCAAATGAGGATAGAAGGCCTTCTTTTATAGAGATTTCAAAGAAAACCTTGAGAAGGGCTAACTTAGGAAGGTGGGAAGAGCAATATTTGACATAGTGCCTAGAATTTATTTAGGAAAATGACCTTCATAAAGAGTGACCTTGTCTCTTACCCTAGGAGAGGAACGAGATTGTCAATGACTTGGAGTTGAAAGGGCCCAGAAATGGGCTTTGGATCCAAGAAATATTGTAAAATCAAGGAAAATGGTGGTATATGCAGCAAAACGGTCAGAAATGCATTTAAAACATTAATTATGCAATTGGGGGAACTAAATGGGAAGCCATGCATAGAAATCAATGTCATCATTTACCATCTTAAAATCGGTAGCTCAAGGATTGGGTGAACCACATTAAATCTTTATGTCTTCAATTCATTTATGTGTGCTTTATTCCTTTGTGATATTGGTTATATTTACATGTAATTGTTATTTTTGTTTCACTAATCTTAACAAGCAGTGTCAAAGCCCAGTTGTTTCAATTAGTCTCTGCAAGAAAGTCTCACGGTTAAGTGAGTCTCACAATTGAGTGGGAGCAATGATAGACAAGGGTAAGATAAATGTTGAGAAGGTTAATGGGCAGAACTTTTAGTTATGAAATATGCAAATAGAGGATTATAATTTATCTTTATCAGAAGGATTTGTGGCGACCATTAGGAGGAAAATCCAAGAGAGACCCAAATATGACTGACAAGGACTGGGATATTTTGGATAGAAAGGCACTTGGAAGTATTCGTTTATACCTAGTACAATTGGTGGCATTTAATATTACAAAAGCGAAGACAACTAAAGATTTGATGGAAATCCTAGCAAAGTTGTATGAAAAGCCTTTGGCTTTGAACATGGTATCTCTTATGAAGCATTTATTTAATATGAAGATGGTAGGTAGGTTTGTTGCTGATCATTTGGGTGAGTTTAATAAGTTTACCAGTCAATTATCTTTCATAAATGTCAATTTTGATGAAGAAATTAGGGCTCTCTTGATTCTTTGTTCTTTACCTATAAGATGGAATGGCTTGGCAATGGCAATGAATAACTTTGTTTCTAGTTCTAATGCCCTAATATTTGATGATGTTATTGTTGTTATTATGAATGAGGAAACTAGTAGGAAAAGTTCAAGTGGCTACATTAGGAAGTGACTTGAATGCACAAAGCAGAGGTAGAATGAATGAGAAAGGAAACAACTCTGGAAATCATGGAAAATAACAGGAAAGAGGTCTCAATTTAGAGGACCAAGAGATTGTTGGTACTGTGGGAAACCAAGACATAAGAAGAAAGATTGTTGGTTCCAAAAGAACAATTAAGGAGACAAACAAGAAGGAAAAAAAGAGACAAACAAGAAAGAAAAAAGGAGGCAAATGTGGTAAGTAATAGATTCTAAGAGGATGTTTGCTTCTTTCCTTGGAATATGTTGATGATTTATTTGCTTTAGATTCAGGGGCTTCATTTCATGCTACACCCCATAGAAGTTATTTTGTTGATTATGTCAAAGAAGATTTTGGGCTTGTTTATTTGGGAGAAAATGAACGTTGTCAAATTGTCGGAAGGGGAAGGATTAAGAGTAAGTTGCATAATGGGAATCATTGGCTACTACAAGAGGTAAGACATGCTCCAAGGCTAAGTAATTTAATTTTACCAAGGCAGTTGGGTGATGAGGTTGGACAATTACTTTTAATGATAAAAATTAGAAGGTTTCAAAAGGTTCCTTATTAGTAGCAAAAGGTGTGAAAGTACGCACCTTATATCTTTGTACAACTCATATTGTTTCTTCTACTTTAATTGTTTCAGAGAAAATTCAATGTTCGAGAATAGCTGCAATAGGTGAGCAGGAAGAACATCAAATGGTTGGTGTAGATTTTGAAACAACACTATGACATAACAAACTTGGGCACATGATTGAAAAGGTATAAAATTACTTCATTCAAAGAATGTTTTACGAGGTCTAAAATGTGCCAATATGGATTTCTATGAAAGTTGTATTGATGGAAAACAGAAGAGAGTTTCCTGAAGGGTGTGAAGGAAAAAATAAATAAGAAACTAGAGCTTGTGCATACAGATGTATGGAGACCAACTCAGGTATCTTCCCTTGGTGCCTCACTATATTATGTTACATGCATTGACAATGCAACTAAGAAAGTATGCATTTATTTCCTTAGACAAAAATCAGATGTATTTGAAACTTTTAAGAAATGGAAAAGTTTGGTTGAGAATGAGACTAGTAAAAGACAAATGTTTCATTTCTAATAATGGTGGTGAGTATTATAGCAAAGAGTTTGAAGATTATTGTTTCTCTAATGGTGTTTGCATGTAGAACATAGTTCCAAGGACTCCACGAGAAAATGGAGTGGCTAAACACATGAACAAGACAATAATGGAGCACACAAGGAGTATGCGGTTGTATGTTGGGCTACTTTTAAACATGCGAGCAAAGGATGTTAATACTATTGTATATCTAATCAATAGGGGTCCGTCTACTCCTTTGGGTTGTGGTATTCCAGAGGAAGCATGGACAAGTAAGAAGATGAGTTATTTTCTCAAAACTTTCGTTTATAAAGCATTTGCACATATAGATTCTGAACATAGAACCAACCCGAAAGCTAAATCTAAGAAATGTATATTTGTTGGATATGGTATTGATGAATTTGGTTATAGACTTTAGAATTTTGAAAATCATAAAATTGTAAGAAGTGTTGTATAAAGATTTGTTTAGTGACATTAAAAGAAAGAAAATGATTATGTTGGATGATACTTTAAAGGATAATATTCCAACAATCCCTCATACTCCGCAACGACAACAACAACCACAAACCCCAGCGAATGTTAGACTGTCAACAAGGCTAAGTAGACCTCCACAAAGATATTCTCTTCGTAGTGCCTCTCCCATTTGATTTTTGTATGTCATCTTGAGGGATGCAACCTTGATGATCTTGCTTGGTGAGTGATCATGATTGGGACCATGAGTGGTCTACACCCTTGAGGTGATTTGATTTATGTTACTGTATCAGTTACTTTGATTATGCTTATGGCTGATTTTGAGATTATGATATGTTAGATGGTTCACTGAGGTTTGTGCCAGTGGTTACCAGAATTGATGTGGTATCATGATGTTGTTCCGTGATTACCCTGAGATGTGTGCAGAGATTGCACTGTGTATTACTATCTTGCTACACTAGACTAGATTCCTGTAGTAGTGGTTGGTCATGTTTATGACTATGTTCGCTTATGTGTTTTAAAGTGCTTGTTTATGTTGTATAATCAACCATTATTAAATGCTTAAATGATTAGAAATGAATTGTCCATGTTAGATTTCTATGTTGTTTAGTTGATCATATCTGCATGGTGATGTTTTCTTTTGATATGACAGTATAGTTTTTGAGGATATCTGGTTATCTGGTATTTGGACATATCTTTGATTATGTTAGATGTTGATTTAATGTTATGGTTATTTACTTCATTCTTGCATTGCTATGCTTTATGCGAACGTAAGTGATATAAATAGATTATTTCAGTATAATTGAATAAATAGTTATATTAAGTGATTTAATGCATTTATTGCTCCGGCTATGTTATTATATGCAATTGCACTTCATCATGTTGTTTAGTGTGCAGGATTTATATCCTTGGTAATGGCACCTGGAGTTAGTGATTCAACTATTCATATTTTACCAATGTCATCCCTGTATGGTTGACGTATCATTTTAATTGTTTAATTAATCCTTTCAGTGATTATTAAATCCAAACTCATTTGCATTATGTGATTAGACCCGTGAGTGTGTTTGTGCATTTACAGGTTCGCATTGTCGCGAAGGTAGTTAAGGAAATTTTATGATTTTTGGGGTTTTCGGGCTTTATTTTATTTAACTTTAATTTCTGGCAACTTTGCCATAGATGAATTCCTATTACTAGGAATAGTCTGTTTTCGTTTGGGTGGATTTGGGGTTTAACTAGGTTGGTTGGTTATTTACCCTAATCAATTATTCACTTGAAAAGTGAATAAGTATCTAAAAATGAATTTAATTCCTCACTTCTCACTTTAAAATTAGAAAGTTTGAGAGCAAAACCCAAAATCCTCTTCATGAGGATTTACTGTTCTATTCATTGTGGGAGCTACGGGCATGGGATTGTTGCAAGGATGGTCTCGTTGGATCCAACTCGGGGAGACCTTGGTTTGCCACGACTTTCGGCAACTTCTGCAAGATATTTATTTTATCCGACTGGTTTTTGTTTTTGCCCCTTTTATTGTCAGGTAGGGTTCTCCTGTTTTATTGTTTCAGCTCCATTTTTGCTTTTGTTTTTGGTAGTCATTTGTTAGAAGGTTGAGAACTAGTGTTCCCCTCCGTTTCTGTATGCTAGTTCTACCCGATTGGGCGGGTATGAACATTTCCCTGTTTTCCAGGATGAGGGTTTGGGTTTTTGCACCGTTATGCTGGCCATTTTTGCATACAGACTCCAAACCCAAATTTTATTTGATATTTGTGGTTTTTGTGCCCTACCAACAAATAGGTTTTAATTTCCAAGTTTTTGAGTTTTGAGGTTTTTACCTCGATTTGTGTGCCACTCAATTTTCTCGAGTTTTCTTGGCATGATGTTGGTCATGGACTTGGATTATCTGTAGGATGTCAGTCAAACCTTTATTGTATCTTTTTATGTTTGCATTAGGATGCATGTTGCATCTGTACTCTTGACGTTGTGTTCGGTTGAGTGATTTTATACGTGGTGTTATTGTTTCTTTTGGACCTTTGTTGTTATTTCATGGACACTAGGATTCGTGTAGAATCCATACTCCCAGATTGAGGTTGATTGAGTGTGTTCATGATGTTTGGTCTTATTGCATCATTGGGATTCGTGTAGAATCCATACTCCCAAATTGAGACCGATTGAGTGAGTTCATGATGTATGGTTTTATTGTTCTTTGGGATTTGTGTAGAATCCGTCCTCCCGAGTCTGTTTTTGGTTGAGTGTTTTCTTTGCATCGTGTTCTCATCCAGTCCTTGTGTTATGATCTTCGTCATGGTGGTGTGCCACACACGAGTACGTGCGTGTACATTTGTCGGGTGATTTGCAAGGCCCAAACTTCCGTGGTACTTTTGAGAGTATGATCATTGGGGTTGGGTTGGGAATATGCATGCCTACGGGCACTCATCGTTGGATGAGCATGGGTAGGGTAGGCTAACATATGGAGAGGGTCTCTACCTTCGCAACCCGGTGACTACTTCCCGCGGGTTTGCGTGCAGAGACTTTAAGTGAAAACTAAATAAAACATTGTGTCATAATAAATTTAAGCTAATAAAATGTGTGAACACCTGATTAAATTCGAGGACATATTGTGTGAGCCTTTCGTTGAAGAGCTGAATCAACATGCTTGTCGATGCCAAGGGACTCTCCATGATGTCAGCCCCTACTTAGTAGCCCATAAAATGTCTAACTAGGACCTATTCTATTTTGCATTGTCTTAGGTTCTTGGTTCTGTCATCATTATTGCTTGGCGTGAGTGATAGCCATGGATGTTTGCTTTGAGTATTTGTGGTTGGATCATTATCTCCATCAACATGGTGGGAGTGGACCTACGGGTTTCATGTGGTTGGGAGGTGTAGCTACCTTCACCACTACTAAGGACAGGTGTATAGTGATGGTCTCTTGTCTTGGTGCGGCCGTTGCTAGATGTTTTCACTTGATACTTCGGGTTCCGGAGTATGCTTTCTTGTGATTTATGCTTTCATTGGAATGCTTGGATATCATGTTTAGATGATGTTAGTTTATTTGATGCATTCCTATATTATGATGTTTAGCATATGATTAGATGATGTTATTCGCTTAGTTGGAGTATCTATTGCTTATTGGATTAGCATGCTAGATTTCATGTTCTTATGATGTTATTACACTTTAGTAGTGACACCCTCATAAGACAGCTCCAACAATCTAGTTGTTAGTTTGGAATGTTATGTGCGAGGGATGGCTAGGACTTTCGAGGCCTCATGATGCTATTATAGTTGGGAGGAACTGCGCATGGGTTCTGTTATTTTGATACAGTGCGATGTTGCTTTCTACATTTCCTTCTTATGATGTTCAGTTTATGAACCATGTATAATGCAATGTTTCTTTCCGCATGTTCTTTCTTATGCTGTTATGGTTTGGATGTTAGAGTTGTTTGTTCTCTTTTGTGCTCTCAAGTGATCATTCCTTCATTTACATGGATCCGATACTCCCCGGTGTGGAGGCTTTCATGTTTTTATGCTTTTTTAATCTTGCCTTGTGTTGCGCTATTGTGTTTTCTCGCATGGGAAGGATAGTTTCTCGTGCGAGAATGTACTTTATCGCACGAAGAAATAGAGCGATACTCGCGCAAAGTGTTGAGTATCCTTGCGCGGCTGGCTGCGAATCCTTGCGCAACAAGCTGATAATCCTCGCGCACAATAATGTATATCCTCGCTCGGACTAATGCACTTTCTTGCGCGTAGTGATGTAAAGTCTTGCGCGAGACTTGAGACCAGTGCACTTCCTCGCACGAGAAACAAGGAGCAATTAGGCTTGGCTGAGGAAGTTTTGAAAGTTGGTTTTGGACTCGTTATTGGATTTCACACCTTTCTAGTTCAAAACAGTCTTTCTATGGGGTTTATAATATAAGTATTATACTTAAGATATATATTAATATATACGACGATTCATTTGAGATAGGTTCCAGACCTCTCTAAGTTAAGATAAAGATTCTAAGAAATTTCAAGGTTTCAGAAATTCAGACTTAGCCAAATTTCAAGGCTTCAAGATTTTAGACTTAGCTGAATTTAAGGAGTCAACATTTAACTTTCAGCATGGTGTTTAGGAGATGAGTGGTGGTCACTTTGTGCCCCGTCTTCTGCATGACCACTATTGGTCTCTGCATAATATTCTTGATTATGTTATGTTTAGTGGATATGGACTTGTTTGTTTAACCATGTTAGGAGCTTTTACTTGGAGTTTGGAAGAGGATGTCTCCTTGGTTGATCTCATGATTCATGTGGTCTTTGGTTTGTAAGTCGTGGTTTTGTGCTTGCAGATCTTTGGAAGTGTTTGTAAGACTTCCACTAGTGTAGGTGAACATGTGAGTTTAGCCATTTTCTCTATTCTCGTCACCTTGTCCTGGTGTTTCTTTATTGCACCTGGTTACTTTATATTGTTGTTAAGTAACTTATCTTAAGAAAAAAAATTATTCAGTGCATTGTTTATCCTTATATTCCAAGGATCTCCGGGCAGGGCATTACACTCTCTCGTTGAACTCAATTTTATTAACAAATGTTAGTGAACTAGAAAGATATAATGTTGTGTAGGTGGATACAAGAATCAATAGGAGTTTGCAATGACAGAAGGAATGGACTTATTGCTGAAAAATCAGACTTGGGATTTATGTAAGTTATCTGTACATAAAGGGGCTTTACAAAATAAATGGGTTCACAAGCTAACAGAAGAGAATGGAGGTACGAAAAGATTAAAAGCCACGTTAGTTGTAAATGGACTTGCACACATTAAAAAACAATGATTTTGATGAGATCTTTTCTTCAGTTGTTAAAATGACTTCTATTCACATTGTTCTAACTTCTAACCATTGTGGCTATTGAAGATTTGCATTTGCAACAGCTTGATGTTAAAACATTTTTTCTTCATGGTAATTGGATAAAAAATATATATATATATATATGGAGCAACCATAGGGATTTAAGGTCAAATGTAAGGAAAATTTAGTGTGCAGATTAAAGAAAATTTTGTATGGCTTGAAGCAAGCGCATCGGCAATAGTATATTAAATTTGACAATTTTATGAATGAGCATGGATACAGTCGGTGTCATTCAAATCGTTGTGTTTATTTTAAGAGGTTGGATGATGAAAACTATATTGTTTTATGTTTATATGTTAATGATATGTTTGTAGTTGGGTCTAACATGGATTACATCAAGGGAATAGTTAGCACATTCATTTGCTATGAAGGATTTGGGCTCAACAAAACAAATCCTTGGTATGAAGATTCACAGAGATAGGAAAAATAGAAAATTGACATATCTCAAGTTGATTATATTGAGGTGTTGCAGCATTTCTATATGGCGAATGTCAAAGCTGTTAGCAAATCTATTCCTAGTCATTTGAAATCGACTAAGGAGATGTGCCCAAAGACACATGAAGAGAAGGATAAAACGTCCAAGTTACCTTATGCTTCAGCTATAAGAAGTTTAACATATGTCACAGTATGCACTAGGCCAGAAATTGTACATGTTGTGATAGCCATTAGTAAGTATATGAGTCATCATGGAATTGAGCATTAGAATGCAGTCAAATGGATTCTCAGATATTTGAAAGGTACATCCACTAAATGTTCACATGTTGGGGGCTCTACTACTTATTTACAAGGTTATGTTGACTCAGATTTGACAGGGCATCTAGATAACAAGAATTGTACTACAAGATATGTATTTATTGTTGCTGGGAGAGCAATGAGTTGGATTTCTTGGTTACAAAAGGTGAATGGTTCATCCACTATAGAGGCAGAGTAGTGGATAGTTAAGAATTTAATTTCTGCTAGGTTGAATTTCTTGATTGTAATGTCCCCTTATCAGGTTAGTCAAGATTGATACTCATCTAATCAATCGTAATGTTCATAATAGTCATTCAGTTATCAAATGATGTTATTATTTGGCTTAAGGACTGGAAGTCATAGACGTTATCCAAGTTGCCTAGACACCATCCAAGCACTCCCTCAAAGTTTACAGGTCCAAGTCCGTTTCATGAAGATTTATGGAACACTATCCCTACCCTTGATTGGGATAAGATCCGAAGACCGTCATCCCTATGGCCATCTTAAGGTACACTATCTCCTGTACTTCCTTAAGGGACGTCACTTGGAATATACCGTCATCCCTATGGCCGTCTTCATGCCTATTCAGACATGTTTATTTAATTAATTTGGTTTGTTATAATAATAATATTTTAAGGTATAGATAAGATAGGACTTAATTAAGGTAGGGTTATTGACTTATAATTATGAGTTTATAAATTGATGCTTATTCATTAGTTTATACTCATCCATTTAATATTTCAATATTTATTAATATTATTTATTTAACTACTTAATTGACATTTAATCAGGACATACAAATTATTAATTGTCTAATAATCAATTAGCCATTCTATTCTTTATTTCAAATAAGGATATTGATTATGATGATTTAACATTGTCATATGGTGTCATCCACAAATCGTTATAGAAAATTATTCAGCATAGAAATACGATGCAGGAGATTTTTTTTAAAGCTTCAATTTGCTCATCTTGCAGTTTTCTGTAGGTGCATGTCTGTCAAATGAGATCAAGGAGGCATAACCAGATCCAGAGCACAAGTTTCCATGGTAGGATGCCTAGGTTTGATAATTTGATTACCAACCCACACAAAGTTTGCACTAACAAGGATTGAACTTGTGCCATTCATGTGATGAACTTACTAGTTTGAGATTAAACAGCATGCACCATCTTATCAGAACTAATTGCATGATAGATTGCCTGCAATTCACTACACTAACAACATCCTAGGAAGGTTTCTAAGTTCTTTTATTCTGTATGTAATGGAACAGTAATGCTAATAAAACAGGAAGTTTTGATGATGAAAACTACTTATATTCTTCCATGTGATATCCATTCTTCTTTTAAGTTTATCCATCAAGAGTGATGAATTTACAAAAAACCTTACCATGGCTTATATCAAATTCTATACTTAGAAATTAGCATATCTCTCTTTTTGGCACAAAGACAATCTGTAAGAACAGAATTACCTAAAGCGGGAGCTAGTTGGAATGAACCTCCACTAACTTTCATTGTCACTTGATTCATTAGAACAACCTGCAAAAAAAGAAGAAAATCTATTTGTTATTCTGCTGAAGGATACAAATTTATGCAAAAACAGAATGAAAGATATTATACAAAAATAACACTCTCTCATTACTCAGGTTGATGGAATACCTACATTCAACCAAGAAGGATGCAGTTGATAGATCACTCTTAGTCCAACGGGAAAATGAAAACAATGATTATTTTGGTTTCCTGCTGAAGGATATAAATTTAACAAAACAAGAATGAAAGATGTTATACAAAAAAAACCATTCTCTCATTCCTCAGATTGATAGAATATCTACATACTCCTGAGAAGGAAGCATTTGGTAGATCATTCTTAGCCCAATGGGAAAATGAAACTGATAAATCATAATTATAAAGGGACTAGGAATTGCTTCCAACAACGAAGCCAAAGGCTGTTAAAAGATATCAAGAAGAGATCTATTGTATGGTATTACACCTCGACCATCAAGTTCATCGAAGATATTAAAAAATCTCCAAACAACAAAAGATTTTGCAGAAATGAATCAAGAATAAGCGAGGAGACCAAAGAAAGTTTAACTTAATTGCATTCTCTATAAACCTAAGCAAGATAGCTGATAAAATGAATAGCAAATGGTTAGTACAATAGGCCGAATAAACAGAAATTTAACTTTTAAGCATGCAAACAGGACAAGGCGCAGGATACACATCTAGGGAGATATGACAGTGGCTAAAAGATCCTCTTGTTCTACAGACAGAGAGAAGTCAATATGTTTAAAAAAGATTGAACCGGGCATAGAAAATCCCTCCTGATTTTCGAAACAGGAAGAATATCTTCATGTCAGGAGCTAAGATACTTTGCTATGTGTAAATGAAAACAAGTGAAACCTCAGAGGTGAGCAGAAATAGACTGATCCTCAAAAACATGACAGAATATCAGTCACAGCTCCTACAAATAGGGAGGGTTTGAATCAAAGAAAAAACCCATCAAAACAACAGGAGATCTGAGAGACATGTTGTAACCCAAGGGAGACAAAAGGAAGGTTTGCAATGGTAGCAAAGCAAGTTGGAGAGCAGGTTCCCTTGCCAAAGGAGGCTCAAAAATGATAACAAGGAATGCATCCATAGCAACACCTAAAGATACTCTGGATTTTGCTCCAGTATCAGATGAATCCCATGATTCACCTTTAGGTGTTGCTATGGATGCATTCTCCAGTTGAATTGGAGAATACATCCATAGCAAGACCTAAAGGTGAATCATGGGATTCATCTAATACTGAATTGGAGAATACATCCATAGCAACACCTAACAGTGAATCATGGTATTCATCTAATACTGGAGCCAAATCTGGAGTATCTTGCAGCGAGAACTTCAAGGGGACATGAAGCAAGAGTTGATGACTCATTTGATTTCCTTGCTTGATGACTTGAGTCAACTTGAATTGATTGAGATTCAACCCTTTTGACCTCAAGTAATCTTGAATCTTTTCCTCCTTTGATGGAAAGCTTGCACAAAGTTTGAGCATGAGGCTCAAATGTAGATGAGGATGTGTCATCTTTAGCTTTACTTTTAATTTCTGATCTCAAACCAATCAGACCAGCAGGATCAAAATCTTACTCAGGGTTTATTTTGATGCATTAGAGACCCCTTCTCTCCATCCGGGTATTGCTATTAGCAAGAATAGACTGGAACCTATCCCAAATGGAGGTTTTTTCTTTGCATGACCACGTAGGAAGAAGAATGGGTAACTTCTCCATGTCATGCTGAAAATATTCAGGATTTAGAATTTGATCATCGTCTTCAAAACTAGGAGGAATTGATGCCAAGTTGAAATCAACAGTCTTCTTTGCAGTCAACCGAGTATAATCCATACGTCGTATATCCACCTCGGTATGTACATCAATCCAAAGATCTTCTAGATGATGTATGTGCAAGAACTGCTTCCTCATCTTCTCATGCAACCCTCTCCAATCAAAACAACTCCCGGCTGCAAACTTTTTTAGTGTGATCCTTTGGAGTTCAAACTCCATGTTCTTTGCTTTAGGCGCAATGTCTATTGAGTATTCTCCAATCTTCGAGATGAGATTCCCACTCTAGGCTGATGCAAACTAGATTGATAGCTCTGGACTTCCATAAGTTGCCTTGCTAACTCCATGAGTATGATTTCATCGGTAGGGTAACTTGGTAGTGTGTATGGCCCTCCCTTGAAGCATCTAACTCATAGATATGTGAAGTTGGGGAACTATGAAAACATGCAACTATAGTCATTTACCTTGTTCCATGCTTCATCAGATACTTGCCTATTAGGAAGCTCCTTATCAAACAAGCACATAAAATGCCCAAAGAAGGCATCATGAACCCTTCTGAAGTGTATCCGACTTTGCTTTAAAGGTAGTTGCTTATAGTATTCCCACACATGAACTATAGACCTGTTATGTCTTGTTGATAAACCAAAAAAGGTGCCCAGAGCAGCAGAAATGTATACCATGTAGGAGTTCATGTTGAACACACCAATAGATAGTACATTCACCAATTGTTCACATATTGAGTCACTCACCAATTCAGCCCTAAACACATTCTTTTTTTACCGTATTATGAGTGAGATGTATTTACACATCCAAGTCAAAGGTGTTTGATCCTTGAGCCTTGCCACACGACTGAGAAGTGTGATGAGGTCATTGATTACTTCCTTAAAATCACATCTGTACACTCCTTTGACTCGCCATCTGACAAGATTTGACCTCTTGGTACAATAAGGTGTATCTTCATTTCGTCGTTCCATAGCCTTCTTCCTGGTGATATTTGTAACAACTGGAGTATAAGGAACATGAAATATACAATCAATAGTCTCAGGATCGAGACTAATGATAGTATTTCCATCTTGGTCTTTGACGGTTCGTGAAGCTGCATCAAAGTGTCTTATACATGCAACAATGAATTTTGGTTCATGTGCTGCCAAGGGAAAAGTGGATAGAAATGAATATGATTCTGCTTAATCCACGCCATATCTTTAGTAGCTGCAACATCAACTCTTGCAAGGAAGTCTTCAACGTTCATATGAGAAATATCAGTATCCCATATTCCATCACAATATGAGGTTACTTGTGATGAAGGGATAGAGTTATGATATTAATCGTATTGGTACTTCATCTTCTTTCTGTCTTTGCCCTTTGCTGGAGTAGATTCTCTTGACATTGAAAAATGGTACGCTTGAACAACTATTTCATGAAATCCCATAAAATGAGAACGTCTTAATGTAAAGGATCCATAGCAAGATTTTGACAGATTTTGGAAAAGGTGTGAACGGGCAAAATGAATGGAATGAACAAATGGGTCAAGGTTAGAATGGCTAAATAATGAGTAAAATAATCTAAAATAGGTTTTTTAGGATGAATTACATATGCGAACAGCAAGCTTAGATTTAAGTGAGCAAGGAGAAAAATGAATAACACATTGTGCACCTCGCGTTTTAAGAAGTGCAAACTATGAAATTCTATCCGGCAAGCATATGGGAAAGACTTCAACTATAGGGCAGCCATATGGAGGCACATGAAATGCGTAATGGTGGGTTTTTAACTTGCATTCACATGTAAGGGAAAAACAATCTTATCTTTCTTTTTTGGGAACGAGATTTTACACCCAGCTGCATATGCATGTAAGATGAGACCTTACATATGCAACTTTGGAGAAGAACACGAAAGATAGAAGGAACAACTTCAAATGCACAACCAAATCTAAAAATGGAAGTGACAATGACTTGCAAAAACATTCAGCAAATATATACAAATGCCTTAGAGAAAATAACCAAGGAAAATTACCTTAACTCCACCAAAAATGAGAAAGACAAATCCTTGTCCAAATCTTGAGAAAATCTGAAAAAAATCCAAGTGATTTTCAGATTTTAGATTTGTCCAAAGCCAAGACTTAAATGGATTTCAAAATCTTCATAACATGGTTCGAATTTGGACATGTGGATATGGTTAGAGAAATGCAATGGCCAAAATGTGGAACAACCTTTGACCTAGCAACTTCAAATGCAAAGGCATATAAAAACGGCACCTAGGGCATCAAAATAACTTCCAAAATAATGAAAAACAAGCTTGGAAATGAAAACCCTTACCCTAGAAAGCTTTTTGATGAGATTTGATACAAAAACACCTTGAAATGGAGCATCCATGCAATGAAAACCATGCCCAAAACGGGTTGTTTTGCCCAAACGCATGTGTTGAGAATACATGCAAAAGCTTCTAAAATCGCCGCCTATAGTCTTGCAGGATTTAAACACACTTTAGAAAGGCATTAACATGCTAAGAAATGCATGTATTTCTCCAAAAAATCGCCATCTATAAAAGATAAGGCGTTTTCAAAGCAAAACACATGTATTGGATATCATAGCATATTACAAACATATGCATTTCCTTTCAAAAAGCCGCTCGGCCCTAGATAGAAGAAAAACGGCTTTTAGAAGGGTAAAACCATGTTTCAAAAGACATGTAGATGTAACAAAAATCGTCGTTCAAGACAAAACACGTTCTTAGTGACTTGTGACATGTAATGAAGAAAATGCATTCCCTTTAGGAATTGCCACTCTTAGCATTATAATGATAAAGGCATTTGAAGAAGGCAAATACATGTGTTTTATAACATTTGTAATGGCAAAGAAAATCGCTACCATGAGCTATTATAATGATACCTTCATTTGATGCGTTTTTGAAAGTAATAAACATGTTTTAATGCATATATAATAGGGTAAGAAATTGCCACCCATAAGTTTTTGACCTATGACTTAGTGTATAATGCACTTTTGAGATGTATTGTCATATTTCAAAAATATGCCTTAGAGGAAAAAATCACCACTTTCCCTTTGATAGGGAAATGTAAGTCAAAAACGCATTTCTCAATGGCATTTACGTGTGTTTATAAAACATATGCATTTGCCTCAAAAATCATCACTTATGCTTGTAGACATAAACGAAAGCATCAAAAACCTATGCATTTGGGTCCAAAATCACCACTTTGGCTTAAAATGAATAAATAATTCATTTTAATTCTTCATTTATATGCAAATGATTTTCAAAAACCCACTTTTAATAGTAATTTAAAAACACATGCATTTAGAAATGAACTTTAAATACAATTACATATGCAATCGCATTCAAAAAACACACTTTTAATGATGTTGGGATTTAGAATTTATTGAAAGTGGATTTTCATGGAGTATTTTGCATGTGGATATATGCAAGATGAAATAAAAATCCCACTTATACACTTAAGTTGTCTTATGCAATTATATTTAATATTTAACTATAGTTGTAATAAAGTAACATGAAAAATAACCTTGAAATAAGCTATTTTCATAAAACATAAAAAACTATGGTCAAATCAACTCAAAATGAGTTGAAAATTTTAAATGGGCTATAAAATCCACTTTGAATTTCAAATATAACTTTACATCATGTAATTATTAATAAAAACCCACTTTTATGAGGTTTTTAATAAAAATATGTAGGTTAACCTGAAAAATGCCACTTTTTCCCTTATAACTTGAGCTAGATAACTCCGATTTGGACCTAACTTAGCTTGAATCAAGTGGAATTCCAAGGGCTCTTCACCTAAGGCAAAAACAAGACCAGAAACTATTTACAACATGAATAAAAATTAAAGAAAAGACACTAAAGTTTATCAAAAATTGAGTTTTTGTAATGTGAGAAAGAGAACTCTTACCAATAAACAATTGAGGATAATCTCGATGGAAAACTTTCAAAAGAACACATAAAAACAACTGCATAAAGAACAATTCAAATAAATTGTTTTCATGATACCTTATAAATGCGTTAATCAAAGAGGATGCACCTATGAATCCATGGGAAAATTGCGTAGGGTTGCCTCAATTTTGTGATGTCAAAATTGAGAACATTATTCCCGAGCCAAGTTGTTAAAGTTAGTAGGTAGTTACCAATAGTTGATAACCTTAACCAATGTCCATCTACTATTTATATGTTATTGTTCATACTCAGGGACCTCATTGAAGATATTGTACTTATTGCTTATCTGACAATATCTTCTGAATATGTTCCAAGTTACTTATATTCCTCTGTTTTTGCAAATCTATATTTTTGTTTACTCGGTAATCTTGCAAGTAGAATAAGCAAGTAAACATTTGGCATCATTACCAATTCAAACTTTGGCATATCATAACTCACAAGCAAGAACCATCATCGAGATGGGGCAGCCCATTGATGAACTAGTACAAGCCAATGACAGATGAGAGGATCGACTTGTTAGAGCTCTCAAGATCTATAAGTAAAAAATAGAAATACTCACAAACAATAAGCAAATAATCAACCTAAATGATATTAGACAACATCAATAGGTCATCCTAGGAAGTCGTTAATTACAAACTAGTTATGTAATGACTCTATTTATACAAATGCCCCTCCTTAATTGCAACTTAGGAAACAATGTATATAAAGATGTAATGTCCCCAATTTAGCATGATCATGATAGTGGATGAATTTAGCCTATTATGGGGTCCTTGTAAGTTTATACTAACGATTAGAGGACCCTGTTGAGGGTTATGGCTTTGTTTGGTAGGAATTACTATTTATAGTAAGTCAATGGATGGTTCTCATGAGTTAGAGTGAAACAATGCTCTCAGTTTCTTTTTTTGGCTTCTAGTTTGGACTCCAAGAATCTTGGAGGGAATGTATATTTTTAGTAACTCCCCCTGTTAGGTTCATCCATCCTCTTTCTTCATTAGGATCACTCATGTGCTATCAGATTTCAATTTTGATGCTTCTTCGGTCATTTTTGCAAGATGGGTGAATTATGATTATTATTTAATTAAATACATTGAGTTTGCTATTTTTGTTGGTATTGTATATTGGCCACCTCAGTATCATAGCTCATTGGAACTGGGTTGAAAACTTTTGAAACTTGGGCATAGGAAACAATGACCTTGTGTTTCAAAATATCATTATATGGTTGAAAAGATCATTTTTGGGGCCAAAGGGAATTAATAAATTGTATTATTCAAATATGTGCCTAAGTATAAAGCAAATAACTTTTGAGTGAAAGGTGTCTTGAAGAAGTCGTCTTTATTAATTATAAAAGAAATGTTCTGTGAGAAAGGAATTCATTCTATTGCTTATGTTATTTTGATAACTTTGTGTTTGGAGAACAGATTGAAACAAGGGTTTCAACATTATTGGAGAATTGTGAATTCTTCACCATTTCAGCACTTTGAATCTATGAAAACACCAGGTGAATTGTGCTCTATTTGCTAAGTATTGGTATGAGATTTATCTAAGGATTAAATGGTGTTGTTGTATACCATTCAATCAATTATCTAACCGTGTTTTAAAGGGGGTTTGGAATGAGTTCCATAGTGTTGAATTTGTTGTACAATTCATGAAATCAAACGCCATTTTGTGGAGTTTAATACCTGTTGCAACTAAATCATAACTTGCAATCTCCTTATTAGGGCAGCATTGAGGGTTTTATTAGTAGTGTTTGATCCATAGTCACACTGCCTTAGGTAGGGGATAGGGGGATGACGGAACGGGTGAGGAAGTTTCTGGGACAAGGGATAGAGGGGCCTTAATTTATTTAGTAATTTACTATACATATGGTAATTAAAATGCTAGTTATGAAAAGATGTATTGCAATATAAGATATAGAGATAAAGAGTAAATGCTAGAACATTGCATTCATTTGGAACATCGAACATTGAACATAAATAGTCGAGTCAGCAAATAGTCAACACCGAGACGTCCCTCCATCCTCGGTAGAGGTGGTAGAATCTGGTGGCGCTGATAGGGACAAGGGAACAGAGTCCCTAAGTCCCTAGTGTGTCCCCATCTCTGGGACGTGGGGCAAAAAGGGGTAAACTTCTGCTATAAGTGTTTGGAGTTCAAGAAAATGTGATTTCCAAATCTGCAACATTAATCATCTAGAATCAAGCTTTAATTAAATTGAATTTCTTAAGTGTCTTGAATTGTAGTAATTGGAAATATGGATCATTGCAATTGGAATTAATGTGTTGGCATTTCACATCTGTTTTAATTTTGTGTTTAGTTTTATGAGCATTTCTAAATATACTAAAAACAAAATAGTGACTTCTACAAGAGAGTTACAACACAAAGATGATGATGATGGGTCCCAACTACTAGCCATGTTAGCCACCCATGTACAATGCAAGTCTCCCATAAAGTGGTGAAAGGTATAAAACCTTGCGGGGAAATACTACCCTCCAAAAGAGAGATGATGCAAAACATGCATGAAATGATCCCCCAAGGGAAAGATAAAAGAGAAACTATGAATTGCACCCAAAACATGATGCTCAAATGCTCCATGTGTTATTTATTGTGAAGAACCTTTGAATGCTCTTGATTAAGCATCTCTGATTTCATATGCAATAGTTGATGAATGATGATGGAGATGAAAAATCTATACTAAAAGTTGAGAATCTTGAACCTTATGTTTATCCATTGCATTAGAAGATTCTAAACTTGATGGAGACTCTATTCTCGATTTCGTAATCCCATCATTCTCAAGAACATGAATTAGGTGATGAATCCTTTTATGCATACATATGTTCTCATTATGTCCCGACTCCTTGCAAAAGGCACATTTCAATTTTTTTTCTAGGTTTTACCTTGATTTGAATGAGTGTCTTAATTGGAGCGTTTTTTGTCTTCCTTACTTTCCTTTATTGATATTTGAGTTTCTCGCCTATGTTTGAAGCCTTTTGTTTAGCAATTCCTACATTGAGGGTTTGAACTTCGAGGTTTAATGGTCTTTAAGGTGCTTGTCTGAATTAACTTATCTCGCTCCCTTATTAAGCCTACAATGAAATTATTCAAATATGACATTTTTCGTTAGGCTCCAAGAGCTTATTGGAATAAAAGCTAGATACAAAAGTCATAATAGTCAGGATTTAGTCTTGAAGGACAAGTTGATCATGTTTCTTTTCTATGCCACATTCTTTATGTTACAACCTCAATGATATGAATTTTTCCAAATAGTCCTTAGGGTGTCAAAGTTCCTTAGACTAAAACTTAAGAGTTTATTAATGGCCGAGTTTAAACCATTAATGTCAACCTATTTTGCTTTGGACTCCTCTTTATTAATGTGCTTCTTAGAAATGAAAATTTTCATTCTTCTAAAAACTTTAGATCTTTGCAAGTGTACCCTCATTCTCTTGCTCTTTCTAACTCTTCTAATCCCAATCCTCATTGAATGACAAATAATGTTTGATCACATAAGGAAGAGTATCATACTCTACCAAAGCATTCATGAATTCATTGATAATCTATTGAGTGGTAGAACTAGTTTCATCACCATGTGTTTGATAACCCTGTGCATTTTTTGATCAAATTCATCTGCAAATTGTAACGTCGGATAGGTGTGACCTAGGTACCCTTTGCTCTATCCCTTATTTGATAGCTTAAGGTTCTTCAAGGTCTTGCTATATCTCTAGAACATCCCCTAAATGCTCTTAAGAACTCACTTTCTCATCTACTCTAGGCCACCTATCAGGAGTGTTTTGCATTCTTCCTCCACCATGCACTAAATTGCTCAAAACCATGTATAACCTCTATGAGACTTACAAGAGCATTGCAGGGGTGTGGAGGTCTTCACATACACCTCATAAGCTTCCTTGAGGTTCAATTTGACTTGATCAAGAGATCTTTTTCCTACCAATTTCACAAAAACCCCTAATTAGGCCTAGTAGCCTTTTAGCCCCAATCACATCTCCAAATTAAATTTTCACGGTTCAATTCCACAAATCCCCAAAAGATCCTCCAAACAAAGTTAACTTCTAGTTACCCTTTTGGATTCTTCACGAGATTTTACCAATCCCACTTTCTGACATTATCTTTACATGCCTGCACTGGAATGTGAGGGTTCTTTAAGGGTTTCAAGGGTTATACTGGTAAACAGTTTCATTTCCTCCAAAACCTTAGTAAATGGATTCAAAGACACTTGATTCTCAACATGTGCCTTACTCAAACATTATCTTGACTCGATCAATCAAGAAATTACACTTTTGATTCCACTGCTTAGTTTGGCTTCTATCAAAAACATGATATAGTACACCCCCCCTACTTTCATTCCACCAAGGGTCGTACAATTTCAATGGTGGAAAATGAAATGGGAGACCATTTTTCACAGATCACTCAGTTCAGGCTAGTAATTGACAAAGAACTTGAGGAATTTATTGGACACACCAAAACTTAGAAACTAAACACACCACTTTGTACAGAGATGGAAGATGATCTAATCTTCTTATTTACAATAAGAAAAGAAGCATTTCAATGCATTAGACCATCGACGCTTAAGTTGCGATGGAAAATGGTTATCAAAATCTTCTTGTTCATTCATTCAACTTCTGCATCTAGTAATCCAACCACACAAAATGAACATGGAGGGCTTAAAAACACCTATGCTTACTATTCTAACTGATTCTTAGGCATTGGTAACTACCTAGGCAATTTTCTCCATGACTTGCAAAAATTTGTCACCCGATAGCCAAAAGTTGCAAAGTTGTCAATGACAACTTTTGCAACAATTGTGCAACTTTTCAATTTTCATGCTTCCTTGCAATCTAATGGTGTAGAATGGTGTAACCTATTCTAATGTTATGTAGACCAAAAACAAACCCTCCTACCACTTGGACACTCACTTTGACTATTAGGCCCAATTTGGCAACATTGACAAGATTTTGCCCTTACAAGCAACTTTTGACCAAACTTGGCATTATCAACCCAAGGACATCAAAAACAACCTAACACACACTTGGACTCCTTTATGAGCCCTTATTACATGTTTGGCTCAACCATGAGTCATCAAGCCAAAACTTGACTAGGGTTAACATCACATGTATCATGGCATTTAATTTTCTTCCCATCCTGATATACAACTACTGAATGCAAAAAGAGACCATTGCCCATTAAGCTGGCAGGAAAAATACTCCATACCATTGTCATTACAAATAACCATCCCTGATTTATTCTTGAAATGTATGATGCAAGATATAAACTAATGAAGAGCAACATGTTCATTGTTAGCTTTAGACACATGCATGATAATAAACCCACATATGCAAATGTTCACAATAATGAACTAGATGAAGTGGGGGTTTGTCACCATTGTCACTCAATACATTAGCATAAATAAGAAAAGGAAATCACAACTAACTAGATGAAGTGGGGGTTTGTCGCCATCGTCACTCAGGTACGTTGTCATAAAAAATATCATAGCATTACCAGAGTAAGTCCTTCACATCAAGCATATAATAACCCAATGACATGATCAAAGAGATTTGATAAACAAATTGAAATCAGATTCTTGAAATTAGTGTCAGACCTGTTCATAAACCAAATAATGCATATTCAGTCCTTCAAAGAAGTGGCAAACTCATTCCCGCTCCACAAGAAAGAACTACTACAAATGCCAAAAAAAATCCAAACTGTTCTTTATCATAGACCAACCATTTGCAATGTAACGACACCTCAAGGAACAGACTGCAAACCTTTGATAATGCAGATTTCAGTTCAGTCTGAAACCCCAAGACGAGGAAATGTAGGCCTTCTTGTAGAGACAGTTTTGTCTTAAAAATCAGTTTTTGGACAAATGCTATAAATGAATAGTAGAAAGAGATTGGCCAGCTATGGTAAATAACATCACCCAAAATGATATCTCTATCAACAACTGAGTTACAAGCATAGTTCTGATTTTATGTTATTCTAAAATAAGGCACACCAACACTCAGAAAAAACTCCTATGCTCTAACAATCTCAAGAACCACTTCAAAAAAGGCACACAACACATCAACCCACAAAACCTACATCAAAATCCTATAAATAACATCATCTTCCTCAAACCCGTAATCACCCACAAAGCTAAAATAACAGTAAAATCTTTATCAACAAATAGCAACCAGCTAGGGTCAGTCTCTCAGCACTGAAACTAGAAAGAAAAGAAAAGGGTTTTTGTCGTCAACCAATAAAAGAACTCCTTGAGCTGATTCCAAAAGCATACTAGTCCTCATAATATTCAAAATACCAATGAGATCCCCAATCTCCCTTTTGTTGTTGGCAATTAATGTTCACATGCATTATAATAATAATGTGGTGCTTAAGGTAAAAGTAATATTGTTGGGAAGGTGATATGCATAAGATGTGAAAGAGTAATTTCCGGAGGCATAAACCATCTCAAATAAAACCTTGCAGGCATTAGGAAACATGATCCAAATCCATTTGACAAAGCAACAAAAGAAATAAAAAGATTTATTGAAACCCTACTTGCAGCTGAGGAAGAGAAAAAATTGAATAGGAAGAGGGGAAGATTAGCTATGACAGAAGCCATAGATTTAACTCAAGGTGTTCCTATTGATCTTGAAGAAGCAACCCTTGAGAAGATAGTGGACTTTCTTCGTGACCCATAGATCCACAAACAGAGTGTCCCCTCTTTTACCGGTTTCATTTCATCTATTAGAATACCTAGTTCTTTTGCCAAGGAACACACCTAGAGCACAACGAATATTAGAGGCGATTGGATGGAACAAGGAGTACATGAGAAAACTGATACTGCATGTGCAAATTTTTGGTATTTCAATAATATCCCAATAATTGTGGTTGAGAGTCCCTACTAGTTGAATTTGGTCACCTTAATGACACATTTGGGAAAAGGGTACAAGGCCCCTTCTCGCAAGGATTTGAGTGGAAGGTTAGTAAATAATTAGAATCCACTTGAGTTCATTTTTATATTTTAATTGTTATTTCTTGTTTATTAAATCGAAATTGTGTACTGAGACTTGATTTCACTTTGATTTTGTAGATTACTTGTAAATGTGATCGATAGAGCAAGAGAAGTGGTGGGAGAATGAAAAAAAAAGAGTGGAGGAAATATGGCTGCACTATTCGATCTGATGGATGGACAGATGGGAAATTATTTATTTTTTGGTTGCTTGCAAAGATAATGCAGTGTTTTGGAAATCTGTTGATGCCTCCAATAAGGTGAAAATGCACACAAATTGGCATTAATGTTAGAGGATGTTGTCATGGAGGTGGGAGTAAAGAATGTCATGCAAATCATCCCTAATAATGAGGTAACATATGTGACAGCAAGTAATTTCATTTTTTTTATGTTGCATATGATTATCATTAAACATTAATAAGTGATAATTATTATTTAATTTAGCTTTGATATAAAATATGGAAAGTTGAAAACTAATTATTGAATTTTTACTAATATGTCAGGTAGAATCCTCCAAGAGAAGCACCCCACTCTTTTTTGGACACCTTGTGCAACACATGTCCTTGACCTTCTTTTGAAAGACATAGGAAAACTTGATTGGCTGACTACAATTGTGGAAGATGCAAGGCGAATCACCAAGTATATCTATAATCACCTTGGGTTCTAAATTTGTTGAGACATTTCACTAAAGGGAAAGATTTGGTGAGACCCGATGTCACAAGGTTTGCAATGGTTTTCTTGAGTATTATCTAAACAATGTCTCCTTTGAAACAAACATTTGTGAGTCCACCACGGCTTGACTCACCTTATTCAAAGAAGTATGAAGCAGAGAGGTTATGGCACACATAGTCTTTTACCAAAAAAATTTGGACATGGCTACTAAGATCGTGAAGGTAACTTCAAAACATTAAATTTTTAATTATTCTTGATTCAAGTCTTTCATTATGAATTTGTAACTCACTACATTAGTAAACTCATTAATTAATCTTTTTGTAAACTTAGTTAATGGGTAAACCCCTAGTGGGATGTCTTTATGAAGTCATGGATAGGGCCAAAGATTCTATTAGAAATTACCACAAGGGGAATAGACTCAAATTTGATCCCATTTGGGAAATAATTGATCCTTTTTCTTATTTCCTATGTTTTCTAAATTTTAGATTTTTTTTAAAATCATTTTTTCATCATTTTAAAATTTCAATGTATATATCATTTCCTTGACAATCCCACTTTTTGGGCAAAAGCAATGATTAAAATTTTTGCTTATCTTTAAAAAAGACCAGTAAATTATATGTGGAGTGGCAAAGTTGAGGATCTGCAAGCTGTAGAATGTTACTTCATAGAATCAGAATATCAATAGCCAGAACTTTCGACTGCTTCTCTTTTTTATTATAAATAAGAGTTTTACAAGAACAATTCGGATTATAGAACACCCTATTAGGACTCTTGAAATAGATAAATAGGCTTATCTGTTTACCCAGACAGATATACTTACAGCGTTATCATATTTTACAGCTAGTTTCATTAGCTTCTGTGCCATTCCACCAAGAAGACGAGTCCTGAGAGCCAAATCTTCAAATTCTTGCCGAAAATGGAAGGTTACACTGTCGACTATTATGATCTTGACCTGCAAAATAGAAACAGAATATCAAACACATAATAGAAATGCTCTAAAACCAGAGATCTGTCTGACCTTTGAAGTACAGCCTAGTACAGAAGCTTTTAAACAACACAAGCCATGAGAATTTCCATATCTGGACAGAGAATATTGATGTTGATGTTGTAAAAAAAAGCTCTATTGATGACCTACAAATTTCTACTTCAAGGCATAAGCCTAGGATAAAAAAGTAACATTATTCATTATCTTTGCCTTCACAAAGTTAACCATCCCAAAAAATTCAGTGGGTCATACAAGATTGTTTTACAGCCTATAACAAGTCCCTGCAAGAGGAACCTCTAATTTATTTAGTTCGTGTATGGATCACATGTAAAAACATTTCCGTATGACATTCCATAAAGGAAACATGAGCATTACGAACATACTGTACAGACTGAATTGTTTTTCAGAGTGCCCTTTTACCTTTCTATGCCTTATGATTAATGGTAACCTAGGTTGCCACTTTGCCAAATCTACCCTTTTCCATGATCAGTAATTTGACCACACTTCTGCTTGCGAATCAGTTAAGACTGCAAACTTTACCTTTAAAGTCACAAGTTTTTCAGAAGCACCAAATGAGATGGTGCAAAATAAACAATGTTATATTCCTCAACTACAGAAGTAAAATATGTTCTGCATAAACATAGCATTGCCAAGTCAAGAACAAGATTGATCAATAATTACTGTAGGTGACAAAAAGTGTAACAACAGTTTGGGCATCACAAGACAGAAAGTGGGGCAATGCCACTGAATGCGGAACAAGAACCTGCTGGATATCTTATAATCTATTATAGCATTTCTTGAGTTGATTTTATAATCATCAGAAGACCATAGAAGATCTCAAGGCACTATAAGGCTTACGTGATTTGGCTAAAACAATTAGGAAATGGTAGTTGATGACTTCACACTTAAGGTTTCCTTCAAAATGCCGCAAAATGGCTTTAAATATTTATTTAAAAGTTAACTGTTCTAACGTCTGTGGGATAGCTCAAGATGTTTTCAAGTTTACTTCGAAATGGTTCCCCAAAGAAAATAGTTTAAGGCCATTCCTTGCTACATTCTATGGCAGAACATCATTTTATTGCTAATGATGCATCACAACTAATCCTATTATAAATAACTATCCAACCAACCAATAGACACATGCATAGTAGTAGTGGCCCTTGTTAAAATATCTTGTCATTGATGCGAAATAAGAAATAGACTGAAACAATATTTTATTTATTTGATCACAGTTATAAAACAGATAATCAGAAGTATAAAAATTGCAGAGTTTGTATGTATGTATGCATGTATGTATGTATGTATGCAGACGAACCCATACAAATCAAAATGGAAAAAAATCATAAATCCATGAACCAGGTCCTCGTATCCAAATCCGTCCCTGAACCCAAGTTTGAAATTAATTAGCAGCAATACCTAATATAAATCAAATCATTTTATTAAGTTGACTTTCTTGCCTGCACTGCAAACAGTATGTTGATCGGATTATTTCTTGTCATGGTTGTCTACGGACAGGATAGAATACCTGAATTTCATGGCTAGAACATTCGTTTTGACATCATTTTGCATAACTTTCAGAACTTTACAATTGGGCTGCCTAGGTGACGATCAAAACTCTTGAAGGATTCCTCTTCAGATTTCTTGAATGAAACCTTTCACAACATTTGTTTCAAATCAATGTAGAAGAAAAGGACATTATTCTTAGTCCCTCATTTTTCTTTACCAGTTTCTGATCAAAACTTCAATATTGAGCTGCCTGCAACAAAATATTCTTGATCGAGACTTTTGATCGAATTGTTTCAGGTTGATAATGAAGACTGTCATTTATAATAAATATATATATAAACTTTGCATTGGGATTCTATAGTTTAGAAGACTGCCTTGTAATATTATAAACATTTATAAGCTTTGGAAAGAAGTTCAGTTTCTCAGATAAAAAGCTACGATGGCAGGAAATTGGGCAGTAGTTGACAGTTGTGATTATAACTCCATAACTGATTGCAGTTAGCGACTCATTTGATGCCTTCTATATATAGATTCTTTCATTTGATTGATGAGAGATGTGTGTGTGTGAAAGTGTAGTGTTTGGGAGTGTAACATTGCAAAGATATCTCAAGTTTAGAACATCTTTAGAAAGAGAATTAAAGTGTGAAGGGTCAAATGCAAATTTGGAAGAAGTTTTGAATATTAACAATCTTTTGTAAGCATCGGTGATGATAACAAAAGGATTTCTGGGATTTGGAAATACTGTGAAAAGCATGTTTGTTGTAGTCTAATACAGCCTTGAGGAGGAAAGGTTAACTTGTTTTCAAAGCCTGATAATTAGATATGACAGTGAAGGTGATTAGATTTTCTTGCTCTCAAACTTGTAACCAGATCTTTGATTTTGCTCCTTCCAATTTGTTCTAAGATTGCTGACAAGTCATGTTTTAGAATTCCCTGATAGCACAGAGAAGTTTTACAGATTTATGTGAATTAGTCTTACAGAATTTATTGCAGTTCACATATCTGAAGTCTGTTCAAAATAAATACTTGTGCATTCATATTGTTAAGAGAAATTTCAGAAACTGTGGAAGAGTTGGTGCTCCTTTAAGGGATTTGCCGATTCCTTGGGTTGTGTTGTGAACTTTTCACACCATCACTCCATTGCAAATGGGGACCCCCTCTTTTGCTTGTGATTGTTAGGTTCGGTATATTTTGACATTGCATTATGCAATTTTGAGCTTTAAAAAAAGGAGTGTAAAAAAACTAGATGGCCAAGTTGTGATTTTAAAGTGGGAACTTTAACGAGTTTGTCGCAGTCATGTTATAATAGGTTGAACATAAATCGTAAGTGTACTTAAATTTCAGGTAGTCAATTAGTTCAAAATTCAATGTCAAATCAACTCCATGCATAAGGGCCTTAGAATCCTTACAAAAAATTGTTTTTCACAATCAAGATGGCCAAAATCCTAAGGAAAAACAATTTTTCTTTATAAAAATACACAGAATTTGGACTATACCTGAATTTCCCTTCGTATTTTGGTCAAGATCCGGACTATACATGAATTTCCCTTCATATTTTGGTCAAAATCCGGACTATACATAAATTTCCCGTCATAATTTGATCAAAATCTGGACTATACAAGAATTTCCATTCATATTTTGATCAAAATCCGGACTATGCATGAATTTCCCTTCATATTTTAGTCAAAATCTGAACTATAAATGAATTTCCTTTCATATTTTGGTCGAAATTCAGACTATACATGAAATTCCCTTCATATTTCGATCAAAATCCGGACTATACATGAATCTCCCTTCATATTTTAATCAAAACCCGGACTATACACGAATTTCCCCTTTACATTTTTGCATTTTCAGAAAAAATAAGTGTTGGATGTTAAAATCAAAGCATACCATGAATTTCCATGACTTTGCATAATGTTTGTTTGAAAATTTTCTAATAGTGAAAACCCAGACAAGGGGTGATTCTCCCTCAAGTACGAGCTTGAAACTTTTCAAAGTCTGGAAATTGTCCAAATTAGGGTCATTTTTCCCTTGGAGAAAGTTTGGAACTTGGCAATTTTTCCAAGTCTGGAAATTGTCCAAACTAGGGTCATTTTGCCGGTGGAGAAAGTTTGGAACTCGGAAATTCTTGTAACTCTGGAAATTGTCTAGACTAGGGCCATTTTCCCCACAAGATAGAGTGGAACATGAAAAAAAATTAAGTCTAGAAATTGTCCAGACAAGGATCATTTTCCCCTAGGCAGCAAGTATGGACTCCAAAAAAATTCGAAGTGTCAAATTTGTCCTAACACGAGTCAATTTTCCCTTGGAGATGAGTATGAAATGTGAAATTTCTTCCAAGTGTTGTAAATGTCCGGAGTCCGGACTAGGGTGTTTTGTCCCTCAAGAGAAGTTTGGATAAAAGGATTATTTCAAGTGTGGGAATTGTCCCCTAGGGTCAAACTTCCCTCTAGGAGCTATTCTGTTAAAAAATTCTGAGTACCAAGGTTGTCCCAACTTGGATTGATTTTTCCCTTTGAAGGTATGAGACTAACGAAAAAAAAAATTAAGCATGAAAATAATTGTCCTTACTTTGATGATTTTCCCACATTGCATGGATGGATTTAAAATGTAAATGCTTGTTTGGATGAATGAAGAATATGGACTTCGCCGAATTTGTAGAGTCCCACCATGGATAGATTTTCCTCTATTCTACAATATTTCATTAATTTAATTAGAATGTGTGAGGAAATTAATACAATAAAGTTAGAAGCTTCTAGAGAGGAGACTTTCTTTTATCCCACACTGCCTATGGAAAGCAAATAAGAGGCAAAAACAAGTATAAAAAGAAGGGAGCTGCTGTTATAAACATAAATATTTCTGGAAAACAAAGGCAAGACAAGCTGAAATCTGAAGCAAGACTCCATAAAGGGCACTTTCTCCCTTGAATGGCTCCACTGGCTCCAACTTCTCCTTCCATCCATGGCCGATTGCAGACATTCAGGCAACTTTTCTAAGGTATTGGAAGACATTTAAGGGGGCAAGAGCAAGGAATTTCCAGTCAACATCCGCAGACTCCTCAAAGTGGACGATTTATTTTTGGAAATCATAGAAATTCATTAAGAGCCCAAACTGCCATGCACTTGTTCTAAACCAACTTGCATCCTTAGACATCAATTTGGAAACCATTTGAGGGCCAAATCAGAGGTATGCAGACCCAGATCTGCAAATTACACGTACAGGGGTGATTTCCTTTAAAATCTACAGTAAATTTTCAGCCCTTCCAGCTCATAAATTTGACATTGTTGGGTATTCCCGAGGTTATTAGGCATCAAAACATTAAGTTTGATACTTGGATTCATACACAAAGGAACATTTGCTGGTATGTCTTCAGACATTTCAAGGTTGGCTTTAATGGTAAACATGGTTTTAATGCATGATTAATTGGTTCATCATTCATTAATGAATCCATGGACATGTTTATGATTACTTTTAATCATCGGGATCATCTTAAGAGGTATTGAAATGAAATTGCAGACTTTGTAATGTCCCCTTCTTGGGACATTAGAAAATTTAAAGACATATTCATATAATATTAAAATTGACTATGAAAGCGTGGATTAAAATTATAAAAGGTCAATTTAATATTATAAAGTGGGCTAAAAGTGACAAGGAGAGATAAGACAAAAAGACAGGGAAGGAGTCAACGAGTCACATCTTTGGGGATTAAAAAGGAGAGAGACTCATTCATTCAGCATGCTTGGTTTATGATTCAAATTTCAGTTTCTCTCTTGTGAAAGCTATTTGGAAAGCTTAAGCTTTCATCCAACAGGAGGACAAAAACCCTCATGCCAAGAGACAGTGGACGCAAACCCATCGTTCGTGGAGACGTCACTTCAGGTGTCTCGCATGTGCTTACAGGTTCTTTTCTACTGGTTTATATTGTTGGTTCATAATGCATCTGTCTATGTTTATGTTCTGAAAATTGTCATGAGTTAGAAACCGCGTAAATATCTATTGGGGATATTTCAGTGGTATCAAAGCTGGTCTTCCTACTAGCTTGTGTGGTTTTCTAAGTAATAGATTTAAAAGAATTGGCAGCTTCTAGTTTTTATCTGGTTTGAGAAGACAATTTTATTGCCGTAGGAAGGATTGAAATATTCTGGGAACAATTTCAAAGACCGAGAAATAACAAGTCACTAGGTGAAACATTGAGGGGTGCAGACACAATCTTCTCATCGAGCCTTAATAATTGTTGATTTCATGTAATGGAATTAATCAAGAAATCTTAATCACCGAAAATAATTGATGGGCCAATTTATATTGGGAAGGACTTAATTTTGTACACATGAATTTGTTTCCATAAGCCGTCAACTTTTTTGTTCATGGCAATAGCAATAACAGACACAATAAACTACAGGGCAAGAGTTAGGGTTTCCCTTTTGTGTCATTAGAAGTGATTTTTGGATGCGCTGTCAATAATTTGTTGGGAGGTTATCAACACAGGAAGTGGAAACTATTCAAATCATCTATATAAATTTTCAAAGCTTTTTGAAGCACAGAGTTTGGAGATTGAAATTATTTAGCAATTTTTTTGAATGAGATATAAGGAACCTGATGAATTTGGAATCTCCAAGTGACAACCATCTTGCAATATAACAAAGACTTTTGAAGCGTCGGGTATTCAATAGTGATTACAAACTTAAGAATTCACGTCAAGATTTTATCTAGGGTCGTGAATGAAATAGTTAGACTTTATTCAGGGGCAGTATTTGTAGCGAGATTTGTTAGCACCAATATAATATTATTGCAATGACGTTTTGAGTCCAATGTCGAGAGTTGTAATGCTTCTAGTAAGAAAGACAAGTTTGTAAGGAACAATCATGGGAGGTGTGTTGAGAGACATGTGTCAGTGGTAAACAAGAACAATAGAACACTCAGGAAACTACAGTGAGGGGGTCTTGCATATCTTCAATTGTTGTGGAAAGACTAGGTGATTGGTGTAATCATCTGTGTGCACAAACCAATTCAAGTAGTCATTGCACCTTCCAGCAATCATCGAAGTTGTTTGGGATTGTATAACGGGAAGGGGAACAAATTTTACATACACAGGACTAATGCAAATAGTTTTTCAAAGACAAATAAACATTTATAATCCGCAGTGAAAGAAGTCTGAAGACACCAATCTTGAGGGGGCATTATTTGCTATTGCGGTTATTGATTCCTATAAGAAGATTTCTAAACATGACATTTCGTCTCCCTATATTGTATTTGCTGAAAGGCTGAGTGTTACGTCCCAAATTTTGCCCTAAATTTTAATTTGATCATAACTATTGGTCTAACGAATTATCTCCTCCCTGATCATGTGAAACGAGTTAGTTAATTATATACGTTGTATCAACTGTCAACAAATTATTTCTCTTCTTGATCATGTGAACCGAGTTAGTTATTTATATATGTTGTACCAACTGTTAACGGATTTTTCCTTTTCATAATTGTGTGAAGTGAGTTAGTTATTTATAGACGTTGATGAAATGATCAGTAACCTATAACTAATGTTAGATGACTAGCAGTTGTTTTAATTGAATTAGCGATCAATATATTTTTGAATTAATGTTTTGCTTCGGTGATTGCAAGAGAAGACTAAAGAGAGGGGAAGCATTGCTAAACGAGATCATCAGAATGGGATGGTCGTTTGGTTCAGTCATCAAGATCGGCAAGTATGACCTAAGACTTCCTTGGAAAGGATACAAAGACTTGACCACAGGTTACATTACGGGACCGCATGAGCTATTAGAAAAACAATATATTAAAAACATAAAATAATCTAAATTGAATATAATTCATACCTTTAGAGGTTTATTATTGAACTTTCTTATTTTATCATTATTATAAACACTTAAATACGAACACATTTATATAAAAATGAAATGGCACCAATAAATTATAATAATATAATCTAATGATGTCACCTCATCAATATACATACGTGGACGTATATAAGAGCATATAATAAAAATAAAATAAAATTTAAAAACTCTTCACTCCTTATTCCTTTTCTCTCTTTATTTCTCTCCTTTTAAATTTGAATTTATGATGCATTCGAATGGCCTTCTTGATAACCAATGGTAGCTGAGCAGTCACGGCCGACTATTAAATGGAATATCATGAACCGTTTTGGACACAACTTTCTTTCCTTCTATATTGCCTTTACCTCTCTTTCCATCTACGGCGTCTCCTTAACAAGCTGAGTGAGAATGTTCTCAGAACGATAATTATTTCGAAGTTCTAAATCCCGATTCAATCCTTTCTCCCTTTAATCTATCAACGATAGAAATACAGAGCAAAGAATATACAGTAGGTGATCAATATTTCCGACCGCAGAAGGAAGAATCTGTTTCTATTACAAGTCATGTGATTTCTTTGCTGAGTTCAAACTGTTTTTAGTCAGCTTTCATTTCTTTCTTTCTTGAATATTACACCAAGAAGTCAGCACTCTATGTAGTACGTTTGCCATTAATTATTTTGTTGCTGCTGTATAATTTAAACATTGGACTGAAAGAATGTGTATTATATAAAACATAACTTCCATCCTTAGTTGGAATTACATACAGACTGATATCTTGCTTTTCTGATTTTTTCTATCAAGTAACCTTGAGATTGTTTCAATCATGGATTCAAAAGATTGATAGCTTAATTGAATTTCATGAGTCAATGTTCATGCCTGTGTTATCACCATTTTGCCGAACATTCTTCAGAGGTGTAAAAAAAAATATCATAATGCTCAAACACCGAGGAATTCACCGGCAAAGAAGCCATGAAGGGTGAAGAGGTGTAAATATAATAAAATGGTTATAATCTTTCAAGCGCCTAGGATTCACCAGCAAAGAAGCCATGAATGGTGAAGAGGTGGAGATAACCTGCAAGAACCAAGAATGGAACCAAATAACTGTGTAATGAAAACACATAATAGCTCATGCATGTCCTAATAGTGAAATCTGTTGTCAAGTCGAGTGGTGGAGATCGGGTTTACAAACCCAAATTGAAATCCTTGGCCAAGGTAGTTATAGGCATATGTGCCAATCATGAGATCTTTTTGTTTGTCCATAGACATCAGTTATATAGGTATAACTAATGGGGCACTCAAACCACTAGGTAGTTCAAATGGCTGGACTTAAGAACATCCCAAGTCCGATCCCAATGTAGGGAGGGTTGTTCTATTAAGATAGGATGAGTGGGGATAAGTATGGTCCGAGGTTGGGAGGTTAAGTCTATGTCAATGCTTCTCCTCTCACCAATGTCAAGGCTTGAACAACATGATGAAGGGATTCCTCCATTATTTCTGTATGTTTCTTTTTGCACTTTTACCTTTAAATCCATAGAAGAATAAATAGATAGTTTAGTTTTCTAATAGCATAAATTAAGTGAATTATATTAGTTGATATAGAAGATAGTCGTTACTTTATTTGAACATGTTATCAGTTAGTAATGGTTAAGATGTTAGCAATGTATTCTTTTATTTATTTCGTTATATAAGTTGAATATGAATTACAAGTTAGAATAGAAAATAGTTATTTAATCCTAGTTTAATCTAGTTAATGGAAGTCATAATCATGTGAAATCGAAACAGTTACTTATTAAATCAGATTATTAGGTGTTTTAAATTGATTATGAAAATCTATTTGTTAACTATGGTACCAAAGCGCTGGGTTTGACACTGAACCTAGGGCACCCTACCTTCTTTGAACCCTGAAAGATTTTGGACTGACTGTACAAGATGCAAGTACGTAAAACACCTCGCAAGAAGACTCTACACCCCATCTTTCCCTATCTCATTAAAAACATGAAAAAATATGACCACACCTATTGTTCCATACCCTGAGACAACGAAAATCTGAACCAGGCAATTCAACAGATGAAGAAAGGGAGGGTCAAGTGGACTCCTGCTAGCAAAGCAACATATATGTTGGTAAACAGATTTGTTCTTTCAAATTATAACTCTTAAATGCCCAACTTGGAACAATATCTGATTACAAACAGTTGAAAAGCCACTTGTGGATAAGTTGGCTTCTCTTTGAATTGGTAGGTACAACTCCCTAAAATAGATTTGCAATGAATTATGTTTTCTTCCTAAATTAATTTGGGGGTATGTTCTTGACCCAAGAACAGAAGACGTATAACCAAGCTAGACCTAAATAGAATCTAACTCAGGCGAATAGAAGTTTCTGAATACCAAAACAGTTTATGCATTCATACATCTTATGAATTCATAAAACTTATCTAAATAATAGTTAATACTGAACTAAGCGAATTTGAATCTGAATTGTGATTAATAAATTGAAAAATACTGAAGGGATTTCCCTTTGAATGAAAAATAACAACACCTATTACATTCATTCGTTGCTTCAAAATAGGGGAGGTGAAACTCTGTTTTTCCCTCGTTCCAACTCAAACAAAAGAGAAAACGTAAACTAAATATAACAGCAATTGGAATAGAAAATGATTGACATAAAATACCATTCAATTGTCTCTGTAATAGAAAGTATTTCACACCAAAAATTTGCCGACCCTTCATTAATCTTTCAATTTCATACATATAGAGTTTTGAGATGACTGTTACAATGCAATCTCAATCGGTTCATCTTCTGAAAATGACAAATGGCAAGATGCTAGTTTGTCGTATTACAAAATTACAAAGTAAACGAAAAGGGGGCGTAATATGAATCATTTAGACTTCTTCCCCTTTTCTGTTATCGCCCTATATGCCTTAGCAGCAACTATTATTGGAATTAGCTCTTCATGCCTAGGTGCATGGATATTGGTATACCTTAAGAGCCATTTAGAGTGCTCTCTAGCCAATTCCTTCACAGCATTCGATTGATTTGGCAGTTCCTGTTTGGCCATATGTATACATCCATTGAGAGCCTGTAGTTCGGTGATCCTGCCTTGACTATGGAAGTTTATATCTGACAAAGTATCCAAGAATTTGGAAAAGTTCTCCTTCATGACATTGACTCCAATAAGTGCTTTTCCTTGGCCACTAGCTTGAGAGTCTGTATGTAATCCCTTCATAAGTTCAAATCCTCTATCCTGTGTCTTCTTCACCTTTTCCTCTGTTTCTTTGAGCCCTTTTTTTGCAGACTGGATCATCTCAGTTTTAAATTGCATGCTTTGAAGCCACTCGAACAGAGGCTCATCTCCCTTTGGTGAGATTTAAGCTTCCACCGCTTCTTTGGCCTTCATTTGGATGATCATCTTCAAGAGGGAGATGCAATCTTCACATTTCACCCTTTCTCTAGCCAAAGTATTGCTATTTGATATAATGTTATCTTTTTCTATTCCCAATCTTAAGATAACATTACCAATCTGCTCCACGATGGTGACTCCTTCCGATTTGAGTTTCTCGATCCATTCTTTACCAATCTGGCCATAATGCCTATCTACTTGGAGCTGGGAAATGAGGGCTTGCACTTCAACTACAGTAGGACTCTAGATCACAAACACACCAGAGATAGTTGCTAGCGGAGTGACTAGTTGCCTGATGAATTTGTTCAATTCTTCTATCTCGGCTTTCATCCTGATCTTTGACAACTTAAGACTTTCTAATTGTCCTTCTATTACTTTATTACTTGACCTCCACAAGCCAACTTTTGTGTCATGTCTGGCCTCTCCAAGATCAATTGAATGCAGAGTGAAATCATCAAGCGTCATGTCTTCGATTCTCCCTCCTTTGTTTGGCTTGGCTATTTCCATTGTCAAGTGCCCTATTTTCGGATCTTGCCCAAGTATTGACAAAGTCTTTTGCTTCTTAACTTTTGTCAACGTAGTCCCAGAAAGAACTGCGAGAGATACCGTATCTTTTGTGGAAACACTTTCATCCTTTCTCTTTCTCTTCCTTTCCAAAGTATCTTCCAACCAAAAATATGTTCCTATCACTTTGGAAGCTGTTCCAAGTGATTCAATACTGAACATCTTTTTCTTAACTGGAGTTATTGTTATAGCAGTTGAAGAGAAAGAATTTTTCGAATCTTTAGAGATGAACTTGGTAGAAGTCTGGCCCTTCTCCATTTCTGAAGTTTTCTTCGCCGCATCATCTGACTCAGTAGACTCGCTGCTGCTACTCTTTCCATTCCCTAAGTCTACTATCTGTATAGGGGAACCACTTGGCCTCAGAAGCGAAGCACTTACTAAAGGGACAGGGCTATGATGAGGAGATGGAATTGGAGTGGTATGAGGGGAAGGAACCAGGGTAGTGTGAGGAGATGGAACTGGAGTAGTATGAGGGGATAGGATTGGAGTGGAGGCACGATGCTTTGGCTCTTCCGTCTTCTTCTCTTCAGTACTAGCCTGGGTTCCTATGATTGGGAGAATAACCATCATGATAGGTCTTAGCTATAGGGACATTCTTGTCCGGAGGTTGATCGCCTCCACCTAAAGGTTGAGCTGGCCCTTGAGTGGAAGCTATGGTCACACCTGGTGTAGCACTCTGAGATGAAGTAGGCATTGCAGCTGCTGGAGAAGCTTGGGTGGCTACACTTTTACTCCGGCTCTTCTTGGTTGTCCACTCAACCCATTTCCCTATTCTCTTGATGATCCTAGCCATCATGATATCAAGATTCTCTTCCACATCTACATATGGCTCAAAACTGATGGGAATCCAGCTTAACTTAGTCAAATAGGTATTGCTATACATATTTTGACCATCATCCTCTAATCCTTCAACATTGAGATCAATACCATATGTCTTTACTTGTCCCACCGTGAGCCTGGGGAAAGCATGATCTCGGCTCTCCAACTCATCTTTGCAATCTGCCCAATAATCTTCTACAGTGGTGACATGCTTGATCACACTCCCAATTTGTAGCACCTCTCTTGCATATCCATTTGGATCGAACATGGGTCTCACAACCTCATATTCTTCCAACTTGTACTTAGTCTCGAATGCCTTGAGCATGTTTTTGGCATCAGATCGAGACTCACAACTGTAAGCTCCAACCTTCATAGGGAATTCATACCCTTTCTTCCTCAAGCTTGCGCTCAACACGTTCACCTAGATCGCTTGCCTCACAATCTCTATTAGCACAATCAGATCGCTTGGGTATCTGGGAAACTTCAAAGAAAATCCGTCGAAAGCTGCAAGATGTAAATACGAAAAGGATGAGAACTGAATAAAATAGCTACCAGACTAACTGATGGCCGCCATTGCCTCTGGGCTAAACCTCCTCTCTGGGCCTCCTTGGAGTTCCCTGCAAATCCTCATTGTAAACGAGTCATTAACTCTGACATATTCTGCATAGCTATTCTGTAATTGCGAGCATGGATAAAATTCATAACTTTTCACATCATCAGGGAAGTTCTCTATTCTGGGAAGGCCTGGCCACAATTGTAGAGAAGCTAACATATAAATCAGGAAAGAAGACATGTAGAAGGTATTGTAAAACTTTGCGGCACTGAGGGCTCTAGATAGATGTTCACTTACCTCATATGCCCAATCAACATAATGTGTATTTGAACAGATGATTTGTACCAAAAAGAAATGTTGTTCAACAAAATTGAGTGCTTCTACCTCACCTTTCAATCAATGTAAAAGAACCAAAATGTCTACGACCTTGGGCTTGAGATCGGTGCCGAATAAAGTCTTAGGAACCTTACTTTTAGCTCCCCGTGGCTTTTGGAACCAAGACCTCATGATTTCTTTTCGCCACACCATTTTCTTCAAAGAGAACTTGGACATAGCTCCTCCTATGGTCAACTCTAAAAATTCTTCTCGCTCTGGAACTCGGAGGCAATTTACTACAGTTTGTCTGTCAATCGAGATTAAAACTGTATGGTCAGGCAACAAAATTTGTCTAGTGTCCAGATTGTAGTGATTTATACATTTGACAATCAGCTTGAGAGCGTGAACTGTCACTAGAAATCCAACTGCTTCCACTAGCCTGCTTCCTCGGAGTTTCTCTATTATTGGGTAAATTGGCTCCATCCTCAGCCTCCTTGCATGTCGAAGAAACGAAGTGAGGTGTCTATAACATTCTGTAATGTTGACTTAGTTCCATTCAGCCCATCGAAACCAGCGACTCTAGTTGCCATCTTATCTGAGATAGAAGTGAATTGAAACCTTACAACTGAAAGCGGTGCAAAGAGTAGGATTTGCAAGTATATTAGCTTTGAAAATGCTATACAATTCAACAACATAACAGTTCAATAAAGAAAGCGGTAATTTGAAAATTTGTTATGTTTCTCTCTATATAGAAATCTTAATTCACCCATTAATCTTCAAGATCCGCGCCACACGAGTGAATTAAAGCATAAATCCGTTGGATTATTAAATGTGGGAGTTTCTGACGGATTTTTCCATGTCATTTCACTGTTTCCATTAACTTTCTTTTATTACACAGTTACTTTCCTGTTTTTCACCAAGTTCCGGAGAATTAAGAACGGAGTACTCCGTAAGGAAATATCCGCTCAGTCAGATTCTGCTCGAAATACCTTTCCAAATGTGATTAACTCGTTTCCATTGCCACTTTTAAGTATCTTGTGATCAATTTGTGTGGCCGACATGCTTGTAGAGTTGATTTCTTATTGGATGCGAAAAATCGCCTTCATGGGTTGGAAACCCACTGAGGAGAAGGGGATTTCCATTTTTCCACCCTTGCCTTTATTTTCACTTTATCCTTTAAGTCAATGTGTCTCTAAGTTTCGGAAAATCTCAAAAGGGCTGCAAAAATGGAAAAGGGACCCACTTACTTGCTTTTCTCTCTCACAAATGCCTTTATTGGAAAACTAGCTTCATGGGTTTAAAGCCCGCCGTGGAGAAGCTACTTTGGAGTTTTTCACTAAATGTGATTCTGAGCACTATAATGAATCCCGAGTGACTCCCAAGGCGGAATACTGTAATATAGGGACGATCTATCCATAAAACAACTCATTTCCTTCTTGCTTTAGCCTGTAAACCTCATTTATTGATCTCTACGAAAACTAACCTTCATGGGTCGAAAATTCGCCGAGGAGAAGGCAATGTTGGATTTTCCGCAAGCTTCATTTTCTTTATGTGCAAACTATGACAAGCCGTGAACAAGTTCACCTTTGGAAATAACTTGGTGAAAATCATTATAAAACAAAAGAATCTCCATCGAATTAGGTTCTAGACTACCCACAAACTCACAACAACAAGGAAAACCAACCCGGTTATGTAATGCGGGAGAAGAGAAAAGGTGAAAAACCCGATGGAGAAACTTTTCACTTGAGGGAAAAGAACTAGACTTGGACATACCCGGACCAATCTAAGACACAAGATCATTTTCCACTTTGCAAAATGGGTACAGGATGAAAAGTGGGGCAACAATATAGAAACAAGCTGATCCAAAACTAGAACGCTCAGCAAAGCAATCCTCTTTTATAGTTTCATAGATCCTGGATGGTGCGGGGTATGTACCAATTTGAACAAAAAATAAGTGTTGCAAAGCAAGACTAAATGTTATTTTGATGTAAACATCCTCAATAGAGGAAATTTTGTAAATAAGGTTGCTCTAAGTGAAGCAACGAAGTTTGAGTTAAATTAAGCTATTTGCAATTCATGTGCTTGCAAGACTTCTTCTTTTTGTAAAAATGTCTTCTTCCTTCACTTGACTGACACAATTGTAAATTAACAGGTGGGAACTATAAACATAAAATGAACAGCAACAAGAACATTGTAGGTCAAGACATAATTCGTGAGAACACCCAATCTTCTAACGATTTGTTACTTCAGATCTTGCAAGAAACGCAACTGAAGTTAGAAAACATGGAAAGGAGGATGAATGAAATGGCAGCCCAAATGGGGCAGAACCACAAGGAAACTCAATCCTCACCACCTTCTAGAGCGGAGACAGAATTCTCTGAGCATAACAAAACCTCCTCTCCCAACCAATCAGAAAACAAAAGAAGAAAGAAATAGTGGCTGATTTGTCAACAGACGTTAAGAAAATAAAACCACCCAAGTTTTTTGGTTCTAAATCTGGGGAGGAAGCAAAAGCTTGGTTAATTGAGATGGAACAGTACTTTGAAATTAGGAATTTCTTTGAAACCTCAAAAGCAAAATGGGGAATATCTCTATGAGCATTTGTGGCACCATCTAGGTCTGCAAATATTCAACATAATCCTTGAGAACGATACCTCTCAAGAGATTGCATTACTGAGAAAGTGAAAGACCTTCTGAAGGGTTGCACATTGGATGTGAGGACTTGTGCTTCATTTATTCATCGAGAAGATCATTTTGGGAGCAATTTGGAAGGAAATTAGGGCATTTTTGAGGAGTATTTGACAGGGCCTGTTATGCAATGGAGAGACACATTTTTGCTCATAACTACCAATCGGCTGGGAGTCTGATTTTATAATTTTGGGAGGGCATTCTTCTAACCTAGGCGCCCCTTTTCTTGGCATTTTCGGCAGCTAAAACCGCAACATTTATTTTTGTTAGAAGCCGTATAGTTAGTACAGGTAGGGCTGTACCTGCTGGTCGTACAGGGACTGGTTTGGGAGCAGTTACGGGCTGCAGCACTGTTGTTTCATCATCAGCATTCGACCACAGCATTTTGGCAATAATCAAGTTACATTTTGATTGCACTTGATTATAAAAATTGCACCTGTTATATTCAAATATAAGGGTCTGAAAATTCAGTCACTGTGTAATAATCTTTGCACAAATACAGTCATTTTGTATTCAGTTAGAACCTATTGTGTGAGACAAGGAAATCCTAATCAGTTCATTCAATAAGGACTCTTAGCGTTGCATATTTTGTAATGGTTCAAGTGAAAAAAATCTGAAGCTGTAATTGACATCTATACTGAATGCATATATATTGGTACTGTTATTTGCATCATTGTAATGTGTGGATTTGGCATCAACAATTTCTACAATCAGTTATTTACTAACAGCAGTAGAGTTGCGTGCATGCTAAGTGTTTGATGGAATTTTCATAGTACATATCCAGTTTTATTCTTCAGCAGTACAGTCCAGATTGTATGCCAAGTGTTTGACAAAATTCCATACTTCAGCATTGGTAAGTCCTAGTGGCTTTTTAGCAAGGGTCCTTACACATTGGAAGGGGCGACAGTCAAATATCGACACAAGGACAGTTGAGCAACTTTTAGAGGCATCATTGATCATCTTGATTCTTTCTACACATAGGGGAAGTATCTCATATGTACCTATGATATTGTTTCTTCCAAAGGGGAGGAACATTATTCAGCATTCATGGATCAGCTTCTACATTGAAGTAGCTATCACTGAAGAACTACCTTGTCTCCTTTCTTCTTATGGGGTTTTGTCTTTTTCATACTTTTCTTTTGTATATACTTGATGTATGTCGTAATGGGGATGTCCTGATTACTCCATCCATCCATGCATCTTGATTTTTCATCTCTTTTTTTGGGGGAGAGTTTTTCCCATGAGGTTTTCTCTCTTTCTCCGCTTTAAGAGAGATTGCATTGCATTATGTACATGGGTACCTAACATGGCCTAGTAGTCGAGACCCATCTTGCATTTCATCCGAGTGTTCATAAGCTTAAGTGCATTCCCCTAAATTGCACTTAAGGAGGGGTGTTGTGTAAATAAGTATTTACTTATTACACTTTACTTAAGTTTACTTAGGTCAATGCATTATTTTATTATTTCTTAGGTGAGACACTTAGGAGTTTGCGTACTCTTATGAGTTGTCATGTTGACAACATTGGAGTAAGCAACTCTAATTCAGCACATGGTGTCTACAACACTGGAGTTTGCATAATTTACTAACTTGTCATATAGACAACACAGTTATTCGCACTCCTATTTTAGCACATGGTGTCTACAACATTATTTTGCATACTACACCTTTGTAGGCTTATCCTCTCATCATCACACTTACTCCTATGCGTAATGGAGGATAACCCACACCTGGTGGACATGTGTCTGGTTGTATGACTTATCATGTTGCTAACTTCTAGGCATTCTAGAAGCATTCCAGAGGCCTTTATATACAGGCACTCCTAGTATACTTTGATACATTGAATTGAATATCATATCGTTATTCTGATCATACTCTTTTAGTCTACTGTTGTGCTTGTGCTTGAGTTCATTGGTCTTGGCTGATTTTGCCCTAAGGAAAATTCTTACAAAGTGATGGATTAATACCCTAACACCAAGATGCTCAGTGGTTGGATAGTGGTGTCCCAAGCCTAATCCCAAGTAGGGAGGGTCTTTCTCAGTAGAGATTGTGTGGGGATACTTAAGGGTCCGCATTTGAGAGGTTAAGCCCTTAACAATACTTCTCCTTTCCACCAAATGCCAAGGCTTACACAAGACGAAGATATGATTTGCATTCAAATATCTTCTAGTAACAGATAGTTTACTTTTATGAATTTAAAATTGCAAGTTGAAGATATGATAAATGGTTAATACCGTTTAATCGATTATTTCTTTTCAATCGTTTTGTTATAGTTGTTGGTTCTCTTCCAGCTGAACATGTAAGTAGTTGTAAAACTATCTTGATTTTAAAAGAAATTATCTTTATTAGTAGAAAAAGATTTCTCTTTCCATTTAGTAGTGATTAGTTATGAAGGAAGCTATATATATTGCATTTGTTGGTTCAATGCTCTTTCAATTGTTGGTTAAGGCCAATGTAACCCAAATACTGGGGTATGTCGAGATGGGAGGACATCGGGACGAGTTCCCAGGACGGGGAGAGAATGGGCCTTATTTTCGGGACAGTGGGGGGACGACCAAGGGACGATGACAAGGGGAGGACGAGGCAAGGAGGGTTGTTGTATAGTATGAATATAAAACTTGAAATGCTTATTATGAAATCATGTTTCAGTAGAACATACCAGTCAGATCTATGAGATTTCCACAATCCATGCATATGAGTTCTAGTTTATGGGTTCGATTGTGTGCAGTTTTTTTAATCATCAACGTTTCGGATCATACTACATGATCCATCATCAGGATGCTAGAGAACATGAAGAACAAAAAATGATAAGATGCAGATGTAGCAAACTCCTAAAAAGGGGGGGGGGGGGGGGGGGTAGCTAGGTTGAGAGTACCAAGGGTGACAAGACACAAATTTACTGAGTGAGAGCTGCACCTCTAAAAAAAAAAAAATAATGAAAAATAAAAAGTCAAAACTAATAAGAAGAACAAGTAGATAAGGTGAAAATAAATAAATAAATAAATATCTTAAAACTATCATGATATATATATATATATATATATATATATATATATATATATATGCATAAACCCGAATAAAATAAAGAAAATTGAAAAGGAACCAGGTACAAAAACAAGGAATATATATACCTATTTACATTTCTTGTAGTTTGCTAAGATATATATATATATATATATATAAAAGCAAATGCGAGAAACTATGCAGGACGACAAAAAAATAATAATAATAATAATAATGATGAAAAAGAGAAGAAAATTAATAAGGGAATAAGGAGCCAGAGAATAAACACCCGAATCTACAAAAATGTAGATGGGTAAAAGAAAAGACTAAATAATAAGTAATAAATTATATAAATATAAATATATATGTAGGTGCTAGACCCAAAAAACAAAAAACAACAATTAAAAATAAAAATAAAAATAAAAAGGGGGGTAAATACAACCGGAGAAAACTAGAAAAAACAAAAATTATATATATCTATAAATGGGCGAGACCTAATAGAAAATATTGATAAAATAAAAAGGAAAAAACTCACTAGAAATAGCAATTAAAACAATAAGGAAATAAATCTGCGAGAGAAACCAAGCCAAACAAGACAATAAAGCGCCGAGAGGTGACCTACAGAAACATAAAAGGGGGGGGGGTAGTTGGTAAGGGGGAGAAACAAGATGATTAAAAAAACTACACACAATCGAACCCAGAAACTAGAACTCAAAACATACCAAATTAAAATACTTGAACATATCAAAATTGCAACATGAACTAGAACAAATGAACATTCAACATAGTAACATATTACATACCGAATAGTAACATTAAAAAAAAAATTCAAATAGAAATCCAAGTACCCATTCCAGCGGAAGCATGGTTGCGAAATGATGGAACTAGGGGTACTTGGGTGCGCAAGTACCTGGTGCAGGGACGTCTCGGGGACAAGTACTTCGGGATTTCGGAGGTGGGTGCGAGTCCCTGTGTTACACTGGTTAAGGCAATTCAATTTATTTGGTATAATCGTTGATCTCTTTTATATGGACATGTAAAATACTTGTTATAACTGCCTTCCCATTCTCATCAATAGGAAAGATAACTGTGCTCAATGTCCTCAATAGATATTGTGTAGCCGACGGGTTGATGTCGTCGGTAAATATTGTGTAGCCAATGGGTAGATTAGCATATAGTCGTTAATTGTTATGTAGCTAACAGACCCTTCAAGAAAGTTCTTCGGAAAATATATGTACCCCATCCGAGATCATTGTAATTATCATTGTAAGCATTATGTAATCTCTTTGGTATATCCGAATAATAAAAGGGGTATATTGTCTGTAATATGTATGCATAAATCTATTTACCCCATACGGTAAACATTTGGCGCCATCGCCCAATGGACCTAGAACAAAGGCAAAACAATGAAGACTAATGCTGAATCAGCTTAACAAGGATAGAAATAAGATAAACAGAAAAGATGGAATACACACTGCACAAGAAAATTTAATTTTGGCACAATAGGCCGAGCACAAACGGAGGTTTCAGCAAATTGCCGACGAACACCGAAGCACCGAAGAATTGTTAGAAGAGACTCTATAGCTGTTGGATTTGGTGGAAGAAGCAAGGGAGGAATTTCTAAACCTATATACGCCGAGGGAAGAAAATCCAGACGGAAGGGAATTAACTCGCACGGCTTGGAGTGTTGAGGGAGCACGAGCGTGGAGTGAACTCTTCGTCCACGATACACTTCCAGAATGGACAACTTCGCTTAACGAAGACCCTTCTTCACCAAAAAACATAGCTGTTGGAAGTAAAATGACTGTCCAAAATAGCACCGGTGTTGGAGTGCAGAACGCTGGTGTGGGAGTACAAAGTGTCGGTGTTGGAGTGCAAAGTGCCGGTGTCGGAGTGCAAAGCGTCGGTGTGGGAGTGCAGAGCGCCAGTGTTCGAATACAAAACAGCGCCTATACACAAAATCTAGTAATAATGGCAGAACCAAAGGAGAAATTGTCAAAGTTTGATTGTGGAACGGCCGATCATCTGACTCAGATGACGCGTCTTCAGAAGAAGATAGCAGTGATGAAGAAAAGGGCAGCAAGAAGGTCCAAGCTCTCCAGAAGGATATGCTCCGAATGATGAAAGAATTTAAGAATATGCAGAAAGAGGCAAAGGGAAACGAGCTATGTGGCACAGAATGTAAGACAGAAAGTCACACAAAGGGATCCTGTCTGAAGAGCAAGTTCTATGAGATCTGTAAAATTATGGGACATTCCTTAAAAGAATGCCCCTTCAATATGAAAACAAGAGGACCTCAACAAGTGCTTCTAACATAGGAGGCTTCCGCGTCAGGAGGGAGCGGAAACACCAGCAATGAGGGTGCCACATAAGGAGGGTACAAAAGTAATAGAAAAGGGCAAAACAACAATACCAACAACAATGCCAACAATAATAATGGGACCCGCAGCCGAATTCAGTACGATGCGAATGGTCGCCCGATAGTTCAATGCCAAGCATGCAATTTGTGAGGCCACTTTGCCCGAAACTGTACATCGGCAAACGCACCAAAGTTGTTATGCAAATGGTGCAATCTTGGAGATCATGAAGATACCAAGTGCCCGAAGTCAGGAGTGAATTTGATCACCATCGAGACGGACAAAGAGGAGGTTCTAGCAATCACACGGAAACAAGCAAAACTATACTCAGACCTGACGGAAGAAAAGAAGAGATTGGAAGAAGTGTGGACGAAAATTGAGAAGGTAACGCAGGCAGAGAAAGCACACTTTAAGGACACTACTGGTACCTCAGCAAGGAACTGCACAGAACAAAACATCATACGACAAATATTACGAACTGAAGTACCAGTCAAAATAAATGATCTACTACTCTCAATGCCTCAACTCCGATCGGCACTCACAAACATCGCTCCAACTGCTAAATTACCAGGAGAACAAGGAAAAGAGAAGGAAAGTGGAGCAAGTACAGAGGACCCAATGCTGCTAGCCCTTACATCTGGACGACATCCAGCGGTCATCGAGATGAGAATTTTGGGAACTATTCTAATAGACACAATTGTGGACAAAGGGTCCGGCGTGAATGTGTTACTGAAGGATACCTGGAAGAGGTTGGGACAGCCGATGTTGTGGGCACCTACATTCCAATTGCTAACAGCGGATCAACACGGCATTAAACCTCTCAGTGTTCTATTGGCACAACCAATAACTATTGGAACACAGTCATTCCTACTCGCTTTCATCATCATTTAGCTAAAAAGGAGAGGATATGATGTCATTCTAGGCCATGGATGGCTCGTACAAGCAAACATTAAGCATGATTGAAAGAAGAATACACTATCACTAGAAAGCAAAGGGCGAAAATTCATTATTGATTTACACACACAATTGGTAGGCGAAGAAGCTCTATCATCTGATTCCGAAGAAGAGGATAAAGGAAGGCAACGAATGGAACCGGATCTAGAAGTAGTCCTACAGTTGGAAGGTGGGTCAATGGACGATGATTTGGATTCAATGAATGGATTAATTTACTGGCAGATGGAGGATTATGAGCTATTTTAGAGCTGCAACATACTAACGATAGAGGAAGGGCACAACAGAGACGGATTTCTAAAAGAATTCATGAAAATAAAAGAAGGGGACACAATGCTGGATGAAACACTTGCACATGAATTTAGTGAGGGAAACCAGATAAAATATGATGAAGCCAAAGTACAAACCATGAATTTAGAAGATGAGACCGAACCTAAAAACATACTGGTGGGGGATAACTGGAATCCAGTACCAAAAGTAGCGGCATTTAAAATTGGAATACAGAGATGTATTCACATGGACATATAAGGATTTGAAAGGAGTTCCGCTAGAGCTGTATGTTCATCACATTCCGCTGGTCGAAGTTGCAATGCCCGTACATAAGCGACCTTACAAGATGAATAAAAATTATGCGACGTGGGTTACAAAAGAAATTAATCGAATGTTGGAGGCATGTATTATCTTTAAGGTTCAAACAAGTGAATGGGTGTCACCCATAGTCATATCCCTGAAGAAGGATACCACCCAAATCAAGATATGTGTCGACTTCAGATGTCTCAATGCAGTAATGATCAAGGACCCCTTTCCAATACCATTCACAGACAGCATATTAGAGGAGGTAGCTAGACATGAAATTTATTCATTTATGGACAGGTTCTCGGGATATAATCAAATTTGCATAGCAGAAAAGGACAAGTTGAAAACGACGTTTGTGGTAAAAGACAGGGTGTATGCATACAACAAATGTCATTCGGCCTGTGCAATGTGCCGGCGACGTTCCAAAGAATCGTACTGCACATATTTGACAAAATGTCCGTCGAAAATTTCAAAGCATTCCTGGATGACTGGTCTATATTCAGCACCAAAGACAAACATCTGGCGGCGTTGGGCGAATGCATGGAAAGATGTCGAAGGGTGTGCCTCGCTTTAAATCCAAAGAAATGCAAATTTTAATTGGTCCCACGGAGAAAATTACTCGGACATATAGTCTGCAAGGAGGGATTGAAAACAGATCCAAACAAAATCAGAGCGATAATGGAAATGCAACCATCTACAAATGTAACAGAGGTAAAGTCATTCCTAGGACACATAGGATATTACAAAAGATTCATCAAAAAATTTGCCAAAGTATCATACCAACTGGACAAGTTAACATGCAAAGGGGAACCATTCAAATGGGAGAAAGAACAGGATGAGTCATTTGAAGGGTTGAAGGTACAATTGGCCACAGTACCTATCTTGGTGTACTCGGATTGGAACAAGGAATTTTATGTTCACATAGATGCATTCAACTATGCAATAGGAGCAACTCTAGCGTAGACAGGTAACCACGGGCTAGATCACCCGATGTATTTTGCCAGTCGACTACTGTCAAAAGAAAAACAGAACTACAGTACAACAGAACGAGAAGCCCTAGGAATGGTCTATGCAGTGCAGAAGTTCCGAGATTACTTGTTGGCAACACCATTCATGTTTTATGTAGACCATCAGGCTCTGTTGTACCTAGTGAATAAACCTGTCATCCAAGGAAGAATCAGTCAATGGCTACTTTTGTTGCAGGAATTCACCTTCAATATCATTGTACGGCCCGAGAAGCATCATGTCAATGCAAACCATCTGTCACGAGTTAAAACAAGTGAACCAACGAACGGCAGCATGAATGATGATTTCCCTGATGCACAGTTATTTCAAATTGCAGTACTGCCAAAATGGTACACGAGTATTGGGGAGTACCTTTCCATGGGACAGCCACCGAGGGAGATGCCAAAGAATGAAAGACGGAAATAGGTATTAAGGAGCCGTACATTTCAATTAATTAATGGATTATTGTACAAAATGGGGTCGGATCACATCCTGCGATGGTGTGTGTTGCAAGAGGAAATACCAAAAGTATTGAAGGAAGCGCATGAGGGACCAACAGGAGGACATATGGGACCTAACACCACGGCAAGGAAGATATTACTGTTAGGACTGTGGTGGCCAACAGTGTACAACGACCGGCGGGAATGGGTTGTCGGTTGTGATACTTGCTAGAGGGCTAGAAAGCCGCTAAAGAGAGACTTCATGCTGTTGCACCCCTCACATGCGCAGGAATTATTCGAACAATGGGGATTGGATTTTGTGGGACCCCTGAAACTAAGCCGAACGCACCGATGTCGATATATAGTTGTAACTACAGAATACTTGACGAAGTGAGTGGAAGCATGGGCCCTACCGAATAACTCAGTAGTCAGTACAGCAAAATTCATCTGTGAACAAATAATCACTTGGTACGGGATTCCACTTCAGATAACGAGTGACCATGGATGGCATTTTGTCAATCACGTCATTAAATTGTTAACAATGGAATTCAAGATATATCGTTCTCTATCAAGCCCGTACTACCCACGAGCAAACGGATAGGCTGAGGCTACGAACAAGATCCTGGTAGCAATCATCTACAAGTCATGTGCGGTCAAAGATGAAGACTGGGAGGAAAAACTACCCTCTGTCCTCTGGGCATACCACACGGCATACAAGGTGACAAGGGGACACACCGTTCCAGTTGATGTTCGGACAGGAGGCAGTGGTACCAACAGAATTCATGATACTGAGTCTAAGGATCGCGCAGGAGAATAAGTTAGGCGACATGGAAAGCCTAAGGGAAAGGTTGCATAATTTGAACAAACTCGAGGAGAAGCGACTATTGGCACAATGGGCCACGGAGGTGACACAGAACAGGCGCAAGACATGGCATGATAAACACCTGAAACTGAACAAGTTCCAACCAAGACAACTAGTGTTGAAGTATGATGGACGAAACGAAATCAAACCGGGAAAGTTTAAAGTCAAATGGGTCAAGCCATACCAAATTCGGGAAGTGATAACAGAGCAATAAAGTTGTGGACCTTGGACAGGTTGAGATTCCTAGGCCCGTCAATGGATCGAAGCTAAAAATTTACCAGGAGCAACAACGAGACGAAGTAAGTAATAATCGCCCTACCAAGCCAAATTGAATAAAGAAATATTTTTTTTTAAATTGAAAAGTGCAAGTGCGTCCCAGGGATGGGGTGTTTCGCGGACTGTTCCGCGAACACAAAGTGTCTCGCGGTCGCGTGGCCACGGGCACAAAGTGTCCCATGGACGCGTGTCCGCAAACACCTCTTCCCGCAGAAAGGACCCACGGGTTATGCCTCACAAAAGTCCGCGGCTCTTGTTTAAAAGCCTACGGCTATGTCTTCACAACTTATCTCTTCCACTCCGCGGCTTACGTTTTCCACTCTCGCAGCCTCTGTTTATCTCCGCGGATGTGTTTTAGATTCCCGCGGATTGCATTCTAAATCTCCACGGATGTGCATCTGGCTATGCTTTAAACTCTCTGTGGGATGGGCTCTCGACTGTGTTTTAAATCTCCATGGGATATATGAGCTTCCATTCAGGCTGAATTTATGAAGGGCATGCAGCAACTGTGCATTTGTAAATATATCGAGGCATATTATCTGCAAAGTTAAAAGCGATAGGAGGAGAAACTCTACATTATAAAGGGAAAGCAAGAAGCCGTTATTATGGAATCCGCAGGGAAAAGGAAGCAGTGGAAGAACTAGTTGAAGACAAATATGGAGAAAAATGCCAGAGTATTGGCTTCTGAAATTCAAGTTGCAGGGCCATCAACAGCCAGTAGTAAGAAGCAAAAAGTAAAGGCTGACCTCTCACACCTCACGGTTTATTTTGAGGGACTAAATGGCAGCGAGTGTCGAAAATAGTGGCAAGAAACTCCGAACACAGAGGTAATCAAACAAATCTTGGTACGAGCACAAGTGCATTGGGCCATACAACTTCCAGTATTTTCTATTCGATTGTTTGAAACGGTTCTGCGAACCATGATAGAATCATACAATAGAAACAGCAGAACCAGTACATTTTTGTACAAGAAGCACCACATGACAATTCCTTTCAAACCGAAGGATTTCACTAGGATTTTTGGCATCCCTAGCCAAGGAGGTCAGAAAGTGGAGATTAAGAAACACAAGCTATCACAAGAACAGAAAGAATATTGGGTGAAATTATTAAGCCGCGATCTTATGCCAGAGGAAATGGAGTCAGTGGTTAAGGGTGCTAAGTGCAGAGGGCTTCGGAGAGATTTTATTCGGGAGGGCCACTGAAGATGTATCATGGATGTCATCAAAAGCAAGTTGACAAGGGCAAGTCGGGTGTCGAATATAGCTTTGCCGCAAATTGCATTCATGAACGGCATCATGAATGCCACAGTGCACGATTGGGCCAAGGTCCTCGCCGACATGATGGAGGTGTTTATGACACTAGCACCGAACGTTCTTGATGTTGTACCATGTCATTGGGTTGTTCTTGGAGGCAACAGTTAATCAGGTACCACTTGATGATTTTGAAGTTCCACCAAGGGAAAAGTTGGCACCAGGAGAGCCTCCAATATTCTATTGGAGACATTTGGACACGGGTGGAACAACAGCCAAGCAGAAGAAGGTATTCCAAGGATTGGAGGCATACGGAGACACGGACAGCAGACAGGAGGACACTTCAGAGAGTAGGGCCGAGTCCGACGAAGAAAGTACTTCTGCGGAAGTTGGTAACCACGCAGCGGGTAGCGAGTCCACATTCTTCACCCCTCCTCAGTTGCCAACTTCGGCACACTTGACCACCACCACTTCACTCATTCCTTCGTTTGGCCAACGTCATGCACCGGTCATTATGACTCCACCAACGATGGCAAATGTCCCACGGGCAATGGCAGATGTTGTCCCACGGACAGCGATAGATGTTGTTTTCCCAACGGCCACGGCAGATGTTGTTTCTCCTATGGCCACGACCGAGGGCATGCCTTCCTAGAGTTGTTCACCAGGCCCTGTTGCACCAATTACCAGCGCCAGAGCCCAAACCTCATATTCTATTAGATGTGATTGGCTCTGATGTTGTGGTCACTATTTCGTCCTCCTTGTTGGCGAATGCGCAGCCAGCACAGTTAGTTCAGCTAGCACAACAAGATGAGAGCATTGAGCCGACACAGACAGAGCAGCCCGAGAAGATGGAGATGATGGACGGAGTGAGCGCATTCCTGCGGCAGCAGTTCCGACTCATTCCTGCAGAGGTCAGTCCGTCCATTCAGTCCCCAAGGCATGGAGGGGTCTCTCCAAGACCAACTGCCGTATCGGAGCCACAGGAGGTGGCAGTTCCACAGTCCGAGGATGCACCCAGGGAGAAGGCGACACTAGACGTGGACATGGTTACTGCAGGAGTGGCAGAGATGGATAGTGATGGAGAGTGGACGATGAACAATGTGGCGAAGCAGGATGAGGATAGATGCAAGGACTACCTTAGAGCCATACAGGTGGCGTTGAAGAAAGGACACACCATTGCATTACAAGCTTTGACTCGTCAAAGAGAGTTGCATTTGATCTGGACTTATATTCGGGGAGTTTGTCCTCAGGGATTTCGCTCCTGCTTTGAGGACAAGGGTTGGCCAGTAGTTGAGACACCAGAGATGTTGGCCGATTGGGCCACTAAGCCTAAGTTGGAACCATGCAACACTCCGATGGAGAAGTTGGCGCACGAGATAGTGGGGTTGTATAAAGAAGTCTATTATGCTCATAGGCGTGCAAAGGCGGACAGGGCATCAAAAAAGATCATAGCTGAGTGATCTCTGACAGTAGAGAGGGAGACTAAAGAACAGTTGACTGTGGACTTGGCCAACCAGTAGGTAGCGTGAGCAGCGGAGCGTGCAACACTTTTGCAGGATAAGGAAGCAGCCGAGCAGGAATTGCAAATAGATAAGGCCTAGGCTATGGACGCAGTGCTTCTTTTGAAGGAAGCCATAGAGGTTAATACGCAAACTCAGAAGGACTTGCGCATCCAAATAGATCAAGTATACAAATTGCGTCGGCGACAAAACTCTTCAGGGACGCAACCTCCTCTCTAGTATATATTATTTCTATATTGTATGTTGTTGTCTCCTATTTTGTTAGTTCTAAAGTCGCCAGGAGACCACTTTTCTTTTTGGGGGAATGATGTCGTCGGTAGATATTGTGTAGCCGACAGGTTGATGTCGTCGATAAATATTGTGTAGCCAACGAGTAGATTAGCATATAGTCATTAATTGTTATGTGGCCAACGGCCCCTTCAGGAAAGTTCTTTGAAAAGTATATGTACCACATCCGAGATCATTGTAATCATCATTGTAAGCATTATGTAATCTCTTTGGCATATGCGAATAATAAAAGGAGTATTGTTGTTACATGTTCTTGTTTATTGTCTGTATGCATTAATCTATTTACCCCATACGGTAAACACTCAATGACATGTTAGTTGTTATTTAAGGTTGGGAAAAAATGGATGTTACATATGGTATCAGAGCTCTGGGTTCGACACTAAACCTTGAGCCCAACACTATTTCAGGAAAGCTAAAAAGGTAATGTTGAATGAGACAGGATGAGTATTTACTTTGCATAACTAAATATTTTACAATATAAGTTGGAAAGTAATGACAGAGATGATCCAGGATAACCAAGAAGGGATGAGATGAGTGGTGTAGTCTATATGAACTGGACAGATGGATAAACCTAGGAAAAATCAGAAAGATGAATAAGAACTATGAAAAATAGAATAATTGGAATATAGTATGTTTGTCAAGTCAAGTGGTGAGTATCGGGCACATTATGTCCATATAAATCCCTAGCCAAGGTAGGTTTAGTGGCATGCTTGTTGATATGATCACTAGAGGTCAGGTTGCTAGCAGTTGGCAAATAGGTTAGCGGAAGGTATCCAAGACCTAGCTAACTACCTAGTTGACACTCTAACACCAAGATGCTTAGGTGCCAAGACCAGATGGTATACATGTGCCTTATCCCAAGTAGGGAGGGCCATTCTCTAAAGAGAATGAGTGAGGATAACACTACGTCCAGATGCGTAGATTTGCACAATACAGACCAATTTCTACTTCTCTTGGTGCGATGTGATCTAAACCTTGTAAGTAACTAGTTATTTCTTTCTGTTGCATGTTTATCTCAATTTCACCATTATACTTTATGCAATTACAATCCTATTCAATTGAAATGGCAGTTAAGATTTTGTTATCCATTTTTGGACTTAAATTGAAAATTGTGAACCATGATTTTGATATAATGTCCCCATCTTTTTAGGCCCTCAATAGAGTTCTTAGATTTTCATTCTTCGAAGGCTAAGTGAAGGAATAAGGAGAAATTGATTAAATTAGTTTCTTATAAAGTCATTAAATAAATTTAAATTTAAAGGTGACTTTATAATTAATTAATTTAATTAAAAGTGAATAAAGTTAATTAAATTAAAAGAATCTTCTAGGAGGAATTAAATATTATTTTATTTGTTCTAGAAGGAGGTCCATCTATTGGAGGAAAAGAATAAATAGGAAGGGCAGCCTTATTGTTAAGCATCGAATGTGTTGCTTTCTACTCTTCCAAATAACTTGTGGAGCCAAGGCTTTCTGCAATTGCTACATTGATTGTTGGGAACGAGCACTCTCATTGATTTGCATAACTGATGTGGTGAAATATCTTCAAAAGGGTTGCAGTTGTTGAAGACAAATCAGTCTTTTCATTGTACCGAATTTGTGGCCTAGGGCCAGATTTGTGGAGTAAGGAATGAGTTGGATATTGCTATAGTAACTCTGCTGCAGTGACGCTGCTACAGTACCACTGCTACAATGACTTTTCTACAATACCACTGCTACAATGACTTTGCTACAGTGTCCTCACTATAGTAACTTGCTACATTGATTTGCTACAGTAACTTGCTATAGTGATTTGTTACAGTATCGTCGCTATAGTAACCTGCTACAGTAATTCACTAAAGTGACATTGCTACTACAAGAACTTGCTACAATAAAAATCCAGATTTCCTTGAGTAGTTTTCCAGGTTTCTATATATTTCATTTATATTGCATGGAGGATAGATTTGAATATTATAGGGCATGTGAAGAATTTAGAAATCATTTGTAATCTGATTTATATCAGAGTTTTACATTAGAATTGTTGCCCTAATGTCTTATTGATGTAGATGCATATTTTCTCATTTATAGTCAATGCTCTATGTTTCAAAAAAATACAAAAACATTTGTTGTTGGTTGTTTGGAGTTTTGCAAGTGTATCAATTAAAGTTTGGCATTTAAAAAGAAATCATAATTTAGATCTGCAATATATATATACGAAATTCTCAAGTTAGCAATCACGAAATAAAAATCAGAATTGCACAAGATATTACTGTGGTATCAGAGCTTGCTTGTAAACTGTTTGACGAAATGTAAAACAACTAAATTAAAGAAGAATTTAGTGTTTCATGAAGTTATAACCGGTTGGGGTTACTACATTTGAGATTTCTTTTGATCTTGAAAGTGATGATCTCTTCTAATGATGATTAAAAGGCAAGAAGGCCATACATCACATTTTGTGTCCTTCAATAGCTGATGATGTAAGGTTCATCAGTGAAAACATTAAGGATATTAAGGGATGTATAGATGAAGCGAAGGAAGTATATATTACTTGTGTAAATTCAGTAAAGAATGTGCAAGATGTAGATAAGGGTATCAAGGAGGAAGAAGATAATCAAGAAAAAATTGCAGTATTTTTTGGTATATCTAAGCAGAATGTTACAGACTTTGACAAAGTTGCGAGCAAGACATTTGACAAGATCAGTGTGCTTCAGCAAGAAAGAGATAGGAAAATACAAAGATTTTCAATTTTGCAAAGTCTACTTACACCTAAAACGGAGATCATGCAGGAGTTAGATCTGTTGGAGACCTCAAATAAATCTTATGAAGTATTTAGGCCTACAGACCTACATATAGCTGTATGCACTTTGTGAAGATATACAAGTTGCAGAGAACTTGAAGAAGTCATGGGATACTGACTTTGCATCTCTCAAGACAAATTTCGCAAATGTATTAAGTAGTATGCTTTTGGTTGGACAATTTTGCTATGTATATAACACTTTTTGGATTCTCGCCTTTGCCACTGATGTCAAAGAGGGTGTAATATAGTAGCAGTGAAAAATGAGAAATCATGTAGCATGATATAAGGAGATACTATACAGATAAAGATTTTGAGTGAGTTTTTGATTTGTCATTGACAGCCATTTTCCACCAAGTGTTGCCAGAGTGCCAAAGGGGGAGATTGTTGGCAAGTGATCAAGTATTAAGACTTAGATGTTGTCATTGATGACAACTAAGATAGTAGGAATGATCATCTGACTTAAGATTCAGTTTTCGACATGTTCTGGTTATGAAATATGTCTAAGTATTATGCAGGAAACAGTGAACAGTCAGAACATTTTTGGAATATCCCTCCTCTAATGATGAAATTTGATATTTTGATATCCCTAAATGATTGATTGAAAAAATGGAATCAGATATTTCGATTAGACATCAATTGTGAAATTCCCCATCTAGAATAAAGTATTTGATAAATAGATTCATAGAATATATTTACTTTTCTATAACTAAATAGTAATTTAAATATAATTAGTCATTTAATAAAATATAAGTTCATAAAAAATAAACTAATTCTTAAACATGCATAAAGTGAATTAATAGGAGAAGACATGCTAAGGGGACACGTCCCATTAAGGGGGTATGGATATTATATATACCACGTAGACCCGAGAGGGAAAGATACCAAAAAAGCATATGACCAATCATTTTTTAAAAGGGCGACTGCTCATTTTTGGTCAAGGCCATTATAACATGAGGAATATAGACCGAAAAAGAGGAAGTTATTCAAAATAAACTAAGCCATTCGATGATGACATGGAAAGGTAACATCCTACTATTTCATGCATTAATTAATGAAATGGGAGATAGCCATTAAATTGAAAGAAATCGTAAAAAGGAAAAATTGTCTTTGTTAACTTGTATAAGATAAATACTCAAACTGCCATTCATAAAGGTTGTCCTATGTGGATTTAAAAGGAAGGATACAAGTAAAGTAAGGAGCACAATATTAATGCTAAAAACGGCTGAAATTGTACGGGGGGGCTTAATTTGACCATGGAGGAGTAAAAAAGGTTTTGGGGTGTATATAATTAACACTCAAAATCAAGTTATATATTGATGTGCATATTATATGTTTATGACAATATTAATAATATTGCATATCAAAATGAATAAATAATGTTTATATGAATAGAGTTAAATCTTTGTGTTGTTACTTTTGAGAATTGGATCAATATTATTAAATATAAGTATTATTATCATCATTATAAATGACTAATTATTTGTAATATTATTATACTCTTGTATTTAAGGGGGGATTCTAGGATGTAATCAAGGAGAGGCTCAAGTAAATTCCAACCACTCGGATGTATCCCAATAGAGGGTGGGGATCAACATTTCATAAATCTTTGTGAAACAGACTTGGACATGTAAACTTTGAGGGAAAACCCATTGAGGGTTGATGTTTAAGCAACTTGATTACACCTAAAGTCTCCTTCTTAAAGCTAAAAGTAATCTCCAACAATATTATTATCTGACTTGTTGACTATATAAGTATCAATCATGACGATCCCCAAAAAGGGGTTGTTACAATTTTTGACAGTGAGCTTAGTAGAATAATCAGTAGTTTCCACAGTTTTGGATGATGGTAATATAAGGTTGCATATGCTCCAGATATGTTCACTTATGATCAGATAATGTTTGGCACAAGTTTTGGATGGAAAATATCTTGACTAGCTGAGATCATAGTATTCAGATAAGTCTTGGTAATCGATCAAATTGGCCTAAGGAATTGAATTGTTTTACCAATTCAATTACTTAGCATTGTAGGGATGACATTCTAGATGTTAATCCTAGGATATCAGATTTTAACAATGATACCCAGGTGCGCACACCCAGATCAAAAACCCCACTCACTGGGTGTGTGTATGTCCCTGACGCGGGTACTTCGCGTACCTGAGTAATCCCACCGCAGCCAAATGTTGGCCAAAATGTTGTCACACAATAGCCACACCGGTCGAAGCACCCAGGTGGGACGTGGGGATGTGGGTGCATCCAAGGTGCGAGGGTGCGGGGGTGCGTACTCGGGTGCGGGCGGGGTGTGCCCAAAGTGCGCAAAGGGTGCGGTGACGTGTTGCATGAAAAGTTAGAAAACAAAACTTTTTTGCTTTTCTTTTTTTATTGTTTTTTTAAGCATGGGAACATTATTTATTCATATTTGAACAATGAATTTTGAATCTTTCATCTTTGTAATTTGATAATCTGATAGTCAATGGTTGACTTACAAGGTACATAGTACTATTTATGGTTTATATTTTTCATTTTTCATTATCATTACTATGTTTAAAAGTTTTGGTATTTATACTTTCACTAAGTTCAATGGTCATTGGTAATGGTTATGAAGTTTCAAGTTTGAACTTATGGTTCATGAATCGTATTTCAATTTTCTATATTCAACTATATTTGGTATGTTATATTCAAGTATCATTTCATAATTAGTGTTTTCAGTCATATATGTATACTATGCAACAACACCCCCTCCCCCCCCCCCGCCCCTCCCTTCCTCCGCACCTCATTGCCACACCCCCGCCATCCCCAAATTGAGGCCTTTTTTTTCCTGCATTGGAAACTCATCCCAACGTCCCCCTGCACCACCACACCCCCGCGCCAATGTAACATTTGATTTTAATAACTAGGTTTGGTTATTGTGCCACATGTTTTGTGAAGACGATTTTTGTTAGCTGATTGGGAAAATAATTTGGAATAGTATAAAGCAAAGATAGTTTTTGGAATGCAAGCATGGGATATGATATGCGAGCTTGGTATGTGATATACTAATGATGCTATGATGCGATATTGATGGTCAAAGGCAAACCTTGATGATTGATCAGATCAGATGTGAGCTACATTGTGGACTAATCAGGCATTGTGATGTCAAAACAGTCAAATTGGTATTGTAACTATTATCTTTTGTATTTTGGACAGCAAGTCCTCATTGGGCAGTGAGCTCCCATTATAATGCATTGTTTTCTACATCGTTCAATTCATTTTGTAATTATTAGAATATATATGATTTATTGGTCCTATCTCACATACATTATTAGAACATATATGGTTTATGGGCCCTATCATGCATACATCATTTGCTAAAAAGAACTAGAAAATAGGAACAATTAACTTCAAACTTCGATTTTCTTATAGAACTGTACAAAACAGATTGTAACATTTTTCTTGAATGATAAATCTTTTAATGATTGTTGGAGTTTGCAAGCTACTTCCAAGTCTATATAGAAAATGGTTCCCTGAAGTAAATGATTAATGGCCATCTCTTGCTACTTGGGATGGATGATAAAATGATCTCTAATTACAGATCTCTTGTTAATCATGCGACAAAGAAAGTCTTAATGCAAGCACATACTGAACAGATCAACTACAGACGTATGAGATTTCTAATAATACATCATTTGTTAATCATGCATCGCAACAAGTCTCAATGCAATATGCTTCTATTATATTCATAAAGCCTATAACATGAAAATGGAATGCTGACTCCCACATTGTTGCTCACTTAAATGCATACACAATACTATCCCCAACAATATAAAAAACATTATGTTTGTCACATTAACTATCAAATTCACATCTCATTATTCATAACCAACAAACTATTACCAAAAGTTGCTTTTAAACCCACTTTGTAGGACAATTGAGAAAAATAATATGTTTGTACAATACAAAGAAATTGTACGGTCAAGAGCTATTATTTAAGATGTAATTAGGGATCCAAGCCTTGTTAGAGAGAGTGTTAGATGGCATAGCAAATAGTGGACTAAACATCAGTTGGTTTATTTAGTATTAAAAGGATTTAGTCCACATATATTATGAAATATTGAATCATGGGACTTCTAGTTGAGACACGACATCTCGTGCACGCTTCTATAAATACCTATGTAAGCTGAGATGACATCTAAACTCGTGTTATTCAGTAATCAAAACCCAAAGCTGCTGAAAATGTGAGTTGTTCGAACAAGGTTGCATAAAATCAACAGCCATGTTTCTGAGTACCTTAACATTGATAGATAATTTGAATTTAAAATCACTAAATTTCAAGCAAAATTACTAAAATGGTTAGGTAATTCTTTGGCACTCAACACTTATAACCACCACAAGAAGATGATAGTCAAATAACCTTAACTTAATTTACAAAGTCCAAAATTAATAAAATTCTTGATTACTTGTGTTAATAGTTGTGCACTGTCAATAAAAGACTGGTCTTCATTTTCCAACTATGCAGTTAAGGATGGCTTCAGCTTGGAGCTTATACTGATGATTTTTTACCTCTTTATGCTCTTCAATAAACTTATTCATGTGATTTACTGCAGCAATTTGTTCAGTGTAGTTGCAAACACGAAAATAGAAGATGTTGGATAAGAAGTCATCAATGTGTAGTTTTCCGTGATCTTCTTCCTTCCTTTCACTAGAGCAAGACATGCCTTTTAGTTTCTGTATGCAAGCTTCTGCGATCTGAATAACACGCTCAACCATAAAGCTCCCTTCTGTGTCTGTCATTGCCAAACTCATTAAGAATTAGTTTATGTTTCCACAATTTTAGAAAGAAGTTCAACATATATGCTATGCACAAAAACAAATGTCCTCTTTAGAAATCAACCAGAACATTACCAATGTAAACTGCTTGCCCACCAAGCCCTCCATACACTTTAGGAATCTGCACATTGATTGCAAGTTGAATCCTGCAAGCATTATCATCAGCTTTGCCTATGGGCATGGAACCAACACTCATACAGAAAATTTCAGATAGCATGGATCTTGCAGTTCAAAAGAACAAGATTTAGTACCCAAGCTGTGTTTTACCGATACCTGGTACACCACCTATCAAGGATAAATCAAATCAAATCATGAGGCTTAAAGAAATTTTAAAACTCCTCCTCAAGTTCAGTACATTCTAAATCATCACTAGAGACATGAAGCAGATTTCATCAAACACTTTCTAATGGGAATCTTGATTATTTGCTTCCATTCATTCAATTCCAAAAATAATTAATTTTAGAGAAGAGAACATTAATAAGTGAATAGAAAAAGAGCTTAGATCAAAATATGGTTAATCTTACCAACTTCAGTAACTTCCTTGAATTTGATGCCCCCGTCCAGTATCAAATCTAAATCCTCACAGGATGTAGTAATGTGCTTCATGGTTTTTTCTTCACAAAGTAAATCCCATGCAGTCTTTGCACCTGCCAAACATGACAATCAAGTTTAGAGTGCTTACATCTCCTATTGAATTGAATTAATCATGTAATATGACTCATTTGAGTGACTTTCTAGGTTCAGCAAGAAAGAAGAGAAATGCCACAAGATATGTGTGTGTGATTAGAAAGCCATATACAACACTGTTTGTTGGACTAGCACTTATGTGACTGGTTTCCCCCATCATTTTTGGTTAACTAGTGAAGCAGTTCTTTTTTAATCTGACAAGGGAATTCTAAAGTCGATATATATTAGCTATGGTGGTAGTAAGATATTCACCTGAGATACCCCCCATCAATTGAGGTGGTTGAGGAATTCTAAAATTTTCTTTTACATTTTTCCCCCCTTTCCGTAATAATGTATTCATGCCTGAGACCCCAATCAATTAAGGCATTTGGGAGAACCATATCCCCTATCTCTATGATTATCTGTGGAACATCATCTTTTACCAATGCTACTGCATCCCACTCCTATATTGACTGATGCATTGGTGGTTGTGTTGGTTGTGTTCAAGCCAACTGTGTTAAACAATATATAAGTATTTGAATGGTAGACTGTGATCTCATGGCACCTGTTGCATTGGATTGTCTTTCTTCTTTTTCTTCAGATTTTAACTTTTATTGTATGGTCATCAAGATCTTGTATCAAGTGGTGAAGCAATTATATATCACTACAGCTAACTTTTTATATTCCTAACAGCTTGTATGATATCTGGAAAGTATCATTTCACAACATGCATGTCGAGCTTTGTTTTCTTGGCTGCCATAGTAACAAGTAACAAATATTATTCATCTTCCTATTGTTCACTTCCAACTATATTTTATGACTTTAGGAGCAACCATCATATAATTGTTACTAACTTATTAGGACCATGTTTCAAATAAGATTGACACTTGTGTTAATACAATGGGATCTACTAGTTTAGCTTTTTTATCCCTCTTAATTGATTTTTCTGGACCTAACTTTTGCTACTACTATAGTTTGATGATCTCAGATTTATTTGATCCTAGAGCCTCTCCTAGGTGGTGTTTTTGCAATGTCCCCTTTGGGACTATTAAGATCTTGGGGACTATTCGCATATGATTCAAGTTGCAGATGATTTCTTTCTCAAAAAACTTACTTTGATAATACTTGGAATGATGATAATGATGCTGCATGATTGCATTGATGATAGATGGTGATGTACTTGATACTATGATGTTAAAGGATATATAAGATAAAGTATTATTGCCATCTTGCTATATTAATTTAGATTTATGAAAGGATGTTCTTTGATCTTAAATTGAGCAATATGGATCATACAATTGTAATGTACCCTGATAAGAACAAACAGCAATAGACACTTCTCTTGTTCACTTGAGGATACAGTTCTTTCAGATAACCCTAAATCTCCTTCTATGAGGACAGTGTTCTATTTGAAAGAGTTCTTGATCTTCTCTAAAAGCGACATAGAGAAGTAATGACTCCAATATCTCACTAGAAGAAAATCTTACATAAGATCATGAGCACATAAATAATCTCATACAATTTGGTGTACTTGCTAACATTTCAATTTCAAGAATGAACAAATGTATTACAAGTATATTCTGTAATGTCCCCATCTTTTTAGCATTTCAATGGAGTTCTTACCCTTTACATTCTTCGAAGGCTAAGTGGAGAAATAAGGAGAAATTGATTAAATTAATTTCTTATAAAGTCATTAAATAAATTAAAATTAAAAGGTGACTTTATATTTAATTAATTTAATTAGAAGTGACTAAAGTTAAATTAATTAATTAAAAGAATCTTCTATAAGGAGGAATTTAATATTATTTTATTTCTTCTAGAAGGAGGTCCATCTATTGGACGAAAAGAATAAATAGGGAGGGCAGCTTCATTGTTGAGCATCGAATGTGTTGCCATCTCCTCTTCCGGATAGCTTGTGGAGCCAAGGGTTTCTACTGTTGTTATATTGATCGTTGGGAATGAACACCCCCATTGATTTGCATAACTGAGGTGGTGAAATATCTTCTGAAGGGTTGTGATTGTTGGAGAAGACAGATCAGTCTTTTCATTGTGCCAAATTTGTGGCCTAGGGCCAAATTTGTGGAGTAAGGAATAAGTTGAATATTGCTACAGTAACTTGCTACAGTGTTGTCGCTACAGTAACTTGCTATAGTGACACTGCTACAGTATCGTCGCTATAGTAATTTGCTACAGGGAATTCATATTTTTGGAGCAATTCTAAGTTTTTATCTACTACATTTTGCATTGTTTGAGAGTAGATATTTAGGGCATTGGTAGGGTTTGTAAAATCTGTTGTAATCTGATTTATATCAAAGTTTTATATCAGAATTTGTTGCCCTAATGTCTTATTGATGTAGATGCATATTTTCCTATTTCTAATAAATGTTATTCAAAAACAATTGCATCTTCATTGTTAGATGTTTGGTGTGTTCTTTGCAAGCATATTTATTAAATTTTGGCATTTAGAAAGCAATCAGAATTTAGATATGCAATATACCTTTTGCTTGCGAAGTGTTTGACGAAATGTCAAACAATTGAATTAGAGAGGACTTTGTGTTTGACGAAGTTATAACCTGTTGGGGTTATTACATTGGTATCAAAGTTAAATACTGTCATCCTGAGGGTTCAGCAATCACATACAGCCACCTTTGTGTTGGCTCTCAAAGATTTTACACTCGTAGGCGAGATTTGTTTGATAGGGAACAAGATTTTGACAGGCAGCCAGACACCATGGGTGACAAGCAAGAGCGTAGCCCACCAAGAGACAATAGTAATGAGGATCAAGAAACAAGAGAACTGTTCAAAGCAATGGTTACAGGACAAGAGCGGATGGCCCAGGCTTTGCAGGCACTCACCACCATGGTTGAGCGCATGAACCCACAGGATAGACAGAATCAAGAACAAGGGGATAACAGGAGTGCAGTGGGATCACCCAGAGCTCATACAACTCTTTCCAAAATAGCAGACATGCCCACACGTACTACCTTTTTTAGAGAGGAACCAGTATAGGAGCCAGCAGAGGAAGCTAAGGATGGGACATTTGCAGATATCCTTATGGTTGCTAATGATGAATGGGAATTATTAGCACCGCAGGTATGAGAGAGAATGACTTTTGAGAGGTTTGTGAACCAATGAAGAGAACACTACCGTGCAGTCAGACAAAATAGGAGACCTCATGGCAAGGATAATGAATTAAAGCATGCTACAAAAAAGCTTTCCTTGACTACCTTTGATGGGAGTAGCAAAATGACAACACAAGCTTGGTACCTTCTTAGTACTGAGACCCATGCCAGAAGTGGAGGCAATAAAATATGCTATGCTACATTTAGAGGGAGCTGCACATGATTGGTGGTACCATGGGATGGTTACCCTTCAACATAAGCAAGTGACTTCATATCAAGACTTCGTGGACAGGTTGGTAGAGAGGTTTGATAAGAAGGATCCAGAAGTCTACTTCAGGGAGTTGGCATTGTTGAGACAGACAGGCGGATTGGAGTATTTCATGTGATTTTCAAAGGCTATCTGTTATGGTGTCAGATATATCAAATAAGAGATTGGATGTTTTGTTCACTGAGGGATTATCCGAACCACTAAAGGGTTGGGTAAAAGCCTTTGATCCATTCAATTTGCAAGAAGCGATTAAGAAGGCTAGAAGTATGGAACAAGCAGCCCCAGTAAATACATTTCAATCAAAGGGTGCATCATCTAGCAAAGACAAACCATTCTTCAAAAAACTTGAGAGGAATGAAACGAAGACTAAAAATAAAGATAAGTCATTTGCTCCTTTGGTTAGAGAGACATTGAATGATTTAAGGAAGCAAAATCTCTGTTTTTATTGCAAAGGACCCTATGATATAAACCATCACTATCCTTTGAGGCCGAAGGGGAAAGCAAATAGGGTTATGTGGGCTTATTATGAGGATTCTGATTCTGAAAATGCAGATCAGCAATCAAAAAATGAGGAATCAATTGAAGAAAAGGAAAGCACAGATGATATTGGTGATGAGAAGACTGAGGGTAGACTTAAGGAGGCCCGTCTCACTTGTGTACAACAAGAGGGATCATTCAGGATGAGAGGGGTATTGGTTGTTCAGTGAGTTATTGCTTTGCTTGATACAAGTGCTACTCACAATTTTACTGATTTCAAATTGATTGAGAGGCATGGGATACAGACAGAGCAGTTTGAGGGTCTGAGAGTGAGGATAGCTGATGGCTACATCCTCAAATGTGACAGGAAGGTTTACAAGTCTGCCCTAAAGATTCACAACTTTGATTTCAAAGCACTGATACAGATTTAGTTATTGGCATAACTTGGTTACATGATATAGGGGAGTTCACTCTCAATTTGAGAGATATGGAGATGCGGTTTCAATCAAAAGGGAAGACCCATATACTTAAGGTCATCCATGACAATGGGTTTAGGATGATGTCTTGCAGACGCATGGAGAGCTTGTTGAGACATGACCAAGTTGAGTGGTCAACCCGTTGCACTTTAATGCCATCACAAGGGCAACAAAAACAAAATATCACTCAAACATACAGGAATTGAGAATTAAGCACTATAAGGTTTTCAGTGAAATACCACCAGGTAGACCTCCAGATAGAGGTATCGAGCACAATATTGAGTTAGAGGAGGGTGCTAAACCCATCATGATCACACCCTAAATACATCCAAAGAGATTGAAGGATGAGATCAAGAAAACCATCAAGGAACTACTTGCTATGGGGCACATTAAACCACGTAAGTTGTCTTTCGTTTCTTCTATGGTCTTGGTGAAAAAGGATGGTACTCTTAGGATGTGCATAGATTACAAGGTCCTGAACAAGAAGACTATCAAAAATAGGTATCTTGTCCCACAGATTGATGAGTTATTAGATGAGCTACACGGAGCATGTTTCTTCTCCAAAATTGATTTGAGATCAAGCTATCATCAGATCCGAGTCTGAGAGCAGGATATAGAGAAGACGGCATTCATGTGTCATTGTTGCCATTTTGAGTTTATAGTTATGCCATTTGGGCTAGCTAATGCTCCAACTACTTTTCAATCCACAATGAACAGGGTCTTTCAGCATTAATTGAGGAAATTTGTATTAGTCTTCTTTGATGACATCCTAGTGTATAGTAGGACATGGGATGAGCATGTGCAACACTTGGACACCATGTTGAGCATTCTGCGCAGAGAGTCCTTGTATGCAAAAGAATCGAAGTGCGATTTAGGATTATCAGAGTTATTATATCTAGGTCAAATTATCAGTACTCAAGGAGTACACATCAATCTTGAAAAAATTCGTGCTATTATTGAGTGGCCCACTCCAATGAACCTGACACAGTTGAGAGGATTTTTGGGGTTGTGTGGCTTCTACAGGAGATTTGTTAGTAGATATTCCAGGCATGCAGCAACTTGAATGGACTCGATGAGAAAGGGAGCTTTCTTATGGACTCTTGAGGCACGGGAATCTTTTGATAAATTCAAGGAGTTGATGACTTCTTGTCCAGTGCTAGCATTACCAGATCTTAGCAAACCTTTTGAGTTGCATTGTGATGCATCTAGCGAAGGTGTTGGAGCGGTGCTTATGCAGGACAAGCACCTGATTGCTTATGAGAGTAGGAAGCTCACAAGGCCTGAGAGGAGCTTCAGCATTTATGATAAGGAAATGTTGGCCATAATGCATGCTTTGGCCAAATTCAGGCAGTATTTAGTGGGTACAAAATTCAGCATAAAAACCGACCACAATAGCCTACAACATTTCCTGGGCCAGTGAGATCTTAATGACAGGCAGTGGAAATGGGTAAGTAAATTATAGGCATATGATTTTGATATTACCTATTTCAAGGGGACACAGAATGTAGTAGCAGATGCCTTGTCATGAAGACCCCACTTGAGCTTGATGACAAATATATCAGAGGATTGGAGACATTTGATCATTGCAGAGTATGCAACGGATACATGGGCATTGGGATCCATAGATGGATCAATCCAGAATAGTGATTTCACCCTTGTGAATGAGCTCATCATTTACAAAGGGCGCATTTATTTGGTGCCAGAGTCAAAGGTGAGGAGGATGGTGTTGAGAGTTTATCATGACTCACCTATAGAAGGACATCCAGGTTTTTACAAAACCTACTAGCAGATTCGTGAGCATTTTTCTTGGAAAGGGCTCAAAGCTGAGGTATTGCAATATGTTAGCGAGTGTCCTACTTGTCAATAGAATTAATAGGAGCACTCTTACCCAGTCGGCTTACTTAAGCCACTTCCGATTCCTGACAGGAAGTGGGAGTGTTTGTCCATAGACTTCATTATAGGACTACCGAGAGCCTAGGGCAAAGATTGTATATATGTTGTTGTCGATTGGCTCACAAAGTTTGCCGACTTCTTCCCAATCACTGCTACGCAGGTGGTAGATTTATTCTTCAGAGAGGTATTCAGGTTGCATGGCTTACCTTGGAGCATCGTCAGCGACAGGGACAATAGGTTTATGAGTCACTTCTGGCAAAAGTTGTTCAGATTGTGCAGGACAGAGCTTACTCCGAGTACTAGCTACCACCCCCAGACAGATGGTCAGACGGAGATAGTAAACAAATGGGTGGAGGGATATCTCCGAAATTACATAGCAGGGCAACATAAGGCTTGTGTTAAGTGGATATATCTATGTGAATATTGTTATAATTCCACTTATCACATGTCTATCCAGATGTCACCATTCATGACATTATATGGATATGAGGCACCCAGCTTCATGGATCTGTTGCTATCAGATAGTAGAGTACCCAGTGCTAAAGACTTATTACAGGAGAGCTAGGACATTGTAAAGGCTCTTAACGATAATATCACTAAGGCATAGAATCAACAGAAGAAATATGTTGATTAGAAGAGGATTGAGCGAACTTTTCAGGTAGGTGATATGGTATATTTGATGCTGCGGCCTTACCGCCAATCCACTTTCAAGAAGAGTGGTGCCAAAAAACTTAAGCCACGTTATTATGGGCCTTTTAGGGTGACCAGAAAAGTTGGAGAGGTGGCTTACGAGTTGGATTTGCTGGCACAAAGCAAAGTCCATAATGTTTTTCATGTATCACGTCTCAAGAAGGCATTAGGACACCATATTGTTCCTTCTACAGTGCTTCCACCCTTGGACGATGAGGGGAAATTGATTTTAGTACCAAAGGCTATCATTGAGTTCAGTGAGAGGAATTTGAGGAGACATACTATCAGGGAGTACTTGGTGAAGTGGAAGGACTTGCCAGTAGAGGATGCCACTTGGGAGAGTGAAGAAATTTTGCAACATCCAGAGTTGAGATTGCTTGGGGACAAGCAATTTCAAGAGGGGCGGACTGTAATGTCCCCATCTTTTTAGCATCTCAGTGGAGTTCTTAGCTTTCACATTCTCTGGAAGCTAAGTAGAGAAATAAGGAGAAATTGATTAAATTAATTTCTTATAAAGTCACTAAATAAATTAAAATTAAAAGGTGACTTTATATTTAATTAATTTAATTGAAAGTGACTAAAGTTAAATAAATAAATTAAAAGAATCTTCTAGAAGGAGGAATTTAATATTATTTTATTTCTTCTAGAAAGAGGTCCATCTATTAGAGGAAAAGAATAAATAGGTAGGGCAGCCTCATTGTTGACCATCGAATGTGTTGCCGTCTCCTCTTTCGAATAGCTTGTGGAGCCAAGGGTTTGTACAGGTGTTACATTGATCATTGGGAACAAACACTTCCATTGATTTGCATAACTCAGATGGTGAAATATCTTCCGAAGGGTTGTGACTGTTGGAGAAGACAAATCAGTCTTTTCATTATGCCAAATTTGTGGAGTAAGGAATAAGCTGGATATTGCTACAGTAACTTGCTACATTAGTGCTACTACAGTGTCGTCACTACAGTAACTTGCTACAGTATCGTCGCTATAGTGTTTTGCTACAGGAAAATTCATATTTTTGGAGCAATTCCAAGTTTTTATTTACTACATTTTGCATTGTTTGAGAGTAAATATTTAGGGCATTAGTAGGATTTGTAAAATCTGTTGTAATCTGATTTATATCAGAGTTTTATATCAGAATTTGTTTCCCTAATGTCTTTTTGATGTAGATGCATATTTTCCTATTTGTAATCAGTGTTATTCAAAAAAATTGCATCTTCATTGTTAGATGTTTGGTGTGTTCTTCGCAAGCATATTTATTAAAGTTTGGCATTTAGAAAGCAATCAGAATTTAGATATGCAATATATCTCTTGCTTGCAAAGTGTTTGACGAAATGTCAAACAACTGAATTAGAGAGGACTTTGTGTTTGACGAAGTTATAACCTGTTGGGGTTATTACAGATTGATCCAAAATGTATAGGAGACTTTGAGGTATTGTAATGTCCCCTTCTCCACACTAGGCTTTTTGGCACCTTGTTGGTCTATCTTTCCATCCAGATAGGCTAACGACATTTATTTTGAGGATGCTAGCCAATCACAAAATTCTATTTGGTTTCGTTGAGGAGATATTTAAGTTGTGACGCTTCCTATAGTTAAGTCACTTTATTTTATAAAGTTACTTTATGACTTAAAGTCATTTTATAACAAAAGTAACTTAAGTGACTAAAAGAAAAAAAAAACTTTTATCCCACATTGCCTAATTGTTTGTATTTCCCCTCATATCGAGGTTATAAAAGCAAAGAGCTACATTGAGATTCACACTATGAAATATAATATTATGCAAATGAAAGGTTGCTTAAATGTGACTGGTTGCTTTGAGGATGAGACCCCTTAAGGCAATGTGAGGAGTTGGATGTAACTCCAGCCTCTCATCTTAGACTTTACTCATCTTCAGAAGGTGGAGTGCATTACGGACATCACCATTACGTGGAATCTGCTTCTAAGAAGTAAGATATTGGCAAGTAGTAACAGTTGTGTATTCTGTAACAAATGGAGAGTTAGCTTGAATCGATTTTCAGTTCAAGGCAGATGTGACCAATGTAGAGGCAAGAAACTCACAGCAGTATTAGCATCCACGTGAGTAGCTAACAGCAGCATGGCATTCATTAGACAGATACTCACCATTATTGCAGCATTAGGGGACCAACAGTACTAACGCTTGAAGGAAGGAAGTTGTTTAATGTGTGTGGATACTCCATTCAGCAGAGAGCACAGTATAGACTGGGTGCGTTGAGTTACAAGTTGATCCAATAAATAAGATTGACAAATGAGTGTCAACACACTTAACCATTTTCACCATACATGTCGAGTACACAATGGGAGTCGAGCCAGAATTTCTTTATGTGCCGAGTCATAGATAGTGCCGAGCAAACTACAGTTGATGCCGAGCAGAACACATTTCAGTATATGCCGAGCTATATAGAATTCAACATGTGTCGAGTAGATCAGAAGACAGTGTGTGCCGAGCATTGTGAAGTTAATAGGAGCCGAGTGATTCAGGAATCAGTAGGAGCCAAGTAACGCAAGAATTCTATAGGAGCCGAGTAACACAGGAAACACAGTGGATGCCAAGCAAATCCAGAATAGATGGTGTCGAGCATTAGTATTACTTTATGAGCCGAGCGATGCAGGATTAGCATAAGAGTTTGTGCCAATACAAACCAAGATGTAAAACGATTATGCATGACTCATGACAGGATAAGGAGATAAGATCGAATCCTTTCATTTACCTATGCAATCCTCATGCAGCCAATCAGAAAATTGGAGTTGCATGCAGCCAATGGGTGAATTTCTAGGGTTTGAGAGGGAACATTTTATCCAAGGATGCATAACGATCCACTTATCTTTATAAGGGAGTCCTGACGCCATTGAAAGAGAGTTGAAGAGAAGAAGGAATAAAAGAGCCTTTTAATAAGGTCGTTGCAGAGCTTTGGTGTTAAAGAGATTAAGTGGAAAGGACAGTAGTTAGACATTCAGTTGATCAGAACAAAGCAAGGGATACGAACGAATATCAGATCTCAGGAGATCAAGATCAAGGAAAGTAGATCAAGCGCCTATATTCAGCAATCAAGGATTGTAAGCTATCAAGTTTATTATACCTAATACTCTTTAGTCATTGTATTAGAAAGGAAACCCTATGTTGATAGGTTAGCTTAACAGCTATGTTGTAGATCCTTTAAAAAGGTGATTAAATCCTTTAACAGGGTAACACTTCATGTAAAGTGTTTGTGAATCTTTTAACCAGGTCACTATTGACACAGTGTAAAGCCTTTAACAGGGCAAACCATCAGAAGTGGTTGAAATTAATTGCTGCAGTAATTTTGTGGGTATCATCCCCACCCCAATTTTACCTTCTTATTCCTGGAGGGTTTCTGGGTCACCAAAATCTTAAGTGTTATGTGGTGATGCATGATTGTTTCTCATGATTGTTTAATGTTTATATGCATGCATGTCAATTTCAGTTATATGTTATTAAGGGTATAAAAAGTGGATAAAAAGCCAGTACTTCTGATTTACCCCCCCTCTCAGAAGATCTCTTCCCATTAAGACATTCCAACAGTTTAATGTGTGCGGATACTCCATTCAGCAGAGAGCACAGTATAGACTGGGTGTGTTGAGTTACAGCAGGTTGCGAGCAGTGGTGAAAGGTAGGGCAGTAATCTATCGGGCACTCATAGCTATCCTAAGGTGTGCTGGCAACCACTTTCAGCAGTCCAATATCCCACGGCAGCCAAGTCTTACCTGTACGTGCATCACCGGCAATAATTATCAGGCACCCAACCACGTCACTGCAATACCAGGTTCCCTTGATTAATTTGTCTTGTAACTTGTTAGATACTATTATGGTTTTAAACATCTGAATGTGATCATAGGATCTTTCTATGCCATTACAAGTCTACTAGTAAATATTGACATGGAAGAGTAATATACATAGTTTAATATTCTGTTATTGCTGAAGTTATCTATCCAAGTATCCCTACTTTGTGTGTCACCATTGCTAAATTTTGGAAGGGTATACAAAGAACTGGGTTTGGATTCTCACAGGTATATAATGTTCTCCCTTATCAAAGAGTTGAATAATAATGACTCTTATTGAAGTGATATATTGGTCAAGAGTAATGATATTATTCTTTGATATCCCTTTATTATGAATGCAAGCTTATCGATTAAGATCAACAGATGTTGCTAAGGTTTCTTAGTGTACATACAATGGGATTTTATTATAAAACAGAGTATATATTGTCCGTAATCTCTTCTATATGCAAATTACATTGCCGCTGATCAACCCACTCTGTTCATTTATCTGACAGAGTATTTGTAATTGTGACAATCTGGTTTTATGAAGTCGTCGTTTTTCATATGTATGTCCTGAAGCTTTACGTGACACTAGATCATTGTCTCTGATTGCTTGCTCTTAATCTTATGTCATCTGCTCTCAGTCAGCAGTGGACTATTTCCACTTGAATTTTATTAATTCTGTATTGAATATTTTATTTGATTGAACTAAAACTGAATTGAGTTAATAACAGAAGCAATCACTATTTCCAAAATCTAATATTATCATCATGTAATCTGCAATTAAATGGTGTCGCCTCTGATAATAGTTTTCTTTTAAATTATGTCCCATGATTTGATTAAATAACTTCTTAGTCTGGACATTCTAGTTGATATTAAATGCCTATTTTCTCCAAAATTGGTACACTGATCGAGTGAGATCTCCCCTTTTATAGCTATGAGGAGATTCAAGTGTGGGTGGCACTCTTCAACATATCACCACTCTTTCAGATCAATATAAATATCACAGTTACTACTTTAATTAACTAATTAATTATTATTTAATTAGTGCACTCCATGTTAAGGCTTATACTCTCGAGTCTCGTTCTGTGGCAGACAAGTATTGGTTAATATAAAGATGTATTAAATCTGCATTAAATATCAAAGGCTTGATGCCAAAAAGTAATATCGTAAATCACTTTGTGACTCTATGGAGCAGGTTGATGATTACTTAAAATTTTAATTGTTATTTATTTTTCTTTTAGTATCATTATTCATGAGATAATAATAGATTAATAATAAAGTTTGATGGCGGAGCACAGGAGGAGACTAGGGTTTCATACCAATGGCAGCAGGCAGCGATGGCAGGTGGGGAGGGTAGCTCGAAATGGGTTGTGGCGACCTTGGAAACCCCCCCACAACCAGTATGGTTCGTGGGGAGATTTTCTAGATCGGAACCAGAGTGGAGAGAATCGACGAAAGTTTGTGAAGCACCAGAACTGGAATGAGATTTCGAAAAAATCCAAAGGAACGCGATAGGGAATAACTGGAAATGGGCAAGGGGGAATGATGAACATCCTTTGACAAATGTTTCACTCACAAAAGACACCTTGGTCACAATGGATAATAAGGCAATCAATATCCGAATAGATACGGACGAATGGATGGTCACAGTCAATATGCTAAGGGAGAGGGCTTTCTTCATGAAGTGGGGAGGAGGATGGCCATCTCTACCTAAAATAAGAAAGTGGGTAGACGATAGTTGGGGACCCTATCAAAACCCTAACTAATGGTTTCTTTCTGATCACTATGGTTTGAAAACATGACTAAACAAAGTTTATGTATAATGGGCCTTTCCTGATGGATAGAGTAGGCTTCTTTATCGAAGATTGGGTCCCTAACTTTAACCCTAAACAAACAAAGGTGGAAGAGGTCCCCATCTAGATCAGCTTGTACAATCTCCCCCCATGAATATTGGAACAGTGGGATTTTTAAGAAGATAGGTGACAAGCTAGGGAAGTTTATCAATGCTGATGAAGCAATAGAACAAAAAGATTTTAGCCAATACGCTAGAATTTGCATTATGTGGAAGCCACATCCGCTGCTTCCACATGCAATTGAGATTCAAACGGCTGAAGGATATTGGTGGCAAGCAATAGAGCTTGAGGAAGCAATTAGTTGATGTAGAAGCTGTAAAGAATGGGGACATGCGACCGAGGATTGCATAGTGAAGAACAAAGGCAAGGAAAAGGTAGCGGAAGAGTTGAGAAATTTTACAGTTTCTAGGGACCAAGGTCCTTCTAAAACTTGGGAAAGGGAGGCTCCCATGACCGATGCAGTAAATGGAGAAAAGAGCATGGACATTGAGCTAGATAACGCAACTAAGATTTGTCCGGGGAAGGAAGATGATAGAAGGCCTAGCACAAAAGGCTCGGTGTTACCTAACAGGAACCCTTCTCAAGAAATGCAACAAGCTTTGAACTTGGGGACAGTAGTTTTGGAAGTAGAGGAAGATCTTCAAAGGGTCTTGGAGGGTAGGGTGTTATATCCCAATTTTTGACCTAATTTGAAATATAGCTGTTGAGGTTCACATGTAGTCAGATGGCAGTTTAATTTGTTATAATCTGGCAAAATGGTAAGATGGTTAATCGTTATGATTTCAAGTGAAGATGACATGTTAGTTGATCGTTTATCATGAATTCATGGAATTGAGAAGATGGTTAATCATTATGATTAATTATGATAATATAATTTAACTGGGAAGAACTTCCTTGCAGAAAACACATCAAAGGGGTGGAAGCATAGTCAGAAAGGAATTAGGCACAGGAGCATCGCCATCACTAGGCAAATAGGTTGAGGATCTAGCGACTTGAAACAGGATATATCTATGGGATCCGCATGAACTATTAAATAATAATTTAAAACGTAAAATAATTTAATTAAAATAATGTAATTGAATTATAAAACGTACCTCAAAGGACTTTAATTGATTTTTCACCATATTATTATAATATATATGTATATACATACATATTTATATATATATAAATGAAATGGCACCATTATATTCTAATAAGATAATAAAATGATGTCATCACATTAATATATTTACATATACGTATGTAAATATAACTTATAATAATATTCAAATTATAACCTTCCAACTTTCTTTCCATACTTTTTATTCTTTCCTTGTTTATAACCGATTAAACACTTGGCGATTTGTATTTGCATATAATCTTTTATGTTTGGAAGCCAAGAAGTCACGGCTAGTTGTTTATAATGAAAGTCGTAAAGGAGTCGAGAGAATATATATATTTTTGCTATGTTTTTTTCCTTTCAAGATTTATTATTGCCTCCCAAATCATTCTACCTTCATTAATTTTTCTCTAGAGTCGGGTTAGACAAGGGATGCAAGAACTCTCATTCCCGTTTTTTTTTTCAATCAAAATCTTCTTTATTATTGGCGGCTCAATTCCTAATCAGGACTCTGCTTCAAGTCTGTGTACACTGTTATTATTGCTGGAGCCATGAGAAGAGGTAGGGATGCTTTTCAAAGCCACCGATTACTCTACTTTGGCTATGTCTTCCAATATTCAATTCCGTCTTTCCATAACTCTCATTCTTATATTTCACATGCCAACTTTCTCTGCTGGAACGAATCTGCACTCTACTCACAATTTCATTCCAATCGGACATACTGCTGAAAATTCGTAGAGTTATATGAAGCCGTGTGTAGTTGATGGATATTATACTCTCACCCAAACTTGTCTCTGATCAAGCAATTCGTTTTATGCACCCTACCATACAAGTATTTCTGCCTGAGACTAATAGATCATATGCATTATGGTAACGTCCTCAAGCAACTGGAATGAAACTGATTTCAAATCACTTTGCAAGATTTCAGGTGACATCAAATTCATATCAGGTCTTGAGTTACCTGTCTAATGTTTTTTTTGGAATTCAATAGCAATCGGCTAGGCATAGGAATCTCTCTACTTTATGACTGTATTCACGATATTTATCTTGCTGAATAATCCTTGTGAATTATAATGATTTTCCTTCTTATTTTCAAAGTATTCAGATTCATCATAATGAAGTTGGATAGTATCTCTTTAAGAAGAGTTTCCAAGTGTAACTGGAACCACAGTATGGATTATTATATCACTGGATATTAGAATCAATTCTGTAATCTTTAAAAGATCATAATCATGTAATCACCAAATGTGATAAGTTGAAATATATATTAATTATGGAACAGTTGAGAATCATCAGAAATAACCAGTTGTTCTGAAAATTCTGAACACCTAGGACACACCCGACAATATAGCCAAGGAAATCGGTGATGAGGTGAGAGAAAGGAATCTGCAATAACATGAAAACAATATCAGTTTTGACATGACAATGTTTATCATTTTTAATATGAATTATTTATTAGTTCATGCTTGATCCTGTTATTGTAACTCCTGTTGTCAAGTCTAGTGGTATGGTTAGATATCGAAATGCTCAGTAGATGGCAGATGCTCCAAGTCCAATTCTGAGTAGGGAGGGCCTTTCTCATTAAAGACTATGTGGGGATAAAGTTGAGGTCCAAGGTTGGGTGGTAAAGCCCCTGACAATGATTCACCTCTCCCCAAGATGTCAGTCATGAGTTAGACAGAGATAAGCTATGCAGTCAATTGTTTAACGGAAACAGTTAAGTAATCAGAAGGAAAGGAATCTGAAGCCCTAATTGATTAAGTGACAGCTGGAACCCTACATGATACAATGGTATCGGAAGCCCTAATTGAATCCGTGGTATTGGAAGCCCTAATTGAGTCCGTGGTATCAGAAGCCCTAATTGAATCAGTGGTAGTGGAAGCCCTAAGTGATATAGCGGTTTTAGAAGCCCTAAATGAACTGATGGTAAATGACGGCTTAATTTTATACAGTGGTATGTGATGCCCTAATTTAAAATATAGTGGTATTTAATTGTAATTATCATAGCAGTTTGTAGATGATAGTCATCATATGAAATTGTATAGTGTATTTGTGGACTAACCCGGGTGGTTGCAGAAGCATCCCTAGTTTGATTTCGATCTCAATTTTCCGAGGTTTGTGGTTTTCAATTTTTGTAGTAATTTCATTTGTTGGTATTTCAAGTTTTTAGTTAAGAAATTTTGTCTAACTAATTTTAATGGTAAATCTTATTCGCATGAACATGAATGATATAACTGTCTTCCTACGAAATGAAATAGTACCTGTATTTCTTCGAGTATGGTATTTGTTAATTTAGACCCGAGAAAACCAGAAGTTACGTAGGGCAGATGTTAACAAGGAAGCAGAGAATGTATCTCAAATGGAGGTTGTGGAGAAAGTAAACCTGTTGGAGTCAAGAGAAACAGAGTGTTATAAGCATCATGGTCCAGAGAATAGGGGATCATACTCTTTTACTTCTCCCTCAAGGTTGTTCGTACCCTTTTTGGGAGATTTACCGGAAATTCAAGAGTTGTTGGAAGAAGGAGAATTTGCTGACATGGATGAGATTGGGCTCTCAGAATAGTGCACAATCTCTCAATCAAAGATTAAGAAGAACAAGACACAAGGGGGATCACAGAAAAGAGGCAGAAAATCAACTCAAAGATTGCTAGAGGATGCTGGTAACATGAAGGGTCAAACCCATTTGAGATCCGGAAGGGACATAGTCTCTCCTGGACAGCCATGAAGTTCCTTACATGGAATGTTATGGGTTGCAATGCCCTTGACAAAAAACGTTTGATCAAGAGAGCTCTTGATCAAGTGAAAGTGGAAGCAGTATGTATTCAAGAAACGAAGATAGAAGTAGAGGAAGTAGCAAAGGTTTTAAGAGTTAGACAAAGGTGGTCAGGCTTCTTTGTGGAGGCAGTAGGGGCGTCGAGAGATTTGGGAATTTTGTGGAACCCAAGACTCCTTTAAGGTGAGCCCTTAATTAAGAAGAGGAACTGGCAAGCTCTTCGTTTCTCTTCATTCACAAATAAACTTTCGACAGTCTTGATTAATGTGTATAAACCCACCAAACAGATGAGAAAAAGGTTGTTTGGGAGGAGATTGCCCTTTTTGTGGCTACTTTGGGGAATGAATTTCGAATGGTAGTAGGAGATTTCAATGCTACTCTTAGTATGGCGGATAAACGAGGGGGTGCCTGTACCCTTGGTTTAGTTCAAGCTGACTTTCAAATCTTTGTACAACACAATCAACTTTGGGAAGTTCCTGCCAAAGGGGGCCACATTACGTGGGCAAATAGGAGAAAAGGTTTTTCTCATATAGCTAAGAAACTGGATAGGATTCTTTTAGCAGGTGAATGGCAATCATTACCAATCATTTTCGAAGGAAGAATTTTAGGGTTGTCAGGTTCAGTCCACTTTCCTATGTCTCTAGTGGTTCAGCAAGATGGGATCCCTATCAGGTGTCCTTTTAAATTTGAAAAGAAGTGGTTTAGGGAGGAGGGTTTTCAAGTGAAGGTGGTTGACTGCTAGAACAATGCGCCTGGGGTGGAAGGTAATGTTGCCTTTTAGTTTTTTTCAAAACTAAGATATCTCAAGGAAAAATTTAAGGAGTGGAACTAAGTCCACTTTGGTAATATTTTCAAGACAAGAGTAGAGCTTGAGGCAGATTTGGCAGCTTTGAATAACAAGGTTTCGGAGCAAGGGATGGATGGAGTTGATTATTAAACAGAACAAGACTTGATGGGCAAGTACTTGGAAATCTTGAAGAGGGAGGAGGTTTATTTCAAACAGAAATCCAGAGAGAATTGGTTGAGTGCTGGAGACAAGAATACAAAAATATTTCACAGCTCGATGAAGATTAGGCGTAGTCTAAATTGCATTCTTTCAATTGAGGATAAGAATAGGGTACTAATGGAAGACATGGATAACATAAATAGGGAAGCAGTGGAATTTTTCTCAAATCTTCAGGAGGAACAAGTGTAGAGGAAGGATGCTTAGAATAAGGTCTTGGGGGTTATCCCATGCATTGTCTCAGAAAAGGACAACAGGATGTTGATGGAGACTATCAAGATGAGTGAACTTAAGGCAGCTTTGTTTGGTTTGGGTGGAGATAAGGTACCAGGGCCAGATGGTTTCCAGGCTTTCTTTTATCAAAAATTTTGGGAAATGCTTAAGGTGGAGTTATTGACTGTGGTGGAGGAGTCGAGAAGGGAGGGATTCATCTTGAAAGAATTCAACAACACACTAATAGCACTCATCCCAAAGAAAGGACATCCATCAAGTTATGATGATTTTAGACCTATTTCTCTTTGTAATACAATGTACAAAATCATTACAAAGATAGCTGCAAATAGGTTGAAAGTTTTATTAGATTCCATTATCTCGCCAGAACAAAGTGGTTTTACTCCCAACCAAAGTATAGTTGACCGCATCATAGTGGCTCATGAAATGATACATTCTGCCAGTAAGAGCAAGGAATGGAAAATTATGCTTAAATTAGATATCTTTAAAGCATATGACAGAGTTGATAGGATCTTTATGTTGGAAGTGTTGAGCAGATTTGGTTTTGGGGAAAGATGGCTAAAATGGATCAAAAGCATGATCTCGGATTTCAGAGCATCTGTTTTAGTCAATGGCAGTCCACAAGGTTTCTTCAGCACTAGTCAGGGAATCAGATAGGGTGACCCAATTTCACCTTTTTTGTTTATTATTCTGGCGGAGGTTCTGGGCAGATCAATTTCTCAAAAGAGAAGTGGTGGATCTTGGAAGGGCATTCTAATTGCGAATGGGATTGCAACTACCACTCACTTTCAATTTGCGGATGGTACCTGTTTCTTTGGTATGGCCTCGATGGCGGAGGCAAATGTGATTAAACAAGTCCTAAATGATTACAGTTTAGCCTCGAGACAGTCAGTCAACTAGGGCAAATCAGAAATATACTTTTTCAACACAGAACTGGGGTCGCAAAGGACTATTGTTGGTTTCTTTGGGGTGAGAATTGGGAGGCTCCCAAGTAGATTTCTTGGAACTCTTCTGTTTGGAGGAACAGGCAAGGGTCCAATTTGGAAAGAGTTGGTGGATGATTGCAAAAAAACAATGGATAGCTGGAAAGGATAGTAACTTAGGCTGGTGGGGAGGATAACTATGCTTCAAGCTGTCATATCAACGATGCTGATCTATTCCACGTCTTTTTTCAAAAATTCCCAAGAAAGATGTTCAATTGACCCAATGTTGTATGTGGAAGTTCTTGTGGAATGGATCACAAGAGGGAGATAAAATACCTCTGATGGCATGGTCACAAGTGTGTCGATCGAAAGGTGGAGGAGGGGCGAGGGTGAAGGACCAGATGCTCTTTAATATGGCTCTAGTGGCCAAACTAGTCTAGCAGATTTTTAGTGTTGGTAATCAGCATTGGGTTAAGATATTAAGAGCAAAATATCTAGATAATTTGGAGGATGAACGCATTTTGACTATTGCTGACCCTCTTCGCAGTTTGGCTATTTGAAATTTCCTGCTAAGCTGCAGGGAGTTGATCACAAATCATTTGACCTAGAAGATTGGGAATAGAGAAAAGGAAAACTTCTAGCATGATTCATGGGATGGATGTCAGAAGCTGGAAAGCTGAGGGGTTTCTCAATGTTTGATTGAATCGATGCAGCAGATATGGGGCACCCAAGTAAAAGATTACATTGATGTGCAGCCTGCTGATAAGGGTTGTCCAAGGAAATGGAAGGACCCATCTTCCCTTGCTCTGAGCAATGAGAATAAGGAACAGATGAAGCAAATCCTTATGGATCGAGAGTTGGTTGCTTCCATTACAGAGGACTAGCTTATTTGGTGCAAGTCCAAAAGTGGAAAATATTCAATCAAGATTGGATATCAACTACTAGAAGGGAATCATAACAAAGTGGACTGGGAGTGGAACCTATGTTGGGATAGAGAGTGTCTACCAAAGGCAAGAGTTTTCACATGGCTAGTAAGCAATGGCAAAATCCTAACATGAGAAAGACTTAAAAGAATGGCTTTTTAGGGACCTTTTAGATGCCCTCTGTCCAAGGATGCAGAAGAAACAATTGATCACCTCTTGCTCCACTATAGTTTTTCCCAAGAGGCATGGACGATGGTTAGATCAAAACTGGGATGGGCAAGCCCATTGACGGAAACTTTAAAAGGTTGGCTGGAAGCTTAGCCGGAAAAGAAGAAAGGACATGTCTTTGGAGCAGCATGAGGCATAATACCGTCAACAACACTCTGGGAGCTGTGGAAGGAAAGGAATAGGAGAGTGTTTCAAGATAAGGTAGAGTGTGTAAGTCTCTTTGGAAAGAGGTTAGAGAGAGTCATAGCAGAAGTTATTTCATCTACAACCCCAGCTTCAAGCTCGCAAAATCCATCATTTACGAGACCAAATGCTCGATTGCAAACTAAGTTCCCAACTATTAAATTTCGGCCTATTAATGGACCTTCAAGGGTTAATCCTCAACAAAGAAAAGAAATGTGTTGTTGGCAACCACCAGAGGAAGGGTGGATAAAAATAAATTTTGATGGGGCTACTCGAGGAAATGCGGGGACATCAAGGTGTGGATGTATCACATGAGATGACAAAGGTAATTCAATAGATTTTGTGGCCAAAAGATTAAGGGATGGAACCAACAATGTGGCAAAATGTGAAACAGCTAAAGAGGCTCTAGTGCTCGAAGTTAAATTGGGTATCAATCGAGTGCATCTAGAAGGAGATTCAGAGATTATTATTAATGGGATCAAGAAAGGAAGATTGGAGTCTTGGCATCTTGACAAGGACATTAGCCAGATAAAGTGTCTACTAAAGGAGTTCAAGGACTTCAAGATTTCCCATGTTTACGGGAAGCAAATAAGGTGGCAGATAGGGTGGCCAACTTGGGAGCGAATGTCTTTATTTGGAACCAGAATGAAATTTTCGAAGACTTTAGGCTTTTCAATTTAGACTAAGGATGGTGTGATATAAGTGGCATTATGATCGTCAGCTTCCCCTTTGATGGAGTAACTCCCAATTATTTAATTTAACGCCCGGTATAAAGGACACTCATGAGGAAGTAATCCCCTGCGCGTAACAAAGGATCCGCACTCATTAAACTCTCGAAGTAAGGGCTTCGAGATCTTTCGAGGGTGAGTTTTTAAGAAGGGCGGGGTCTCTTTTTTGGCAAGGAAATTTGCAGAGTTTTCAAAGATGGAAGCCACCTTCACTTTGGAATCTAATAACAAGACACAGGCATACGAAGGAAAGATCTCAGCGAAACATCCGCAGAATTTATTTCTTTTCGACAATGAGGTATTTATGAGTGGCATTGTGGAGATGTTCGGCCCGGAGTACTTGGACACCTACTAGAGGAGGAGGTCCAACCTGGATATAGTGTCCCTCTTTGTGGCACTGGCACTGCAAGTTGGAGAGACAAAAGAGGAAGTATGCAAGGTCATTGCAATGTATTTGGACACGCAATGCTTGCTAGGAGTAGACGAGGTTATTGACAAAGTCGTGCTCGGTGTAGAGCTGGAAATGGGGTAGGAACCGTGGAGGTTGATTGGGGACGGAGATTCGTTGCTACAATCTTTGGTTGTTTGGTCTTCTGCAACTCCCCAAGGGGTACACTTGCCAAAAGCAACAGAAGGATGGAGGAAGGTGGTTAATTTTTTGTAGGAGAAGATTTGGGTGTCGGATGATGTGAAAAAGGGTTTTACAAAGACAACACCAAGAAAAAGTGTGTGACTACCTGGAGAACCGATGAGTCGCCAGCTGGAAAGAGAAGGACACAAGGCTGTTGGGGAGTCCACAAGAGCAAGAATGTGGGTCGATGTGTCTATGGCAGAGGAAGCAGGCACAAGTGGAACTGGCGAAAAGAGGAGATCAATGGAGGACGACCGTTCCATCCCGAATTTCACAAAGGAGGATGCTGCAAATTGGTTCAAGATTTGAGCAGGCCGAGACTTTTTTGGATGTCTGGTAGCTTCTCTAGAACATGCAATTACCTTTTGTAGTGGGATGGGTTTTGTTAGTAGGTGTTAATGCCTTCCTTATGTATGTATAAACTTTTATGTCAAGGGGGGAGTGTATTGGAGGACTTTTTTTTAGTGGCCACTTAACACTATGGAAAACTATTGTAAACATCATCTTTTTATAATCAATACAAAAAACATGTTGCCTATCAAAAAAAATAATAGATTAATAATAATATTTGATTATATACATGTATATATTATCATATTGTATATAACATTTTATTTATTTATTATGAATTATTAATTTATTATTATACTTATTAATTCTAATTCTCGAAAAGGGGACATTACATGTTTTGTCAACCTTCAAGATGCCCTGGATCAATTGCCAATCCACTTAAACTACTTGAGCATGCAAACTGAAATAACATGTCCTACGCAAAGAATTTTAGTCAACCCAAACTCACATTTGGATTTATTAGGATACAAGGATTACTGCTCCAAAATCCCAAGCAACACATCCAGGTTCTAAAACGTTCCTCCCATTTCTTGCTATAAATTAATTTATCATTGTAATGACCCCTTTTTAGCTCACCATAGTTTGTGGTTTGAATTAAACTATCAATGGCCCTCATAGGCTAGGTACAACATTTGGGGGGTCTCAATTGGCAAAACCGAAGGCCAAATCCCATTTTAGTGGACAAGAGAGTTCAAGATTGTTCTTCATTTGGTTCAGTTTGGCACACTTACTATCATCGTAAGTGTCTATTTTAAGAAAAACAACATTTCTATCTTTAGTAGAGCACCTGAACATGTTGTGTTTTAGTATTGAGATTTGGCATCGTGGGATTGAGCAGTTATTCAAGGACTTACTATTTGTAGCAAGTTAGTTTCGTGCAATTTTTATATTTAGTAGAGCACCTGGACTAGCCTCAATTGTAGTATTGACCTTTGGCATCTTTGTTGATGAGGTATTCACGGATTTACTAATTATAGCAGGTCAGAGGTTGATAGATGACCGTTACTATTTTTAGTAACACAATTGGGTGCACAACAGACGTATGGTTAACTCTTAGGTTCAAACGGAATTGAGAAATTAAGATTATTTGTAGAGCTATATTATTTTGATTATTAATAAAGTGATTACTTTATTAATAATTATTTATAAAGTTAAAAATTCACTTTATATTCAATGAGGCCATGACCCTTTATTGAAGTGACTTAAAGTGCAATTAATGGACTATATTTTGAAGGCCAAAATATTAAAGTATTTTATAATGTCAATGTGCACTCAAGTTATATTATTTTAATGATATTGAACTGCATTAATAATTCATAAATATAAGCACCCAAGTTTGAAATTTTACTATTAAGTCTTATTAAAAACTTAAAAGTGAATTTAAATGTTATCAAGCAGATTGGAGTTATAAAAGCACATCAAAAAACAAATCAACCTCATTTTGATGATCATTTGACTATTGGGAATTTGTGACTATGGAAGAAAAACCAAGGGTTTCAGCCATTTTTATGTTTTAAAGAATGAAAACTCTTCGTTGTAATTGCAATCTTGAGGCTGTGAGATCAGCTGAATCATTTTCATAGTGTGAACTTCATCCAAGAGCCCAATCTGAGCATAAAGTGCAAAATTGTGCAAGGGTTTCAAGCATTTTTAAAGTTTCATTTTATAAAGTCAATCTGCACCCGAGTTATATTATTTTCAATGATATTGAAGTACATTAGTAATTCATGAACATGAGCACCCAGGTTTGAAAATTTATTATAAAGTCTTATTAAAAACTTCAGAGTGGATTTAAATGTTATTAAAGAGATTGGACTTATAAAAGCAGGTCAAAAAAGAAATCAACCTCATTTTGATGATCACTTGACTATTCTTTTGGGAATTTGTGACTATGGAAGAGAAACCAAGGGTTTCAGACATTTTTATGTTTTGAAGAATGAAAACTCTTTGTTGTAATTGCAATCTTGAGGCTGTGAGATCAGCTGAATCATTGTCTTCATGTGAGCTTCATCCAAGAGCTCAATCTGAGCATAAAGAGCAGATTTGTGTAAGGGTTTGAAGCATTTTTAAAGTTTCATCTAATGCAGACCTGTAGCTTCATTATTACAGCCATTATTGATCAGATCCTAAGATATTCATTTGTTGTTGTTATTCATCTTTTCAGAGGGTTTCAAGGCATGTTTGCCTGTGAGTTCATTAATTGTAACCGGGTTATATTATGGGTATAGTTGATTAGGATAATAGGGAATATTTATGAACTGGATTCTTGATATTTTGTGAAAATAACAAGTATCGAAGCTGATGTAAAAATCTGGAATGAAACAGCAAGTTTGGCCAGAAACGGATAACAACTTCCAAATCCTCCTGCGATGGTGTGGATTAGTTAGGGACATTAACCAAGATTGGTTTTTCAATTATCTCAGGGCATTCAGCTATCAACCATTGCTGCACGTAGATTATAGTGACCTGAACATGCTTGCCTTTATTCTTCCGAATCTGAATAAGTCCAGTAAAAGGAAAAGATCAGATGACCATCGATCAGGACCAGACAATCATGACAATGAGGAAGATTCTAAAGGAAATATCATAGTGGTTAAGCGACCAGAGTAATTCTTTCCTCCAAGCTTTTTCTCAAGGTCAGTTTTGGTAGTTTTGTCAGGGATCGACAAATGTGTAAGATTATGTTCTGTCTGTAGCATGTTTATAAAGTATGTGTAGCTAAACTCTGTAATATTTCTAGGGCATTTATACGTTGTGATTGATATTATATGTACATTCTGTCTATAGATGTGGGTGGGTTCCCCCATTTTTTGATCAAATTAGGTTTATGTACAAAGTCTAGATACAGTCTAGATCGCTATGCTACAAATGTATCCAATGTAACTATACAGAAAGTATTAATAAAACTTTGACTTTTGTATTGTGATCAATGTGTTTTGTGATGAGAGGAAATTAAATTAAATCCTTCTAGATTGGTAATCATTAAATTGACATCTGGTAATTAATTGCCAAAACAGAGTCTTAATTTTTGCATAAAATTGGAGGATATCTTAGATATAAATTGCACAAATGGAACTTTTTTGGATTAGATCATGAAAACATCCAACCTTGATCAATCAAACAGCTTCATTACAATAAATATAAATTAAAATAGGTCATCGGTACAGCTACTCATCTATAATATTATTTGATAAAAATTTAACAAAGTGACCATATGCAGCAAAATTTTGAAGATGTAGTAAGGACGCATCTCACAGCAATAAGATATTGATTAGTTGACCACGATTAATTAGGCATAAATATATTAACTAATTCCAATGAAGGTTTTGCATGCTAAGATGTTTCTTCTACTTACAGTTAATTTGATTATTATGTTTGGCCTTCCTCCTTGGTAAGTTAAGGTATCTAGTATTCAGATTGTCTGGATGGGATAACTTATATTTATGGACATCTCTGCATCCCCATCCAAAATTAAGACTAAGCTTAGCAAGCTAGGTTAATCTTTTCTCTTCAGCCACTGATATGAACATTAGTTTTGAGTATTTTTCGATTTTTTCAGGAGCTTTCAGAATTGTCCGGATTTGGCTTCCAATGGGTGTCAATATGTCATAATTATGGATTAAATTAGCTCCTAATTTGGCTGAATTTATGAAACCTTAAATGACATGTCTTCAGAACTAATAAGAAAGCAAAAGCATTGAACTTAATGCCAATTTATATAGGAAATTAACAATCAAAATACTAGTAAGTAGATAAAGTAACTCAATAAATACTAAGTTTAATGCATCTCCTTTACAGAAATCAAATAGAGTAACTCAGTAAACAGACAAAATCAGAATACTTTAATCAACAACAGCATACAGAAAGACTAAAACTACTCAGAATTAAGCTTTCATGAAATTAAAAACAACAATCAAGGATAATCAATAGACGGTATTAGAGGTCACAATTAGAAACAGAAATCTAAATTTAAAATTTAAGGAATTCAATCTATACGGTGACAAGTCTTGAAATCTGTTTTACAGAAAATTTGCATAAATATCCATTCTTCTTAGCCCATTCAATGATGCAAGGATTTCCATTAAAACCAAGCAAAGGAAATTACAATTAATCTAATATGATATGGTCAGAATAATGAAAATCAGACATTCCAAGAATCTCCTCGATCAGAGGTGAAATTAATCTTCTAAAATAAAGTAAAGGGCTTTAAATATTGGATAAATCCACTAATAAAATTGCTACCAGAGGATCAATCTTCAATTATAATCCCTACTAATGTTCTTTATGGTCATGGTAAACAATACATGATACTTTTACAATCTACATATCCAGAAGCATGAACAAATGTTTTTTGTTTTCAACTTGGTATAATTACTATCAAAGATCTTAGCCGAAAGAAAAATGCAGGTTCAAGATTTGCAGATATGGAAATCAGCTTTGTCAATTATGAGTATACGAAGTAGAAGGGAAATATGAAAGTGACCAAAAGCAAGATGGAAAGCTGCGATCCAGATATTATATTAATTAAGCTTGGAGATGATTTCTCAAAATAAATAGGTGTAGTTTCATATATGAAATAATGATGCATAAAATATGGACGCATTTGTAAGAAAAGGTATGCCTTCTCCAAGACCTCTGTAAAGAAACAGAGGTAAATGTATTATTAAGTAAACAGGACATTAGCATCCCGGGCAAGACTGGGGGTTTTCTTCCCCGTTCTTTTTCCCCCAGTGCCCGCACTTTGAACAGGGAATAATAAACAATGTAAATTATATAAAATTAATGAAATATTGGTTGATGCCTTTTACCAATCAAAAAAATAATCTGGAATTTTCATGTGTGTATTTTCAACGCAATTTCAGTTTTAAGTTGGAAAATTATTATTTGAATATCTTTTATTTGATACATTATATTCCCATATCAAACATTGCAAATATACCACTCATTCACCAAAACAATCACAAACAAGATGAAAAAAATTGTACTCACAAGAATCTGCCTGCAGGGGGCTCTTACAATCATCAAAATACTAGAGCAAAGTTTTGGAGCTTATTACTAATATGTGATTCATGCATGATTTAAAACTGGCAATAGCATTGTTGACATTAAATGGCATAAGAGGAAGTTCAAGTGTCTGCGGTAGCAATGGAAAGTTGTTTTGGGTATATCTTCAGAGATTAAAATTTGATGATAGCTGAATCTCAAGTCAATTTTAGAAAAATACACTAATCCATGCAGTTCATATTAGCTCATCAACTTTGGGAATTGGATACCTGATCTTAATAGTACTCTTGTTCAGTGTTTTGTAATTGACATACATCCCTATCTTGCCATCTTTTTTCTTCATTGTGGTTACTAAACATAAAACATTAAAAATGGACTAGATGTGATATAATGTTCCTTGCTGCTAACAATTCCTTCATTGCCTTTTCTATTTCTTCTTTGCTCATTTGCGGATTATAGACTTAGCCCCTATCTCCAACTCTATCATGTACTGAAATGTATTGTCCCCACTTTCTAGTTCTCTTGTAGGCAGACGGTGTTGGTTTTCTAGGCTGGTGTCAGCAGAATCAAAGGGGCATTTCAATGTTGCCACTTTGTTCAAATGGTTATAATAAGGGTAACACCCTTTTCTAGAGCTTTTTTTAATTTCTCTTATGCTTACTAATTTCAATAAGTCGGTGATGAGAACTGGCAAAGTCAATTGCTATTTTTAGTAATATTAATTATGTTAGTTTTGATGCTTATCTTGGGATGTGATATAGTCTGGAGTCGTTAAATTCAATAGCGATGTTATTGATTTATAAAGCTAAATTAAATATTTAAATTTATCATTATTTTAAATTATTTTATAAGGGACTATGGAAGGCCAAATATTTAAAATAACGTGTATAGTTTCGGAAAAAAAAAGAGAAAAAACATTCCAAAAAAAAAAGGAAAAAGCAGTTGAAAGCTATTAAAGGAGGATCAGGGCTCTAATTTTAGGTTGTTGAAGATTTGGATATTGTTATGCTTCTAATTTTTGAAGGAGTTGCAACTTCTTTTTCTTGGTTGTAAGGACAAAACCCCTAGCAAACATCATTTCTCACATTGTTGACAGAGAGAATTTGGGAAATTACTTATTGATTTCATACGAAGATCATAGTTGTGTTTCATGGGTGAATGGATTCTCCATTCTCCGTTACTTTGAGGTTTGCGACAAAAATCTACTATTCAGGAGGCAATTTGAGTATAGTTTGATCTGATTCTTTATGCTATTTCAATTTGAGAGTTTTGAGTTAATCATCTAGGGTTTTGATTGATATTTCTTATTGATTTCCCACTTATTAATATGTGTTTGATGACCACACCAACCAAAATAAAATATTAAAGTATCTTTTCTTTTCTTGAGCAAAATCATGTATATGCTAAGATTGTGAAACATCATACAATTGACAACAAAGTTCTTTTATGTCAGCACTTGACTATGGAAAATCTCAATGGTCGATATGATATTTAGGTATTGCGAGGGGACTTACATACTCGCTCTCAAGATGAATTAGACAATACTGGCTATAGGAAGTATTCAAAAGATATGCCAATGAAAGTTTTTTTTTTTTGTGGGGGGTGGGGGGGGGCGGAAGGAGGGTTCAAGAAATATAACAATTTCTCGCTGAAATGAAGAATTATATTTGAATAAAAAATGGCACTTGGATTTTCCAAATTAAATCAAAGTAATCCAATAGGTAGTCTAATATGTAAAATAGGGTACGACTAAAATCCACTGAAACTGCACAAGCCAAGTAGGGAAAATCTTCCACCTCCAAAATGGCGGAGAGAGGAGAACTCCAACTGGCTTCCACCTCCAAAATGGCGGAGAGAGAACTCCAACTGGAATTCACAATCACAATGAACAAATTAAGTCGCATACCTACAACAACTAACCTAACAAACATATATACCCCATTGGAGGAAAATTCCCAAGGGAGAAACTGTTAGGATTAAACCTCAAACAAAAATAACAATTACATGAAAATATAAACAATATCAGAAAATAATAGATCACACAGAAAAGAACACAACTAGAAATCTAGCTCACGGCTGCCCCACCAACAGTAAATACATAACATGTACTACTCCGCCTAGTATCAATATCCCCTGCCAAATCTGAGTCAACATAGCCCTGTAAGTCAGTAATAGAGCCCCCAAAGTGTAAACACTTACTGGATGTTCCTCTCAAATATCTGAAAATCCATTTGACTGCTTTCCAATACTCAATTCCTGGATGACTCATATACCTGCTAATGACTCCCACTACATTATTTGGCCTTGTACATACCATAGCATACACAAGCTTTCTACAGCTGAAGCATTGGGTACCTTGGACATCATATCCTCCTCTTCTTGTGGCTTGGGACACATCTTCTTAGTCAACTTCAAATGACCAAGTAAAGGTGTGCTGACAACTTTAGCATTCTCCATAGAGAAACATTGCAACACCTCAACATAATCAGCCTGAGATAGCATCAATTTCTTGTTCTTCCTATCTCTGCAAATCTTCATACCAAGGATTTGTTTTGCTGCCCCCAAATCCTTCATAGCAAATGCATGTGCTAACTGTCATTTCAATCCCTTAATGTGATCCATGTTAGACCCAGCTACAAGCATATCATCAACATATAAACATAAAATAATGTAGCTATCATCATCCAACCTCTTAAAATAAACACAATGATTTGAATGACACCTACTATATCCATGCTCATGCATAAAACTATCAAATTTCAGATACCATTGCCGAGGTGCTTGCTTCAAGCCATATAAACTTTTCTTCAATCTGCACACTAAGTTCTCCTTACCTTTGACCTCAAAAACCTGTGGCTGAGCCATATATATCTCTTCATCCAAATCACCATGAAGGTTGTTTTAACATCAAGCTGCTCCAAATGCAAATCTTCAATAGCCACAATACTTAAAACAGTCAAAATAGAAGTCATTTTAACAACAGGAGAGAATATCTCATCAAAATCAATGCTTTTTTTTTGTGCAAATCCTTTTACAACTAACCTGGCTTTAAATCATTTTTTACCTCCATCCTCTTCTTTCAATCTATAAACCCACTTATTTTGTAAAGCCCTTTTACCTGCAGGCAATTTGGATAAATCTCAAGTCTTATTTTTCAGCAAAGAGTCCATTTCATCTTTCATTGCAGACTCCCATAGAATCTTAGTATCCATCTACACAACTTCATCATAACATTCAGGTTCACTAGCATCAATTAGTAGAATAGAATACAAAGAGGGAGAAAATCTTTCAGGAGGTCTAATTAGCCTTGTTGACCGTTTAACATTCACTGGTGTGTGTGGTATTTGTTGTTGCGGTTGTTGCACATCATGAGGAATTGCTAGAACATCATCTTTTGGAGTATCATCCAGCACTACATAATCATCTTCTTTCTTCTCATGTTGCTGCAACAGATCTTTGTACAACACTTTCTCATCAAATATGACATCCCTGCTTCTTACAATTTTACGATTTTCAAAATCCCGAAGCCTATAACCAAATTCATTAATGTCATATCCAACAAATACACATTTCTTTGACTTAGCTACCAACTTGGTTCTATTTTCAAAATCTATATGGGCAAATGCTTCACAACCGAAGGTTCTAAGAAAAGAATAACTCATCTTCTTACCAGTCCATGCTTCCTCTTGAATACCACAACCCAAAAGAGTAGAGGGACCTCTATTAATCAAATATAAAGCAGTATTGACAGCCTCCTCTCACATGTGTAAGGGCAACCTCATGCTCCTTACACACTCTATTATAGTCCTGTTCATGCATTCAGCCACTCTATTTTCTTGTGGAGTCCTTGGAACAATTTTTTGTCTACGAATACCATTTGTGGAGCAATAATTTTCAAATTCATGGCTGCAATACTCACCACCATTATCAGATCTGGGACATTTTAATTTCTTACTAGTCTCATTTTCAACCAAGCATTTCCATTTCTTAAAAGTTTGAAATACATCAGATTTTTGTCTAAGGAAATAAATCCATACTTTTCTAGTTGCATCATCAATAAATGTAACATAATAATGAGAGCCACCAAGGGAAGATACCTAAGCTGGTCCCCATACATCTGTATACACAAGCTCTAATTTTTCCCTTTTATTTTCCTTCCCAGTCTTCACAAAACTCACTTTCTTTTGTTTTCCATACACACAATTTTCACAGAAATCCATATTAACACATTTCAGACTTGGTAAAACTAGCTTTTAATGAAGTACTTTCATACCTTTCTCACTCATGTGCCCGAGTCTGTTGTGCCACAGCACTATATCAGAATCTACAACAGCTATTTGTTCTCCCTGCTCAACTGCAGCAACTGTTCTTAAACATTCATGTTTTCTCTGAAACAATTAAAATAGAAGGAACAATATGACCTGTACAAAGATATAAGGTGTCTACTTTCACACCTTATGCTACTACAAGGGAACCTTTTGAAACCTTTCAATTTTTATCATTAAAAGTAACTACACAACCCTCATCACCGAGTTGTCCTGCTGAAATTAAATTCCTACTCAACCTTAGATCATATCTTACCTCATGTAGTAGCCAATGATTCTCATTCTACAACTTAATCTTAACTTTTCCCTTTCCAACAATCTGACAGGATTCATTAACCCCCAAATAAACAAGCCCAAAATCCCCTTGGACATAATCAATGAAATAACCCCTATGAGGTGTAGCATGAAATGAAGCACCAGAATCTCAAATCCATGAATCATCAACACTTTCTAAAGAAAAAAGCAAAGCATACTCTTCGGATTTGTTACTTACCACATTTGTCTCTTTGTCTCCATCTTACTTTTCTCCTTCATTTTCCTTTCGAGTCCAACAATCTTTCTTCTTATGCCCTAGTTTCCCACAGTACCAGCAGTCATTTGGTCCTCTCAATTGAAACCTCTTTCTTTTTTACTTTACTCTTGATTTCTCACGATTTTTAGAATTACTTCCTCTTTTAGTCGTTCTGCCTCTGCGTTGTGCGTTCAAAGCACTTCCTAATGTAAATCCACCTGAGGATTTCCTACAAGTTTCCTCACTCAAAATAACACAGATCACATCATACTTTTAGAGTATTAGATCCAGAAATGGAATTACTCATAGCCATTACCAAGTCATTCTAGCTTTCAGGCAAAGAGCACAAAATCAAGAGAGCCCTAATTTCTTCATCAAAATTAATACCCACAGAAGATAACTGACTAGTAACAGTATTAAACTCATTTAAATGATCTGCAACAGATCCACCTTCTGCCGTTTTCATATTAAATAAACGCCTCATGAGAAATACCTTGTTTGAAGCGAAGGACTTTTCATACAATTTCGCTAAGGTTTCCATCAACTCTTCCGTCATCTTTGCTTTTGTAATATTAAATACCACCAATGGTGCCACACATAATCGAATACTTCCAAGTGCCTTTCTATCTAAAAGATCCCAATCATCATTTGTCATAGATCTCCGAATTCTTGGTTTTTCCTTCCAACGGATTCCATAAATCCTTCCGATAAAGATAGTCTTCCATTTGCATCTTACATAATTGAAAGTTTTGCCCAGTAAACTTGTCAACCCTTAGCTTACCCTCGTCTTCCATCGCTCCCACTCAACTGTGAGACTCCCACTCAACCATGAGACTTCCTTGCAAAGGATAATAGAAAAACAACTAGGCTCTGATACCACTTGTTAGGAATAAATCTCAGACAGAAATAACAATTACATGCAAATATAAACAATATCAAAAAATAATAGATCACACAGAAAAGAACACAAGAAACCAAGATTTAGTGTGGTTCACCCAAACCTTGGGCTACATCCACCAAACAACAAGTCTAATATTATTATGATCTAGTGATTACAACCTGATTACAATCCGTAATCTAGCTCAATACGGCCGCAAGAAGCAATTGTACTCATCACACTTTATGAAACAATCCCTAACCCTAAGCCCTTTTATACAAGTATTTTTGCCACTTTAGGGTTAAAACTAGTTACAACATGTCGGCCATGAATTGCCAAATATAAGCAATAGCCAATTGCCGAATAGTAGCCCAAAAAAAAAGATTATGAAGTATGTACAATACTTCCTAGATCAATTACCACAAACTAACAAAAACAACATACCGACACATGACACGGCAAATATCTACACTTACAAAAAATTTAAGATGGGCCCAAAATATACATTAATCAATCGAGACCCCAAATAAAAGTTATTATTTTATTTTTATTTTATTTAATGACCAATCCCAAAAATTGCTTGCCCTCAAGCAATTGCAAATTCAATTCTGTGAAACCTTTTGTAATTAGCCTCTTTAATTTGAAATTAGTCACAAAGTAGATCTTATCACTTTGGTAAATGATATCATCAATCACTTTGTATCTATCATCCGGTATATAGCTATCCATCAGCTAACATGCAAAAGTGTTTTTGGAGTACTCGACCAATAGATGGGCTCGTCAATCATTCAAGGAATAGAGTAAAGTGTTGATTGTCACATTTTTACTTGCCTTCGAAGTGTCAAAGTTACATTCTAGGGTCATATTTTGTTAAAAAATCGATTCCATCTTCTTGATTATGACTTCCCTCAATCCTCTATTTGACATCCCTCTTAGTAGCACCTTTTTGCCATCTGTCTCAAATGTAAAGTCCATCCTCTTGAAACTTTGGCTAAATTGATCAAGGGTCTCCATCCACTAGATGCCCAATATGATATCTATGTCAACCAAATCTATGACGAAGAAATCATTTGTTAGGCTATAGTGTCCCATGGTAATATTGAGTCGTGGAATCACATGAGTGTAGGATAACAAAGTTCCTCCCGCAACCTTAACCTCAAATCCTCCAATCTCTACTGTGTGCAAAGCCTTATTAGCAACCAATGATGAATCGATGAAATTTAGTGTGGTGCCACTATCAATCATGATTGTGACTAGTTTTCTATGAACTATGTCATGGACACTGAAGATACTACTTCCAATCATCGTAGTGAGGGTAGCAATAATCCCCCTTTTTGTAAGAGTGTGGTGATTCTCTCTACTTCAATAGTTTTGTCACCTTGCCTTTGGGAGGCTGGACCTTATTCGTCCTTGTCAGGTAACACCTCTCAATGTGGTAAATCTTTCTCTTGCCAAAACAGCAGTGGCCCAGTCCCCATGACTCCTTACAAGTGAAGCAAAGTTTCTTCCCTCGAAGCTCTTGTTGGGAGTCTTCATCCAACGAAGGCTTTTTTTTGAATTGGCTCCTTGTATGTCTTCTTGTGGAGGAGATATCGGAGTGGCTATGTGGGTTTCGGAAGAAGATACGACCATGTCACACACCTTCTTAATATCTTCCTTGAGTGTGCGCGAGTTGAACCCTTTGATCCAACCTCTCAAAGTTTCCCTCAACCCATCCATAAATAACATGATCTAGTGCCTCTCTGAAGTACTAATAGACTTTGGAACTCTGTGATGTAATTGTCTACCATACCAATTTGCCTTATTTGCGCCAAATCTTTAAAGCTTAGTCTAGGGCCCTTCCCGTCGAAATAGTCGATGAGTCTCTCAATGAACTCAGCATAAGAGGTCACTTGGTCGTGGCCGAAAGTGACCAATCGGTGGTGCCACCATTCATGCACCACTCCTTCCAGACAGAGTGCAAGGAACTTGATTGCTTCTTCTTCAGTGATCGGGTTGAGCTGAAAATAGTTGTTCGCCTTCAAAACCCATGCCTTTGCGATGATTGCTCCAGATCCATCAAATGGTAATAAGTTCACTCTTTTGATCTTTCTCCTGAGGTCATCATTAAAATAACCATGATTTCCCCCGCCTAAATATCTCATTCTCAGATAAGCATAGTCTTTTTAGGATATATCACCTTCCATATTAGCATTCCTCCAATTTTCTCGAAGTTCTTGCATTTCTTGGAAGGTGATCTCTTGTTGTCTGTGTGATGCTCCCGTCCTTGGAGAGAAGTTTGGTACCGAAGGTCGAGAGCGAGAGGGTGAGGGCTTGTCCTTACCATAACAAAGTTGTCGCTATGCCCATTTAGTTCTTTGATTGCTTTTCCCTCAGCCAATTTTTGTAACCTTTCTTGCATTAGTCATTAAGTTTCATTGATATGGATTTGTTTTTAGGCGAGATCTCTTAGAAGATTCATGACTTATGTCATAGGATATTATGGATCCCCCATTCTACTAACGAAGTGATCTTGCCTTCTTCTTCGAGTATAAATTTGCATTCACTTCTACAACCTGGCAGAATCACTGGCTTTGAAACCACTATAATGCGATGCAGGAGCATCTATAAAAATGCACAACAAGAGGCTCCATGAGAATGAAAGACTTTATTTTTAAATGTATTTTAAACATTTGATTCAATATGTAAGGTTAAATAAAGCCATTTGTAATAGATTGTCAAAGTTGTCTAGTATGGTCAAATTATGTAAATAAACCCATGAAAGGGTAAAATGTCATTTATATTTCATTTTATTATGTTAGTAAAGGTTTTATAAAGTTTTATATGTCATTTGTAGGAAAATACAAAAATTGTCAAATATGTAAGTAAATATTGTCATAAAATGTGACAATATGAAAAAGATGATGTAAGAGAGAAGGTGAAAGGTCATAAGAGGTATCTAATAGGTTAGAGGAATTGAAAATGCATTAAGATATCATGTAATGGTCGTGATTTATAGATTTGAATGGTTGGTAAACTTCTTGAGGAGAATAGAAATGAAAGGAGGTTTTGTTTTGCAAGTTTTATGTTAATTTTGTGTGTAATTTTCCAGAAACACGACTATTGTTTCTATTGGTACGAATTCATATGAAAAGATACAGACCTGAAACTTATATTTTTGTAAAGGTATTTGAGTTATCTTTATTTTCGTTTTAGTTTGGTCTAATTTCATTGTGATTTGAAGAAGTTATGAGCAATTGAGTGCAGATTGGTCTGAACCTGATTTTTATGTAAGCAGTTTTGGAAGAAGAGTAATAACTTTTACTCTAGCAATCATTTTGAGCTATAAATTTGGAAGAATGTGTTTAACTAATATATACACTCTCTCATAAAAGGAATTAGTTTTATCTCTTCATTTGTGAAAGTTATCAATGGTTCTTTGGAGAGTTTATATTCTATCCTAGATGATTAAGTTGGTTAAAGTTCCCTAATTGCCTCTTGAGTAGTAATCCCAAAAGAGATGTTTAAAAGGTGTATCTCTGCATCATAATGTTACTGATGACACTCAAAACATGAAGCTGGGTGCACCAAAATTTGTTCATACGGCGAGGCTTTGATGTCGCACGTAACTGGCCAAATGATCGTACGGCTAGCTGAAATGATGTACAGCATAGACAAAATAATCGTATGACAAAATAATTGCAAATCTGTGAACTGGAGATGGTTTTCTTTCATTTATATACATGCAGACCATGTCGTACAGCCCCAAGGCTTTAAACAAACCCTCCCAGCTGGGGTGTTGGATATGGGAATAGAAGATCAGTACATATAATTCAGTTTTGGGGAACTGTAATGTCCCCATTTTAGTAGTTGACCAAGTGTGTGTGCGTTAGCCTTGTTCTACATGGTCCCGAGGGCTAACGAAGGGTTTAATGGGATCCTGGAGTGTTTTGGCCTAGTCATTTCTAGTTTGGGCCAAAACGAAGTTGATTTACTCAGTTTCAGGCATACTTACTATTTTTAGTAAGTCAGCAGGACACAGTGCAGGTCAATTTTGGTGATTGGATTTGATACTCCTCGGTGAGAGCTTTCCGATGAGCTATCACTCGCATTATTTGGAATCCGATTGCTAATACATTTTAATGCCTGAAGTTTTATTAAAGTAATGTCTAATTTAATTGTAAACTATTAAAGTGTTACTTTAATATTTATTTTATGGGGATGTGTACCCAAGAGAGACATAAGGGGTATTTTAATATATGTTTTATATACTACACATATTTTATCCCACATTGCCCATATGAGTTGAACGGACCCTTGGAAATAGAATAAAAGGAAGCATTTGTGGCTTCAATAACTAGGTTGAATATGAGAATAAATTGGTGTGTGAGTTGCAGCTCTGTCCTTGGAATTTGAGGACGTCTATCCTCTCTTGTAACATTCTAAACGTCATTCCCTTGGGGTTTGGCCTTTGGAATTCTTTGTTATTGGCTTCATTATCAGGCAATTTAGTTGCATTTCCAACTACAGGCAGATTTGGTATTTTGCTCATATCTTCTTCACTACTTTTCCGACACTTATGCCGCTTTGAGGGAATGATATTACGAAGGTAATGGACTGATTGAAGGACAAAGCATTGTAGCAGCAAGTTCAAAAGCATGGGCTGGAGTATTATGTCAATACTGCTGAAGTAATTAGTGAGTTGATAAATCTGCCATGTATTTGGTTTTATGAATTCTGAAAATAACATTTTATTAGCAACAGTTCATTTCCACTTTGCATATTATTGTAGTTTCTTTCTTGTTTATGTTGTATGATACCAATTCCATGCACAAAACACAACAAACAAATAAACATTTGATTTCCGAAGTTATAAGGGGTTTAAAACATTAAACGGAAAAATAAGAGGTTGAATGCAAACTGTTTGACAAAATTCCTTTCAGCAAATTGGTTTAGTTTTTTGGGACATCCAGGGGTGCCCATTATAGTGGTATCAGAGCTATAAGTCTTGCCATCCTGTGGAGGTCTTATAGGGAATTTGGAACAGCCGGATAGAGGGAAAAGTGTTTGACAAAATGTCAAAACACTAAAATCAGAAATAAAAAAAAACATAGGCTAAGCATTTATGTTTGAGCATGCGACAAGGGCCTTATAATTTCTGCGATACCAGAGCAAGACAAAATAGGATTTCAGACTTGCAAAGCAAACAGTCTAGTACATCCGTGCAGGGGGACATTGAATCCAGCCATACAGACACAGAGGAGATATTCTTTGATCAGGACAACAATATGGGTGATCTAGATGACAGGAATACAGGATTAGGCGGAGGCGGGAATGCCGGTCCAGATCAGGAGGAGGTAATGTTCAAACAATTACTGGATACATTAGAGCAGGGGCAGCGTATGCAGCAGGAGCAGAATAGGCGAATGGAGATGATGTTGCAGCTCATGGCTAGACATATGGGTGTCAATATTAATCCAGGTGATGCCAACAACAGAAACAATAGCAATGAGGGAAACAATAACAATGGGGGAAACAATAACCCTGGAGGCCAAGGCAACAACAATGGTCTTGAGAATAACATTAATGGTAATAATGGACACGGCAACAATGGGAATGAGGCTGATAACTTTAGACACGTTGCACGCCCAGCGCGGACTGCGAGCTCGAGACCTCTTCTACCCACCTTCCCACCCAGAGATCCGGTTCAACCAATAAACGAACCGCAGATTACCGAGTTACAGGATCAGTTCAGGAGGGACTGGGAGGCTAGTGGACTGGAGTTTCAGGCGGATATTTCCCTCAGAGATTATATGGACTTGAGGATGAGACACATGCTTAGAGCAGGAGGGAGGAATCAAAACCTTGAGCTGAGAAAGAAAGTTGGAAAACTTTCCTTACCTTATTATGATGCTTCAGGGAAGATGACTGCACAAGCTTGGGTGCAGAAGATAGATACATACTTGCAGCTAAATCCTATGCCTGAGGAGGAGGCTATCAAGTATGCGGCTATGCACTTGGATGGCGTTGCACATGAATCGTGGCATCATGGCATGGTGACTTTGGGGCATAATCAGATTACATCCTATGAGGAATTCACTGAAACATTGATTGAGAGATTTGACACTAGGGATCCCGAGTTACATTTCAAGGAACTAGCACAGTTAAAACAGTCAGGTTTTGTGGATGCTTACATTGCCGAGTTTCAGCGCTTGTCTGTACTTGTTACTGATATCTCTCCTAGGAGATTGGTGGTGTTATTTTGTGATGGTCTTGCTGATCCATTACAAGGTTGGGTGAAGGGACATGATCCACTCATCTTAGCTGAAGCAACTAAAAAGGCACGAGATTTAGCCCCTTTGGTATATAAAGGAAAAAACCATTCAACAGATTCTTCCTACCACAAGGAGAAAAACAAAAAACCGTTTCAGAAAGAGTATAGCAAACCCAAAGAAGGATCAAAAGGACTAGACAATGAAACTTTGAATGAACTTCGAAAGAAGAAGCTATGCTTCCATTGTAGAGAGCCTTGGGACTTATCTCATAAATGTTCTCTCAAGGCTAAGGCAAATCAAATGGAGTATTTTTCAGCAGAAGATTCAGAGTCAGAGGGGAGGATCAGCACTCCGATTCAGATGAGGGTAACACTATAGAGGAGAGCAGCATTCCTGAGGATGATAGATCGTTGGCACGCTTGACAAGGGCCCAAAAGGCAATCACATTTAACGTCAGAGGTATTATCCAGGGGCAGAAAGTGATATCTCTTATTAACACTGGGGCTACACATAACTTCATAGATGCACAGTTGGTAGCCAGGAGAGGGTTACAGACAGAGGAGCATGATGGGTTTAGAGTCATGGTGGCTAACGGTGATAAATTATTATGCACTCGGAAGATATCTAATCGTCACATCAGGTTTGGAGATGGCTACGAGTTGAAGGATGAGTTCTATGTTGTGGACATGGGAGATTATGATGTCATCCTCGGCATGACATGGATGGCTTCACTAGTGGAGTTCACACTCAACCTAGCGAAATTGGAGATGAGATTCCAGCATGAGGGCAGAACTGTGGTACTTAGAGGTCTTTCAGATGGAGGTTGCAGAGTAGTGTCCTTGAGGAGAATGCAGAGACTTTTTCGTCATGATGACATAGAGTGGGCGGCAGAGTGCTACATTATGCCAACTTCACCAGAGCCACAAGAAAAGAGTCATCCACTAGATATCCAGAAGATACTTGATAGACACGCTAAAGTATTTAGCGATATTCCTCATGGGGTTCCTCCTGACAGAGGGATGGAACATGTTATTGAGCTCGAGGAGGGAGCCAAACCAGTTATGATTACTCCCTATCGTCATCCTAAGAAACACAAGGATGAGATAGAGAAGGCGATTAAGGATTTGTTGGAGATGGGGCATATCAGGCCCAGTAAAAGCCCCTTTGCTTCAGCAGTAGTATTGGTAAAGAAGAAGGATGGGACGATGCGCATGTGCATCGATTACAGGGCACTGAATAAGAAAACAATTAAAAACAGGTATCCCATTCCTAGGATTGATGAGCTGATTGATGAGTTGCATGGGGCATGCTTCTTCACCAAAATTGATTTGCGATTTGGATACCATCAGATCAGGATGAGAGCAAAGGACATTGAGAAAACAGCCTTCCAATGTCACTATGGCCACTTTGAGTTCATGGTTATGCCTTTTGGTCTAACCAATGCACCCGCTACATTTCAAAGTTGTATGAACCAGGTATTCAGGAAGCAGCTGAGGAGATTTGTCTTGATCTTCTTTGATGACATCTTGGTCTTCAGTAAGACCTAGGAGGAGTACTTACATCATCTAGAGGTGTTATCTATTCTGGAGAGAGAGTCATTGTATGCCAAGGAATCTAAATGTGAGTTTGGCATGACTGAGCTCCTTTACCTTGGGCATATCATTAGTGCAGATGGCGTTCGGGTTAATCCCAGAAAGATTAGAGCTATTGTAGAGTGGCCTACTCCCACAAACCTTACACAACTTAAGGGATTCTTTGGTTTATGTGGTTTTTATAGGAGGTTTGTTAAGGGATTCTCACAAATTGCTACACCCTTGACAAATCTTACCAGGAAAGGAGCCTTCGTGTGGACAGGGGCAGCACAGAGGTGTTTTGAGCATTTCAAGCAGGTAATGTCTTCATGTCCAGTTCTAGCTCTACCGGATTTCACGAAGCCTTTTGAGCTTCATTGTGATGCATCAGGTGATGGGATTGGAGCAGTATTGATGCAGGAGAAGCATCCCATTGCATTCGAGAGTAGGAAGCTCCGGGGAGTTGAGAAGAGTTATTCTGTCTATGACCGAGAGATATTGGCCATAATGCATGCATTGGCCAAATTTCGATCATATTTGGTAGGTGGACATTTTGTGATCAAGACTGATCACAACAGTATTAAATACTTCATGAGCCAACATGATCTTAATGACTGGCAACAAAAATGGGTGACTAAATTGTAGGCTTATGATTTTGACATAGAGTTTGTCAAAGGTAAGAAAAATGTGGTGGCTGATACCTTGTCTCGGAGACCTCACTTATGTGCTCTGGCAGAGATTTCAAGAGGTTGGAGAGATCGGATTATAGCAGAATATGTCGGAGATGCTTGGGCTTCTGGATTGATTTCAGGTACCATATAGGATGATCACTATGAGGTGATAGATGGATTGATCAGAGTTCAGGACAGGGTTTATTTGATTCCATCATCACATTTGAGAGAGGCGATACTGAAGGCATTTCATGATGCACCCACAGTTGGACATCAGGGGGTCTTCAAGACCTACAGGCAGATTCGAAAGCAGTTTTCATGGAAAGGGCTCAAAGATGATGTTCAGAGGTATGTCAGGGAGTGTGTGGTTTGTCAATAGAATAAGGGAGAGCACACATTTCTTGCAGGTTTATTACAGCCCTTGCCCATTCCTGATAGGAAATGGGAAAGTATTTCGATGGACTTCATCACTGGTTTACCACGAATGCAAGGAAGAGATTGCATCTATGTGGTGGTGGACCGTTTGACGAAGTTTGCTCACTTCTTTGCTATTCCGTCCACTTACACAACAGCACAGGTGGCAGATCTTTTCTTTAGAGAGATATTCAGGTTACATGGACTTCCCAGATATATTGTCAGCGACTGGGATAGTAAGTTTATGAGTGTTTTTTGGCAAGAGTTGTTTAGGTTGTGTGGTAGAGATCTTACACCTAGCACTAGTTATCATCCACAAATAGATGGGCAAACAGAGATTGTGAATAAATGGGTGGAAGGATATTTGAAGAACTATGTAACTGCACAACAAAAGGCTTGGATCAGATGGTTGCATATGGGAGAGTATTGTTATAACACCACTTATCATATGTCCATCAAGATGACTCCTTTCATGGCACTCTATGGTTATGAAGCACCTAGCTTCATGGATTTAGTTTTGGGGGATAGTAGAGTGCCCAAAGCCAAAAACTTATTGCAGGATAGTCAGGACATCCTGAAAGTGCTCAAAGAGAATATACAACAAGCCCAAAATCAACAAAAATTGTATGCTGATCAACACCGAATAGAGCGTAGCTTCGAGGTAGGGGATATGGTTTACTTGAGGCTACAACCATATAGACAGTCATCGCTCAAGAAGAGCGGAGCTGAAAAGTTGAAACCTAGATTTTATGGTCCCTACAGGGTGATTCGCAAAGTGGGCAAAATCGCCTATGAGCTTGAGCTTCCAGAAGGCAATCGAGTGCACAATGTGTTTCATGTGTCTAGGCTTAAGAAAGCCATTGGTCATAATGTAGTGCCTTCTGCAGATTTACCCCCTTTGGATGAGAAGGGGAAGCTTGTGTTAGTACCGGAGGCTATTCTGGACACCAGAGAGAGGAAGCTTAGAAACAGGATAGTGAAGGGTATTTGGTCAGATGGAGAGACCTGCCGGAGGAAGATTCTACATGGGAGAGTGAGCTGGTTATTCAGTAGGCTGGACTGAGATTGCTTGAGGACAAGCAATTTCAAGGGGGGCGGACTATAATGTCCCCATTTTAGCAGTTGACCAAGTGTGTCTGCGTTAGCCTTGTTCTACATGGTCCCGAGGGCTAACGAAGGGTTTAATGAGATCCTAGAGTGTTTTGGCCTAGTCATTTCCAGTTTGGGCCAAAACAAAGTTGATTTACTCAGTTTCAGGCATACTTACTATTTTTAGTAAGTCAGCAGGACACAAAGCAGGTCAATTTTGGTGATTGGATTTGATACTCCTCGGTGAGAGCTTTCCGATGAGCTATCACTCACATTATTCGGAGTCCAATTGCTAATACATTTTAATGCCTGAAGTTTTATTAAAGTAACATCTAATTTAATTGTAAACTATTAAAGTGTTACTTTAATATTTATTTTATGGGGATGTGTTCCCAAGGGAGACATAAGGGGTATTTTAATATATGTTTTATATACTACACGTCTTTTATCCAACATTGCCCATATGAGTTGAGCGAACCCTTGGAAATAGAATAAAAGGAAGCATTTGTGGCTTCATTAGCCAGGTTGAATATGAGAAGAAATTGGTGTGTGAGTTGCAGCTCTGTTCTTGGCATCTGAGGACGTCTATCCTCTCTTGTAACATTCTAGACGTCATTCCCTTGGGGTTTGGCCTTTGGAATTCTTTGTTATTGGCTTTATTATCAGGCAATTTAGTTGCATTTCCAGCTACAGACAGATTTGGTATTTTGCTCATATCTTCTTCACTACTTTTCCGACACTTATGCCGCTTTGAGAGAATGATATTACGAAGGTAGTGGACTGATTGAAGGACAAAGCACTGTAGCAGCAAGTTCAAAAGCATGGGCTGGAGTATTATGTCAATACTGCTGAAGTAATTAGTGAGTTGATAAATCTACCATGTATTTGGTTTTATGAATTCTGAAAATAACATTTTATTAGCAGCAGTTCATTTCCACTTTGCATATTATTGTAGTTTCTTTCTTGTTTATGTTGTATGATACCAATTCCATGCACAAAACACAACAAACAAATAAACGTTTGATTTCCGGAGTTATAAGGGGTTTAAAACATTAAACGGAGAAATAAGAGGTTGAATGCAAACTGTTTGACAAAATTCCTTTCAGCAAATTGCTTTAGTTTTTTGGGACATCCAGGGGTGCCCATTACAGGAACATTATCAGTCATTTCTTATCTATAGGATACAACAGAAAATTACGAGGAAGAGAAATTAGATTAGCTTCAGCCATAAAGAGCCCTAGATGGCAGTTCTTGTTAGAAGCAATTTATATAAAATTCAGAGTTTGTGGAATAGTATCAGCACTTAGCATTGCCAGAGGAGAAAATCAGAAGTTTCCTGGAGTTGTTATGAAATCTGTGAATGCTGCCATACAGATCTGAACTGTATGTTTAACTTAGTGTGGTTATATTTGTTCATTTTCCAGTCAAGTTCAATTTTCCATTTCTTGGCATTTGGTTTTGTTGGGAGTCACTTTAGCATTTTTGTTTACCATACAGGGTAAACGGATAATTATCTCATTAATATATTAGAATGTAACAATGAACAAAGACTTTATTCATATAAGCAGAGATGCACTTCCAATTACAATGACGATTCGTAAGTCACTCGAACGATGTACATATACTTCTCGAAGGGGTCACTCAACTGTCAAGCAACCTTTCAGATACCAACTCAACCCGTCGGCTACAATATAGTTTTTTCCGACAACATCATCCCTCCCAAACAATAAAGTCGTCTTTGGACGAAAAAATAGAGACAACTTACACATCAAAATTCAAAATATAACTCAAACTACTAATTACATCAAGACTAATAACAAACTAAGAAGAAGAGGGATGCATCCCTGGTGTGGTAGATGTCTTCTGTGCCCTCACCTCATTCAGTTGCGCCCGCAATTCATGCACCTGTTGCGTTCAAGCGTCCAAATTCAGTTTGACCTGCATCTGTAGTTCAAGTGCCCTCTTCATCATGTCGGTTATCTTCCAAAGCTCTACCTCCTTTGTCTCTGATTCTTTCTTCGCATCCCCCAACTGGGCTACAACTGCTGCCTTCTCAGCAATGAGTATTGTGCTCTCCTTTTCCTAAGTTGTCTGCTTGGTGGCCAAACTCGCTTCCACTGAGGCTGGTCTGGTAGTTGTCTCCTCTCGAACCCTTGTTGTTGCTGCCTGATCCACCTCACTCTTGTGCATAGCATAGTACGCCTCCCAATATACCTTTACCATCTCTCGCATGAGCTGCTCAATCCTGTTCTCCACCATAGGGTCCTGAGTATTCCACTCTTGTTGCATTTCTAAGGTCTCTATGTTTGGCCATCCCTTCGCCTCAAAACATACTCCGAAGGCTGCAGGACAACCAATCCGCATAAATGCAAAGACCTGTTCTAACTCCCGTATCACCAACTCCAAGGCACGTCTCTATGCCGAGACTACTACTCATCTACCTCAAGTCAATACATCTGCTAAGTATGTCTTGACATCCTCCTCCTCTATCGTTGTCAAAGGATCAAATGGTGTGGTGTACTCTATGGCCATTGTTGTCTCCACCACCTCCAACATCCTCTCAACCGTGCTCTTTGTCTAAGGTGGGGGTGGCGATGGCTCTATTGGGACAGTGGGATGACTCTTTGCTAGGGCTAGAGGGTCTGTCGCCTCAAGTATATATCTTGTGGGTGAGATAGTGACAAGTGTCATCATTACCAGTCGGATGCTAAATCTTCTACCCAAATAACCACTCAGGTCCTGCTCACTTAAGTCCTCAACTTCAGCATCCTCACTTGAGGCCAATAATGTATCGTCTATCATCTCCACTGCATTAGATCCCACTACATCTAAGTGAACTCTAGGTGTCCTTGAACCCTCAGCCACTTCTGCCTGTGTAGTTACCTCCATCACTACCTCCTATGTCTCTACCTCATCATTGGATATAACTACAACTGTATGTGTCTCAGCCCCTATCTCTGGTAGAACTACGACTGTCGCTGGCAAAGTCTCTCGTTCAACTTAAGGCTCAACAACCCTTGGAGGTGTTAATGCTGGTCAGACTAATAGTCAAGATGTTGGTTGCGCTACTGGTCTGGCTGCTACAGTGACTGGGGTCATAACCACAAGCTGCCTAAACTATCCAAATCCCGGAATGTGAACGTCTGTTGGGACTAAGTGAGTGAGATGTAGCTACGAGGGACCTCAAGAATAATAGTGGTGGTGATGTGATAACCTCAACTGTCCAATGGCCTTCTGCCCTCCTAGAGTATCAAGGTGCTTCCACTGCATGATGGGAGGATCCCCTAATTCTATCAGACCTAGCTTGATCTCCAATCTATCATTAGGTATCATCTGCGTAGTGGCATCGAGAAATAGACCAATCGCGTGGTGTGGCATATAGAATGTTTTGCGCTGCAGTGTTATGAACTCATTCATGCGCTCAACCAATAAAGATGCCCAATCATATACTCTTCCATTCATGATGTCATTCATCATGATCACCTATAAAAATGAGATATTTGATGCCCTACTTGATCCAATGAGTCTACTTTTTACTAGGTCCATCAAACAACGCCAGTGCTCTTCCTATACATCGGATTTCTTCAATCCTCTTCCCTTCGAAGTTATCCATTAAAGCTTCGCTTTCTGCCTGAGGCCGTTTACCACATACTAGTTCTACGAGCTGCACCTTCACTTCCCGACTTAGTTTCTCTGGCTTGTTGTTAATTTTTCTCCCTCCCTACGCATGACCAGGTATGCCGAACACCCTAGTGCAGTCTACTGCTCTAAAAGATATCACGAGGTTCTGTCCCAAATAAGAAAATGAACTTGTTCGAGAGAATCGATCATAGGTTTCTAGCATGGTGCGGAGAAAACCCTCAAAATCGTGAATGCAGAACACGGGCATCCGCAACGCCCATTCCACATGTGTCCTTTGTATGCTTTCCTTTGCAAAATGGTCATTCAAGGCCTCCTGCCACCACTTCCTACACTCCGACCTGTTCAAACCCTCAAACATCACATTCTGAGGTGTAAGGTGCGTAGTTGCAGCCAGCTGTACTTGTGCCCTTGAATTCGTTTTGCCTGTACTTTCTACAATACGCACTCCCAATGGTAAAGCCTATAGGTTCCTGTTCATTTTGCTACTTGTTGAAACTTCTTCTAATTTTTTCTTCCTAGCCCTCCTCCCTACACTCTCCATGACTGTCCTTTTGTTTGCAAAAAACGGTTTTTGAAATAGTTTCACAACTACCGTACCTAAGTCTACCAATCTTCTACGTGAGTACAATCATACGATAGGGTTACAATATGGTACTATGGCACTTTGCCTTAGCGTGTACTTCTCCTAGTCTGTACGATGTTCGTACGGTAGTGATTTGTATTCCTTCTATGCTTGTACGATGCTTTCTCACTTTTGCTCTCTCAATCAGCCATGCGATGTCTTGTGTTGTGTATGGGTGGTACGATTTCCATGGTGGCCATACTATATTTGCAACGGTGGTGTTTTCCAGCTTTTTTTTGGGTTGTATGGTGCTCTGAAAAGGCAGTGTTGTATCCTAATTCGATTTTGTGTAAATCGTACAACTTCAAAATTTAACAAAGCAAACTCTAGACCACACTTCTAACTATATGGTAGTTTATGTTTAGACAACTTTATTTTTCCCACAGTCGTACAGTAGTCAAAGCCGTACGAGAGTTTATGTTTAGTCCAAGTTCTATTTTCCCATGACCGTACGGTAGTCTGCATCTAGTTCTATCTTCTGGCTCTCCATGGTCGTACGGTGACTCGCTTAGTACAGGCCTACACTAATCTCTACTAAGTCCATACATCATACAGTATAACTCTATTCTCCCTAAGAAGTTCGTACACCGTGCGTATAACCCCTTCTCTCTGTGAAGCTTGTACGCCATACGGTATAACTCCTTTTTCCTGAATAGTTTGTATGTAGTTTGTACGATAAACAGCTACAATGAGCTTTCTCCTCAGTCCGTGCGGTGTGCTTGCCTATCCTTACACAAAATATACAGTATGTTTATTGCTCCTTACACTGGTCGTACGGTATTTGGGTTCTCATTTTATCTCTTTCCTCTTGTTCTCTTCTCCATATAATTATTATAATTAACTACATTTTATTTACTAATTTTATATATATATATTTATTTATTACTACTATTTATTATAATTTTATACTACCTTTGAGTTATTCATTTGGGGAAATCTCCTTTTCTCCCATAAACTTTTTCCTTTCATAGCAGATTTTTAATTTTGACTCGTTCACTGCATCCGTCACCTCATTTCCGTCCAGCGTCCATAGCTTTATTGCTTCATTATCGCCTAATTCACGAATTTTATATGGCCCTACCCATTTCACCTTGAATTTGCCCAGTTTGATTTCATTGTGCCCATTATATTCTAAAACTAATTGGCCTGGCTGGAACTTGTTTAGTTTCAAGTGTTTGTCGTGTCATACCTTGCGTTTGTATCATGAAACTTCAATAGCCCATTGTGCTTGTAATCGTCGTTTGTCAAGTTTATTCAAGTTGTGCAATCTTTCCCTAAGACATTCCATATCTCCCAATTTGTTTTTGATTGCTATTCGCAGACTTTGTACCATGAACTTTGTTCGTACTACGTGTTGAAGATGGTAGCTGCAATGGAGATCTTTATCTCTGAAAATATGAACGTTATTACCATTATTGTTACGTTTAGCTAAAAAGGACACTTATGTTTAATTGTAATATTAAATGTAAACGACACGTGTCATTAACAGACATTGAGGCATGAATATTTGATGACTTGTAATTTACTATAAGAGTTATGGGAATCTCAAGAGAGCTTCGGTTATCATGTGAAGAGTCTCTTCTATTGTTATATATTTGCATCATGCAAGGGATATTGTACACTCGAACATTTCATTATCAATAAAAATATATTTCTGTTGTGTGGCTCGGTTTTTCCCTTCATTCTCGAAGGGTTTTCCCAGGATATATCTGGTGTTCTTTGTTTCAATTTTGTCTCTTTTATTGCTGGTTATCTTCATGAATTTCTGGGCTTTAGATTTAACATGGTATCAGAGCACGGTTCTCTTGATATCAGCAATAGGGAATCTTTCTCTTATATTTGGGGTTCAATCTGGGTTGTGATCTATTTATTTCGTCTTCTAAGTGATCTGTGAAGGAACCAAAATGGTTGTTGCTTCAACAACAATGATGATGTCTTCGACAAGTCCTCGTTGCGCCTCACAGAACAAGATCTCTTCTTCCGCAAGGAATGCAACAGTGAAGGTGGGTGCTCCGGGTAGTGTTGGTGTCAAGTCAAAGAAATCATCACCTACCTGCAAGGGAGTTCAAGTTAATGGAAACGCTCATTCAGGTGTGAAGATCAATGGCACCAAAGTCAATGGTATTGCCCTAGATAGCTTAAACATGAAGAATAATATCGGGTTGAAGGATTTTGTAGAAGAAGAAAGCCCTGCTAAAAGCAAGATCAATATGCTCCCAAATTGGAGTGTCCTCCTTGCAGCTATTGCTACTATAATATTAGCAGCTGAAAAACAGTGTACAGATTTTGATTGTAAGCCGAGGAAACCGGACATGTTCGGTGATGTTTTTAAGCTCAGGAGGGGATGGGTTTGGCACTACCATTAAGATGAGCCGAAGAAATCTTATGTGGGTTGTTGCTCACATGCAAATTCAAGCGGAAAGCTATCCCTCCTAAGATAATGGAGGATGTGCACAATGTAGTGAGAAGGGATTACTGGTGTACAGGGCAGGCAACAGCATAGTGATAATAAATACGAGATCCATGCAACTAGTGAGCATATTGCCCTTTGTCTCCACTTTCTTCTTCTCCCTGCCCCCTTAGTCACTCATTGGATGAATTTCGAGTCGAAGAAGGGGAAGCTGGACATCCAGGATGTGTGTTGGGGGAGATGCACGGGAAGCTGGTTTTTGATGGAAATTCACGGGCCATCACCCTTGGCCATTTGGAACACGTAGAGCACTCTCTACGTCTGAAAATATGATGTGGCTCTTCATATTCTTGTTTCTATCCACTTTGATGCTTTTGATTTCAGGTACCTTTGTGTCCTTGAACTCAAACGCTTTCTTCTTTCTATCAAGATCGCAGGTAACAAACATTCTTGCCAACCACTTCTTCAGATTCTTGACTGTTGAGAATCTTAGTCAATTATAAGCTTACCTCATGATGCCAATGGTTATGAGCTTGTCATTACGGCATATTAATAGACCAATCGATTTCTTTAATTTTGTGACCTGACTCAATTAAATCACATGGTGCAAATGAGCCTGAAAGTTCATTTCTAAATCGAAGAATGATTGGGGTCTGTGGAAAAAGAAAAGGTTATTTGTCAGGTATTGCATAGGAGTTGCAGGACAGCAAAGCCATGAAAGTTTTTTTATCTCCAGCTCGTCAACATGATGTTGTGTTGTAACGGCAGTAGGAAAGTCGTAGAATTTTTCAACACACATAGGCTTAGTAAGCGAAGGAGTGTCTAGGACTTCTCAACACGTAGGAGGCATTTGTTCTACTCATGGCACCCACTCTTAATGTCAAAGGAAGTTTTATTCTTATTTTTTTATATGTCTTGTCAGTTACGAGTATAGACGAAAGGATCTCCATTTTGTTTGAGAATAGTGGTGGAGTTTATCTTTTCGTGGGCTCCAGCTCTGCCAAAAATAAGAGCATCATATGCAATCATAAAGGATGAAGCCATAATCACTAGCTTTAATGCCAAAAGAAGGGGAAAAGAGAGAGAGAGAGATAAGTATCCTATTATTTTTTTAAATAGTGGTTACCTTTTAGTATTTATAAATGTTGATTATAAATTTTGATTGATCTTTTATCTCTCATCGTTGCAGGATACAACGAGAGAGGCAATAGGTTTCTTTAATTAAGAGGGAGATGTTGAGTCTTAGAGGGAGCTTTTAGCTTCAGAGGGAGGCTTCATAATTAAAAGGGAGTGCCTTTGGAATTCCCTTCATTCTTATATATGCTTGTGATGCTTATGATATTTGTGAAATTTGAGACTTAAATGGAACTAAGTCTTATTTTGTTATGTTTTTTATATTCTTGTGTGAATATATAAGATTTTAAGATCAGCTATAATAACTCTTTCACTATGCGATAGTGAATGTCATGTTGAGAGAGTCCATAATGTCATCACGTTGAGATAGTCCATGAACATCATGTTGAGAGAGTCCATGATGTCATCGTGTTGAGAGATTTCGTGATGGGAGTTGGATGTCATGTTGAGTGATTCCATGAATGTGATTAATTGTTACAAGGTTTCATGTTGAGTGATTCCATGAATGTGATTATTTGTTACCAATGTTTCATGTTGAGTGATTCCATGAATGCAATCAATTGTTACACGGTTTTCATGTTCAGGGTTTCATGTTGAGTGATTCCATGAATGCAATCAATTATTACAGGGTTTTTCATGTTGAGTGATTCCATGAATATGATTAATTGTTACAAGTTTTCATGAATCTTATAGGATATATGGGATGAGATTTTATCATTAGCATTTTGGTTGCAGTTTTCTGTGCTAAAGATTTCTCTCTGGCTAAGGAGTGTTGAAGATGGTAGCTGCAATAGAGATCTCTGTCTCTGGAAATATGAACATTATTACCATTATTGTTACGTTCAGCTGAAAAGGACACTTATGTTTAATTGTAATATTAAATGTAAATGACATGTGTCATTAACATGCATTGAGGCATGAATATTCGATGAGTTGTAATTAACTATAGGAGTTATGGAAACCTCAAGAGACCTTCGGTTATCATGTGAAGAGTCTCTTCTATTGTTATATATTTGCATCATGCAAAGGATATTGTACACTTAAACATTTCATTACCAATAAAGATATATTTATGTTGTGTGGCTAGGTTTTTCCCTTCATTCTGGAAGGGTTTTCCCAAGATATTTCTGGTGTTCTTTGTTTCAGTTTTGTCTCTTTTATTGCTGGTTATCTTCATGAATTTATGAGCTTTAGATTTAACACTACGGCATCCTAACCATACATCAGCTGGAACGGAGTGTCCTGTGGTGACTTTGTACGAGGTACGATATGCTCATAATGTTGATGGCAGCATTTCCTCCCAATCCTCACCTTCAACTGTGCAAGACTTGTAGATTACTGCAACCAAGATTTTGTTTGTGGCTTCCACTTGTCCGTTTTCTCTAAGATAGTACAGGCTCGATAGAGAATCGTATATTTTGTACCCTGTGGTTAGTAGCTGGATGACGTGATTGACAAAATGTCCCCCACGGTCGCTTGTCAACTGTATTGGGATCTCGTAACTTATGATGATCTGCTCGTAGATGAATCTTGTCGTGCTCACTGCAGAGTTGTCTAGTAGGGCCTGCGCCTCTACCCACTTAGTAAGGTACTCCGTAGCGACAACAATGTACTAGCATCTCCTGGTTTTTCTCACCTTGAGGGGTCCGACAAAGTCCACCCCACAACATTCGAATAATTCTTACATGTGTAAAGGGTTCAGAGGCATGAAATCCCTCTTCAGTGACTTCCCAACCCTCTAACATGTATCACATGCAACGACCCATTAATTGGCGTCATTGTGCACAGTTGGCCACCATAACCCTGCCAGAAGTATCTTTCGTGTAGTTGTATCTACCCCATATGTCCTCCTATGAGTCCATGTGCTTCCTTCAATACCTTTGGGACTTCTTCATCTAGAACACATCTTCGTAAAATCTGGCCGAGTCCCATCTTATACAACCCATTAATCAATTGGAACATTTGACTTCTCAACACTAGTTTCCTCCTTTCGCTTGGCAACATTTCCCTAGGAAATTGCCCCGTCGAAAGATATTCCCCGATACTTGGGTACCAAGATGGTAGTATGGCAATCTGGAATAGTTGTGCATCAAGAAAATTGTCGTTGACTCTCTCCAGAGGTTCTCCTAATTTGATCCTTGATAAATGATCCGCACTTACATGGCTTTTCACAAGCCCTACCACAATTTTAAATGTAAACTCGTGCAACAATAGTAGCCATATGCTTATCCAACCTTGGACGATTGATTTGTTCACGAGATATAACAGAGCTTGATGATCTACGTAAAACACAAATGGACTCGCCAATAGACAATGTCTAAACTTCTGCATGATGTACACCATTCCGAGAGCCTCCCCCTTTGTTGTACTATAATTCTTTTCTGCTTTAGACAAAAGTCTACTTGCAAAGTACACCGGATGGTCCAATCTATAATCACCTGTCTGTGCCAAAGTTGCTCCAATTGCATAGTTCGATGCATCGACATGTACATGGAACTCCTTGTCCCAGTTCGGATAAGCCAGGATAGGTGTTGTGGCTAATCGTATTGAGTCCCTCAAAGGCTTCATTATACTTTGTTGCCCATTTGTATGGTTCTCCCTTGCAAGTTAGTTTGTCGAGCAAGTAAGATATTTTGGCAAAGTTCTTAATGAATGTTTGGTAATATCCTGTGTCCCAGGAATGATTTTACCTCAGTCACATCTGTCGAAGGTGGCATTTCCAAGATTACCCGGACTTTGTCAAGATCCGTCTTTAATCCTGCTTTGCATACGATGTGTCCCAATAGTTTCCCTTGTAGTACCATAAATCTGTACTTCTTCAGGTTTAGTGCTAGTCTTGCTCATCTACAGCATTCCATGAATTCTCTGAGTATGATCAGATGCTTGTCCTCCGCACTGAAAACCGACCAATCATCCAAAAATACTTTTAAGTTTCCGATTGACATCTTGTCAAAGATGTGCAAGATAATTCTTTGAAACGTTGCCAGAGCATTGCATAGACCAAACGACATTCTGTTATAGGCATATACCCCATCTTCTACTATGAAGGTTGTTTTGAACCAATCTTCTTCTGCGATGGATATCTGATTATATCCAGAAAATCCATCCATGAATGAATAATTTTGATGCCCCGCAACTTCTTCCAAAATACTGTCAATGAACGGTATCGGAAACAGGTCCTTAATCGTTACCGCATTCAAAAATCGAAATTCTACACATATACTTATCTGAGTGATATATTTTTTCAAAGATATCATTAATGGGAATACCCACTCACTCGTCTGTACCCTAAAAATAATGCTTGCTTCAAGCATCTGATTAGTCTCATCTGTAACCCGTGCAGCATAATTTTTGTTCCTCTAGTACGGTTGCTTCTATACAGGTACTGCTCCTATCATGGGATATGATGGACACATAATTCCGACAGTACCCCTTTCAAGTCTTTATACGTCCATGCAAAAATATCCTTATATTCCATAAATATTTTAAACATTGCTGCTTTCAGAACTAGATTCCAGTCATCCCCTACACATGTTTTTTCAGGTTAGCCTTGTCCCCTAAGTTCATTGTTTTCACTGTGGGTTCTTTGTATTTAATAGGCTTTTCCTCACTAAATACATGTGCAGGTGTTTCATCTATCTATGCCTCTCCTTTCACGTCTTTATATTCCTTTGGGAATTCGTTTTCCTCTCCTTTATTACCTTCCTCAACCCCTAACATGTGACAACTCGGAAAAAGCTCATAGTCCTCCATTTCCCAATGGAGAAGGTCGTTCACTGAATCCAAGTCGTCATCGTTGGACCCTCCCAATTTAGGATTCCTTCTTCGTTGGGTTTCATTCGTTTATTCCCCTCATCATCCCCTTCGTATTCAAAATCTGACGATGTTGCCTCCTCTTCTAACATCTGTGTATGTAGGTCAATTACAAAATCTACAACCTCCTCCATCCATGAACAGGGTGTTCTTTTTCCAGTCATGTTTTACTTTTGTCTGTACTAGCCAGCCCCTTCCTAGGATGGCGTTGTACCCTTTTCTTTTAAATGGTATAACCACGAAGTCAAGTAAGAACGGTTGTGTCCCGATTGTTACATGTTGTGCCATTAGAGCTCCTAAAGGTTTAATCCTATCTTGATTGACGGTGACCAATTGAAATTTAGGTGGTCATAACGTAGGTTGCCCAACTTCTTCCATGTTTCTTCTAGCAGTATGTTCAATCTTGACACTCCATCTACAATGGTGTCCATGAGGATGGTTTCGAGAATACCCATCTCTACTACTGTTGGGTGTCTTCCTATGGTGAGCGCAAGTAGCATTAGGTCCATCGCAGTCGTTTTGCTTCCACCTTATGCGTCTTTTCCTGGCTCTTCCATTGCCTTAGGGACAGGTGTCATGTTTAGGATTGCAGTCCAAAACTGAGGCATTACAAGAAGAAAGTCATTCAGCTTCATCGGAACCTCAGCTTGCATTACCTATCGTATGATATTTTGTTCTGCTTGGTTCCTCCTTGAGGTGCTGGTAGATTCCTTTGTCTGCAATTTGTCAACCTCCATTTCTTTTTCTAATTCTGCTCACGCTTGCTGCAAACTCTTCTTTTCCCCTTCTGGATCTAGATACGTTGTCTTCTTCGTTTGCGCGTGAGTGATGGCTAATGTCTCCTCATCACATGTTGTTTCTATACTTAACAAGTTCACCCCGGGTTTAGGGCATTTTGAATCCTCATGGTCTCCAGGACCACACCATCTACACAATAGCTGTGGTGTTCCCTTCGTTCTACAATCTCTAGCGAACTGGCCCTAAAGGTTGCACGCACGACATTGTATCATCGGCCGTCCACTTGAATCATATTGTATTCGACTATGGCCCCCGTTATTGTTGTTATTATTGTTGTCGCCTCATCTGTGCCAGTTGTTGTTTCAGTACCCTCCTGAGGTTGCCACATCATTGTTCGTATTTGTTCCCCAAGGTGGATGCTTCCTGCATCAGTAATACTTGTTGGTGTCCCTTCATTTTCATATTGAATGGGCACCCCTTAGTAGAATGTCCCGCAATTTTGCAGATACCACAAAATTGTTTCTTAGGGCAGGAGTGTAATGTTCCTGTCATAAAATAAATTATTATTCAAACTATTGTTAATGGGCCAATTGATTTAGTAATATCTCGGACCCATTTTTATTTTTGGTTCTGTAGGTATGTGTAGTCGTTGGCTATCTTTGTACACCCTCGGAAAGTTTTCATCGACGGGTATTTAAGCACAGCTTACAAGTAGTCGTAGATATGCAATTTGGTTTATTTCTTTGTACTACAAATTCCTGTTGGGATTCTCTGTTGTTCACCATTTTGGAAGTGAAAGATCTTCCCTACTTGGCTCACGTGGTTTCGATGGGATTCAACCTTCACCCTATTCCATTGCATGTAATACTTCGCTCAGATCTGGCAAATCGGAGCACCATTTGGTGGAAAATATAAATTGAAGGACCATATGTGTTCAATCTTCATTCTTATTTGGATTTATTTCATGAATTCGGCTCTACAAGTTCTTGGTTGCAGGGCTAAGCTTTTCACTTCTATCCACACACCATCCGTCACCCTAACTTAGCACAACTCGCAATACATCTGCCCGTGCACCATCACCATACCATATGACCATATGGGCCTACCATACGGCCACTCACCCCTGTTGTCTCCACCGTACGGCAGTCATTCAATTCACCATTGTACGGATTGCCTCATTAGTTGTATAGCCTACACCACTAACCGTACGACCTTCTTGTGTGCCTAGTTTGATACTGTACAGCCTGTACTACTCTATCGTACAACCTAGTACTTCATCATCGTACAACCTTATCAATTCCCCCCACATACACATTTTCACCTACCGGATCATTAGACGCGATTTCTAAGGTGATTACTAGACAAGAACATTACAGTGGTATCAGAGCTTCAATCCTGCCAACCTGTAGATAGTGAATAAGAGTTTATAGCCAAAAGAGAAGAACCTATTTGGTTAATAGAATGGTTGTTGAACTGAAACCCACAGCTATCGAACTTGTGACACTACTAAGAAAACTTGTGAGGAATCAAGCACAGATCAATGATACTTAGCAACTCATGGAAGAAACTCTCAAGAAATTGGCAGACAATAAAATATCCGGTGAACAAAATAGTCACAATGCTGACTCGATGTCGGGTAAAGCAAACCCTTGTCCAGCACACTCTCGACCTTCCGTGTTGTCTTTTCCCCCACGGACGGAGGCACCACACAGATGGAAGTAGACAACCTTTAAGGAAGTGCAAGAACAGTTGAGAGAAGACTGGAAGAATGCAATTTGGAGTAAGATATATCCTACAAAGATTACACAAAACTGAGAATAAAATATTCAGAAGGCGGAAAACAAGGATATTTTAACGATGATCTGAGGAGGAAGTTAAGTAAATCTGTCACCATTTGACAGATGCGGATCTATATCTATGCAAGTGTGCGTAATGAAGGTCAATACTTACTTCCAACTTAATCCAATGCCAGAAGAAGAAGCAATTAAATTTGCGGCATTACATTTGGAGGGAGTACCGCATGAATGGTGGCACCACGGCACCTTCACATTGGGGCATGACCAAATAAACACCAATGTAGAATTAAGGGAGAGATTGATAGATTGATTTGATGGTAAAGATTTGGAACTCAATTTCAAAGACTTGGCACAATTGAGGCAAACTAGATCGGTTGACCAGTACATTGCGAGATTTTAGGGACTCTGTTTTGGTCATGGACATTTCCAAAAGAAGACGAATAGTGCTCTTCATGGACAGACTAACAGAACCACTAAAGAGGGTTGGGTAAAAGGTTTCGATCAGGAAACCCTGTCGGAAGCCGTTAAGAAGGCTCAGAATATGGCATCATCATCGACATCATCCTCTCGAGGGTACTCACATTCCAAATCGCCAATGTTTTCGAGGGACAGAAATAATAAACCTCTGTCGAAAAAGCCGTCGCTAGACGAAGCAACCCAACAAGAGCTCCGAAGGAAGAAACTATGTTTCAACTGCAAGGGACCATGGGAACTTGGGCACAAATGCCTCGGGAAAAGAAAAATTCACTACATTGAAGTCATGTCCGATGATGAGGACAAACTGGAAGATGTACCCTCCAAAGAAAACTATTCCCAAGAGGACACCAAAATGGTCAGTCTGAACCATACGAAGAGAATCACAACTTTGGTATGGTGTAGAGGAACTATTGCCTTAGCCGGGAGCCCAAGGTGTACGATGTTTCATGTACGGGAAACCCTTCAAGGACAAAAAGTCATGGTGATGCTCGATAGCGGAGCCACTCTAAACTTCATAAACCCCTCTTTGGTGAAACATAGAGGTCTATCTACTCAGTCACACGTAAGATTCCAAGTCAAAGTTGCCGGAGGGACTCTTCTGCCTAGCACACACCTTGTTCCTTAGCTAGGTATCACAATGGAAAATCACAAGGTGACAGAGGATTTCTTCATAGTGGACCTAGATGATATGGAGGTTATTCTGGGCATACAGTGGATGGAGACACTTGATGAACACACTCAGAGCTTCAAATGAATGGACTTCACTTTTGTTGTCAATGGGAAGAAAGTTGTTCTCTGCGGAATGGTCAACGAGGGACCGAAGGAATTTTTAGCACATTGGATGGAAGCAATCTTTCGATGTGATGACATTGCTTGGGCTGCACACTGTTTTGTCTCGGCAAAACCTGTAAAAGGGCAACGGACACCTCCCTAGGATGACGATCTTCAAAATATCTTGAGTGCTCATGATGAAGTTTTTACGGACATTCCTCAAGCATACCTCCCCATCGCAGGTATGAACATACAATCGAGTTGGAAGCGGGCGCCAAGCTAGTCATAACTACACCCTACTGCCATCCCAAGAAATTTGAAGATGAGATCAAAAAGACAATTCAGGAACTACTTGAGAAAGGATGGATCTGTCCCAATTCTAACCCATTTGCATCATCAGTGGTATTGGTTAAAAAGAAGGACAGGACGATGTGCATGTGTGTGGACTTCGGTGCATTTTACAAAAAGACGATAAAAAATAGGTACCCTATTCTGAGGATCGATGAGTTGTTGGATGAATTACATGGCGCAATTTATTTTTCAAAAATAGATCTTCGTTTTGGATACCATCACATCCGCATGAGGGAAGATGTGGAGAAGACGACTTTTTGCTGTCACTATGGGCATTATGAGTTCCTAGTCATGTCATTCAGATTAACGAATGCATCCATTACATTCCAATAATGCATGAATCGCATTTTCAACAAACAATTGCGTAAGTACTTACTAGTATTTTTCGATGATATCCTTATTTATAGCAAGACATGGGAAGAGCACCTGAAGCATCTGGATGAAGTCCTAAGGATCATGAAGGATCAATCTTTGTTCGCCAAGCGATCCAAGTGTGAATTTCGTATGACAGAAATAGTATACCTGGGGCACTTTGCCAGTAAATATGGAGTACAGGTTCATCAGGAGAAGATTTAAGCTATCATTGATTGCCCCCACCCCAAAATCACTCTTTGAGTTGAGGATTTTTTTGACTGTGCAGTTATTACCGGAGGTTTGTAAAAAGATTCTCCCAGCTCAGTGCACCATTAATAGATCTGACAAAGAAGGGTTCCTTCCAATAAAATGAAAAGGCGCAACTCACTTTTGATAAATTAAAATAAGTAATGAGCACTTGTCCCGTACTATCCTTACCTGATTTCACTCGACCTTTATTTCTGGAGTGCGACGCATCTAGAGAAGGCATTGGCAAGGTACTGATGCAAGTTAGACAACCCATAGCCTATGAGAGTCAGAAGCTTACACAAACCGAGCACTTATATTCCATTTATGGCAGAGATGTTGGCCATCGTAGATGCACTGACCAAGTTCCCGGAGTATCTAGTGGGTGCCAAGTTTGTCATTCGTATGGATCACAATAGTTTGAGATATTTTTTGGAGCAACGGGATTTGAACAAAAGGCAACAAAAAAGGGTAAGCAAGGTTCAGGCTTTTGATTTTGACATTGAATATGTGACGGGAAAGAATAATGTGGTTGCAAATGCTTTGTTTAGGAAACCCGCCATCTGCTTACTAAGCCAAATTTCAGCAGACTGGAAAGCACATTTATTGGTGGAATATTTCAAAAACACATTTGTCTGTGAACTAATGGATGGCAACACCCAGGATGATCGATACAAAGTGGTGGATGACATCATTTACTATAAGGTAGGTGCCAAGTTTGTCGTTCGTACGGATCACAATAGTTTGAGATTTTTTTGGAGCAACGAGATTTGAACAAAAGGCAACAAAAAAGGGTAAGCAAAGTTCAGGCTTTTGATTTTGACATTGAATATGTGAAGGGAAAGAACAATGTGGTTGCAGATGCTTTGCCCAAGAAACCCGCCATCTACTTATTGAGCCAAATTTCAGCGGACTGGAAAACACATTTGTTGGTGGAATATTTCAAAAACACATTTGCCTGTGAGCTAATGGATGGCAACACCCAGGATGATCGATACAAAGTGGTGGATGACATCATTTACTATAAGAATCGGATATACTTAGTGCCGAAATCCAAACTGAAGCAAAAAATCTTGAAGGAGGTACACGACTCACCCTTGGCGGGACACTCAGGTTTCCTCAAAACTTACAGACGTCTCAGAGAGAGGTTTTCATGGAAAAGTCTTAAAGGAGACGTATTGCAGTATGTAAGAGAGTGTGCGGTCTGTCAACAAAACAAATCCTAACATACTCTACCCGTCAGGTTACTGCAAACTCTGCCTATTCCATAACAAAAGTGGGAAAGCATATCGATGGACTTCATTACTGGACTTCCCAAGGTCAACGGAAAGGATTGTATCTTCGTGGTGGTTGACAAACTTATGATGTACGCACATTTCTTCACCATCCTATCAAATTATCAAGTCGCACAGGTAGACGATCTATTTTTCAAAGAATTCTTTTGTCTACATGGGTTACCCTGAAACATTGTTAGTGATCGAGATGGACGACTTATCAATATCTTCTGGACAGAACTGTTTCAGCTGGCAGGAACAAAATTGTCGCCAAGTACTAGTTACCACTCTTAAATGGACAGACAAACGAAGATTGTAAACAAGTGGCTCGAAAGCTACCTTCGGAACTGCATTTCGACACAACGAGTGTGGGTGAAATGGATGCACATAGGGGGATATTGTTATAATACCACTTATCACATGTCCATTGGGATGGCACCTTTCAATGCACTATACAAGTACGAACCCTTTTCATTCATCAACATAGTCTTGGGTAACAATCATGCACCGAGGGCAAGGGACCGGCTTCAGGAGGAACATGACATCTTGAGATGCTTGAAGGAAAACTTACAACAAGCGCAGAATCAACAAAGATGTACACCGACAAACACCAAATCTAGAGAAGTTTTGAAGTGGGAGCCTTGCTATATCTCAAACTTCAACCATACCAGCAATCCTCATTGAAGGAAAAGGGGAAAGGAAAATAAAGCCACGATTTTATGGCCCCTATCGAGTAATTCGTCACATCAGTGTAGTTGCCTATGAGCTGGAACTTCCAGAGGGGAATCATATTCATAACATTTTTCGTGTCTCCAACCTTAAGAAAGTCGTGGGACAAAACATCATGATAGCTACAAACCTTCTACCACTCAATGAAGAAGAAAAGCTCATATTGGAACCGGTCGAGATCATCGAAGTACGTGAGAAGACCTTGCAGAACTGCACGGTGAAGGAATATTTGGTACGATGGAAGCACTTGCCATTGGACGACGTGACATGGGAGGGCGAGAACACTATAGCATCTGACATTGCATTTGCTCGAGGAAAAGAAAAATTTGGGATGGGAGGACTAGAATGCTCCCATCATTAAGTAAATTATTCATCAAACTATTGTTAATGGGCTGATTGATTTAGTATATCTCAAACCCATTTTTGTTTTTGTTTCCATAGGTATGTGTAGCCATCGGCTGTCTCTGTATACCCTCGGAAAGTTTTCACCGACGGGTATTTAAGCACGGCTTGTAGGTAGTCGTAGGTATGCAATTTGGTTTTTTTGTATGTACTGTGAATTCTCGTTGAAATTCTCTGTTCACCATTTTAGAAGTGAAAGATCTTCCCTGCTTGGCTCACACGATCTCGGTGGGATTCAACCCTCACACTATTCCGTTGCGTGTAATACTTCACTCAGATCTGGCAAATCAAAGCACCATCTGGTGGCAAATATAAATTGAAGGATCATATGTGTTCAATCTTAATTCTTATTTTGATTTATTTCATGAGTTTGGATCTATAAGTTTTTGGTTGCAAAGCTTACCTTTCCCATTCTATCCGCACACCATCCGTCATTGTGGCTTAGCACAACTCGCAATACATCTGCCTGTGCATCATCACCATACCGTACGGCCATCTAGGCCTACCATACGACCATTCACCCCTATTGTCTCCACCGTATGGCAATCATTCTCTTCACCACCATACGAACTGCCTTAGCAGCCATACAGCCTACACCAACGACTATACGGCCTTCTTGTGTGGTTGGTCTAATACCGTACGGCTTGTACTACTCTACCGTACGGCCTAGTGCTTCATCACCGCACGACCTTATCAGTTCCCCCCACACACATTTTCACCTCCGAAATCATCAGACGCGATTTCTAAGGTGATTACCAGATAGGAACATTACAAGGAGTCCTTCGTGTGGCCCTCCTCTTTGCAATCCGTACACCATAGTTCCTCTTCTCTTGCTTGGCCAGGATTCTTTTCCATGTTTTTGAACTCCATCATACGTAACATGTCCTTCTGTAGTGCTCGAACCTTTTTACTTAATTCCTCGTCGTTGTTGCTTTCAAAAGATGAATCTTCTAAGTTCGAGGATCTATTTTTCTTCTTTTTGTTTGTTATCTGTTCATCTCCAAGTCCACTGCTCGGTTATATTCATTGATGTATGATGTCGAAGGTACAATTTTCACCTTTTTCCTCAGTGTCTGTCATAGCCCTTCGATGAACCACCTTTTCTTCAACCCGTCCGCCAATTGGCTTTCCATTTTTTCTACTGGCTCTTTCAGCCTTCTTGCATATACATGGATTGTTTCATTCTATCCTTGCTTGGTATTGTAGATTTCCACTACTACCTCGTTATCATCCCTGAGTAGTCGAAACTCTGCCATAAATTATTTCTTAACATCCAGCCATGAAGTTAACTTCTATGGATTGGGATTTGAAAACCAATCAATCGCTTCACAGCATAAAGTAGCCAAGAATTGTCGGACCTAGTCATCTTGGTCTGTTACGTCATTCGCAACCCAGATTGTTTCACATGTTTTACAATGTCGAACTAGATCGATTGTTCCATTGCCATTAAATTTCGGCAGTTTTTCCTTTGGTCCTTCCATTATTAATTTCTTCTGAATTTGTGGTTTTTGTTGTGCACCCGCATTGTTCTACGTACCCACGTTGTTCTGAGTACCTGCATTGTTCTGCACAACCGCGCTACTTTGGACAACCGCTCTACTCGATGTGAAGAGATTTTCTTCAAGAAAAGTTGTTCAATTCTATACTTGTATTCGTTTGTCAGGTGTATCGGGAACGAAGAGTTCACCCCACACTCGTGCTCCGTCGTCACCTCGAGCCGTGCGGGTTCCTTCCCTTTCGTTTGGATTCTCTACCTTTGGCGTATACAAGTTTAAGAACTCCTCCCTTGTCTCTTCTACCAAATTCAATCTCTGTCGTGTTTCTTCAAGCAAGTCCTCGGCACTCCTCGGTCTACTAGGCGAATGCACTCCATCGGTCAATGCTCCTTCAGCTCCTCGGTGCCAATCGACAAGCTGAAACTTTTGTCTTCGCTCCACCTATTGTGTTAGAATTAATGCTTCTTGTGTTGTGCGTATATCATCCTTGTCTTATATTTTATTCCTATCTTTATTGAGCAAATTCTGAATTAATCTTCATAACACCTCTTTTGTACTAGGTCCGACCGGCAACGGCGTCAAATGTTTACTGTACAAAGTAAATGAATACTTATCGCATTAATAGACTAAAATGTAACACAGAACAGAAACTTTATTCATATAAGCAGAGACGCACTTCCAATTACAATGATGATTCGTAAGTCATTCGAACAATGTACATATACTGCCTGAAGGGGTGACTCAACTGTCACACAACCTTTCGAATACCAACTCAACCCGTCGGCTACAATATAGTTTTTTTCGACAACAATTTTGTAACGTTTTGGCATTGTATTTCATCATACAAAAAACACAAAAAGTCCTAAAACCCAAAATTTCAGAAAAAATCAGAAATTGCAAAGGGCACACCAGGGGTACCTATTACATTAAATGAGCTTTTGGGTCTAACTTATTACTATAGATACATAAAAAATTCATTCAGTTGTCATCTTATCAATTTCAATTTTGAGTGAATTCATTATTTAATCATTCATTATTCCATTATCATAATCTTGTCATTCACTAAAAATCATTACATTATTCATCTCATTAATACATTAATAAATAATATATAGTCTAATCCTATTAATTCATCAATTCATTTAAAAGAGATATCATTCTTCACTTATTATTGTAAAAATATCTTAATTATAAATCCTCTTACACTTATCATTTCCCATTTACCACTCACCTATCTCCTTACCATTTTTCCTCCTATACCACTAATCTTATATTATCCTACATTCACCCTAATATGGGATTCCCTCCCGGGGACATCTATTTAAGCACACCTCCTCTCATCCTTTTGTATCCATTGTTGGATGCATCTATTCGTATTCTGCATCCGTGTAATGTCCCCTTCTCCGTGCTAGACCTAATGGCGCCTTGTTGGTCTTTCCATCCAAATAGGCTAACGACATTTTTTTTTGAGGATGCTAGCCAGTCACAAGAGTCTATTTGGTTTCATTGGGGGAGATATTTAAGTAAGAACTCCTAAGGTTAAGTCACTTTATTTTATTAAGTTACTTTATCATTTAAAGTCACTTTATGACAAAAGTAACTTAAGTGACTAAAAGACGAAATTGGCTTTTATCCCACATTGCTTAGTTGTTTGCATCTTCCCTCACATCGAGGTTATAAAAGCAAGGAGCCACATTGGGATTCACACCATGAAATATATTATTATTCAAATTATAAAAAGTTGCTTAAATGTGACTGGTATAATCTTGAGGATGAAACCCCTTGAGATATTGGAGAAGCTGGACATAGCCCCAACAGATCATCGAAAGCTTGCTCACCACTAAGCATGGAGTAAGGTAGGAGGGATTTCATCATAGTTGGACGGCAGTCAAAGTAAGTCATTGTTATATATAATAAGCAGAGATTCAGGGGTCAACATATGGTAGCATAAGTTAGCCTACAAGGCCTGGAAGCAGCCTTCATCGATACCAACGTAGCAGGAGATTATATCGGCAAGTATATGTCCAGGCAAGCAGCCGACTCACCATGCAGAGGCAGGGAGGCATGAGTAACTGGCATCATCACCATAGGGAGAAAGTGGTGAAGGTAACTCGACTGTCTCAGTCTGCGGGTGGCTTAACCGGAGCACGGCTCAACGTGGCCATCAGTATCTATCACAGGTAGTAGAGGGGAATTCATTACAGACCGCCACGAGTCTAGACCAAGCTAACAAAATACAGACCGATCCCAGTCTGGAGCGGGTGAAGAAGCAGAACATACTCAGTGTCACCAGGTGCTTTATTAAACGTTTATGTTATTTGTGTAAATCATCCAAACTTCTAAGTCAGTCCAGTTACATATTAATGAATGATACTGCTGAATGTCTTGTATGGAATATAGCTCGGGTAGATGGAACTGTGGTTAAATGTAATTGAATATTAAATGAAAATCTCCAAGTCCCTTTGAATGATTTATGCTATTACCTTGTTATTCACATGTATTGCGGCAGAGTTAAGGTTGTCATTGTAAACTGTGATCGTCATTTCTAACAGCAGTTCTGATTTTGATTAGAGGATATTCTTCTGTTATATGAATTGGATTATTCAAGTTCTCATAATGTTTAGGTTAAAAATATATCATATTGCTGCATTACAGGGTATGGTTTCTTACAATCCGTTATTTGCATCCACTTTTAATTTTATCCATTATCATTTGCATTCTAGCTTAGCATCCATTCTAGTGATTTAGTGATCTTGGCTTTTTACCTTGTTTGCATTCTAATTCTAGTCCAATCTTGCAATTATATCCATCTTTGCATCTCTCTCCATCTTTTGATCATTCATCTCTCGAATCTTTGTTCTTCATAGCTTCTCCTGCATGTGCTTCTGAAAGCATCCATTACTAAGCACAAAACCTTGACAGATAGAAGGGCAATGGAGTGAGGTTTTTTTGAAAGAATGTGTGTTTATTTATTTGATTTATGTTTTGCATGTGTTTTTATCTAGAATGCCTCCATTGTTGCATATTCAAAGGGTTTGAAAAAAATAATTCCCAATTTCCTACATCTTCAGTTACATGGGAAATAAATAACAAATTGAAGGGTTTTCATTAACAGACACCAATGACTTCTAATTTCTATAAGATAGCAATGAAGATTGATTTTGAGAGGTTAAAAAACATTAAGCTATATATGCACCATAAAAAATGAAAGAAATTTTCATAACTCAATCCTATGACATCAGACTGGATGCACATACATACATATGTGTGTGTGCTATATACATAGAAATATTTTATACATACTTGCAATGGAAATGCATAAGGAATATTTAATTAATTATGACTTTTGGCCAGTTAAGATATGATGACATACCAGCAAGAAGGCTACCAATTTGAGGTGACTTCACATCCATCCCCTTTCTATGCCAAGCAACCTTTAAGATGTCTAATGCCTCTTCATGGGAAACATTGATTTCTGCAACAAAACCAATACCAAAGTTTAGGTTCCTTTCATAAATAACAGTAACAATAATAAAGGAGCTAGTTTCAAAATCTACCAAAGAACAAAGCAAATTGGGAAAGAAAAGAAGTTGAAAGGCTTAGTGCATGTATTGAAAGATGTTCTATCATTTTATTACAAAAAGAAGAAACTTGTCCCTGAAAAAACTTATGTCAAAGTTTGAGGCCTTCAATCCAATTGGCCATGCAACAATCTAGATCATAGATCCAATAGTCTTCAATTGTAATGTCTCCTTTTTAGCATTCATAGCATGATGTTGTCGTTAGCCTATTTCCCCACGGTCTCGTAGGCTAACCAGGACATTAAAGGGACTTAGAGGCCATTTGGCCTAGATAGTTTCAGTTGCAGGTCTTTCTAAGGGGTTTTGAGGCAACTTTGGGCATACTTACTATTTATAGTAAGTCATCTTGGATATGGTCGGACATCCAGTGGCAGCAGTATGTCGATGGTAATTGTTTAAAATCGGCAAGAAGACTTGTTTATCATTGATAAAATTTGTTATGCATTGATAAAGCTATTTTATAAAGTTAAATTTAAATATTTAACTTTATTAATGCATAGACTATAGTTTGTGGAAAAAATTTAAATTAAAAGAGTCCCTTTTATTTTATAACACATTAGAGACATAAGTTACATAAAAGGGAGTGATGTTTTATCCCACATTGAGAAAACGAAGGATTGAGCCCTTGTGAGAACACTATAAAAGAAATGGAAGAGCTTCTTTTAGGCATGCTTGGAAATATCAAAAAAAATTGAAAAATTTTCTGGAGATTATGTCTCAATAGTTTGAAGGACGAAATCCCTTCAAGCTGGAAATCTTGACGCCATTGAAAGATATGGTCTTGAAATTCAAAAGGGTAGCAATCTGAAAAAGCAGATACGAAAAAAGCAATCCGAAAAAGCGGAACCGAAAAAGCAGGCCGAAAAGCTGTCCGAAAAAAGCGGAACCAAAAAAACAGGCTGAAAAAGCAGGTACGAAAAAGCAGGCCGAAAAAGTAGTTTGAAGAAAGCGAAGTAGAAGGGGCAACATAGGAGAAAATTATTAAAGCCATCTACAACCAAGTTCTTTGTTATGTATTGTTTTTTAGGGTGTTATAAGCTTTCAGCTGTAAATGTTCATTATACCAGCATTATCATTTTGTAATCCATGTAAATGCCAGTCTTGGCCATATTTCATGAGCATTGTAATTTTCATTGCAATTAAGAAGATAATAGTTGCTGGTGCCATTTAAGCAATTTAATATCATTATTTATCAGCTAGTTAGTTTGCATACCAACTGTTTGTAAAAATGCCAGTTGGCTGTAGGTGTTCATTTCTCATGCTTAGATCATATATATGCACTGAATATTGTCAAAATTAGTAGCACACTCATGTTAGGTCATTGTGTAGTCCATTGTAGTCTTCTAGCACAAGATTTTCATTGATGCAAATTGAAGAAAAAGTCATTTGAAGCTAGCTGAAGTACTATATCAGTCATACGTCCCTTGCATGTGAATTGTTTGATGAAATTCCTTGAGCTTTCATCAGCATTTTTAAGGGCAGATTTGAGCAGAGTCATTACAGTGGTATCAGAGCTTGCTTGCAAAGTGTTTGACGGAATGTCAAACAACTGAAGTATTAAGATTTTTTGTGTGTTTGAAGAAGTTATAACCTGTTGGGGTTATTACATCAATAAGTTCTTGTTTGAGGTCCATTAGCTTAAGCATGAGCAATTTATTGGCACTTCCTTTGCTCATAGTTAGACATCCAAAAAATAAGTGGATGCCATACATATCCCTCTTCTTTCAACTAAATATATGTTATAAATGTATGGCATCAGCTTGCTAAATAAACTCAATAGCCAAGACCTAGTCTAAGACATACTTTGGAAGCCAATAGGCTTCCTCTTTGAAATTATGCAATCAAATCAGTATATACTGAGCTCCATAATACCAATCTACCAATATTTTGATATTAATTAGCAATACTACTTTGCAGAAAGAAAAGTGAGTTATTCATAGTTTAGATCTAGAAGAGAGGCCACAAATAACCCCTCTAGATGCATAATAGTCTACTGTTTGGACAAGCAGCAAGGTCCATGCAAACACAAGAATAATTCTAGGAGTGAATGACTTATTCAGGCCCTCCATGTGAAGAAATGACTATAGGAGTAGGAACTTTGATACATAGAAAATGCAAAAGAAAGGAGTACCTGAACATCCATTGTGAATTAAAGTGGATTGGTAATCAGCAATGACTTCACAAAGTCAAACAAGAAGAATCATTTCTAAGTAATTGATTTAAGCTTGTAGAGAGCTCCTAACTAGAATTCCTACACCATTTTGTGATCATCTAGGCCAAGGTAGAAACCTAGCATTGAACACATGTCCCAAACATCACTTTTGAATTTCAATTGAGTGAGACAATTGCAATGGTTGGGAGCTTTGTAATTTTCCAATTCCCATTCTCGAATATGTGTGCTTCGGATACCAATTTCTTTGATGTCAATTGAATAGGTAGTGTGCACAATAGGGGAAGGAAACAACTGAAGGCCTGGAAGGAACTATACTATGTTGAAGCAAATGCCGTATGATGAGGATGAAGAAAAGGCCATACGGAGAAGACATGTAAAATGTCATACGGTGGGAGGAAAGTGACGTACGGTGACCAAATTGCAAGCCATACAGAGTCCAACATCGATGTAGTGACAAGGTGTTCGTACAGTGATGGAAATAGTGAGGTCGTACAATGGAACAAAGGGCCGTATGGTAGGAATCTACTTGGCCGTACGGTGCAGGATGGAAATGGCCGTACGAGGGGCAAGGATGACCGCACATGAGGAAGAATACTAGGGCCGTACGGAAGGCTTATGTGGTGAGAAGATGGATGCCTAAAGTGGATCACACTATCAGACTGAAGTGTACGAAAGGGGGGGTACGGATAGTGTGACAACAAAGAGCAGATAAACAAAGAGATTAAAATTACCTAATACAAATACCAGAGAGTTGATCAAATTAAACAAAGTGATTCAATTCGCAATATGATAGTGCTCTGACTTGCCAAATCCAAGCGAAGTATTACAGGCAATAGAATAGGGTGAGGATTGAATCCCACCTAAACCGGACAAAACCAAATAGGGAAGGTCTTTCACTTCTGAAATGGTAAACAATAGAGAACTCCAATAGGAATTCACAGTACAGAAAAGATAATCCACATTGCATACCTAATGACTACGTACAAGCCGTGCTTAAATACCAGTTGGGTTAAACTACTTGAGGGTGTACAAAGATAGTCGACAGCGACACAAACTACGAAAACAAAACAAAAATAGGTCCGAGATATATTAAATCAATCGGCCCATTAACAATAGTTTTATTAATGATTTATTTTATAATGGGAACATTACAGTCCTCCCGTCCCAAATTTTGCTTGTCCTCAAGCAAACGCAATACTGAGTGCTAAAGAATGTGCTCACCCTCCCACATCGCATCATCCAACGGCAAGTGTTTCCAACGCACCAAATATTCCTTCACCGTGTGGTTTCGTAGGGTCTTCTCACGTACTTTGATGACATTGGCCGGTTCCACTATGAGCTTTCCTTCTTCATTGAGCGGCAGAAGGTTTGTGGCTACTGTGACATTCTGCCCCATGACCTTCTTCAAGCAAGAAACATGAAAGACATTATGAATACAGCTTCCCTCCAAAAGTTTTATCTCGTAAGTGACTTCACCAATGCGATGAACTGCGCGATAGGGGCCATAAAATGGTGGCTTCAATTTTTTTTTTCCTTTTTCCTTTCATGAGGATTGTCAATATAGCTAGAGCCTGAGATAACCCAAGTCTCACACTTCGAAACTTTTCTCCATTCAATGTCTATCGGCATACATTTTTTGTTGATTCTATGCCCGTTGTAAGTTTTACTTTAGGTATCGTAGGATGTCCTATCCCTCCTGAAGCCAGTCCTTCGCCCTTGGTGCACAACTGTCTCCCATCACTGTGTTGATGAAAGAGGGGGGTTCGTACCCGTACAGAGATTTGAATAGTGTCATACCAATGGACATGTGATACATGGTGTTGTAACAATATTCTCCTAGGTGTATCCACTTGACCCACGCCCATTGTTGTGCCGAAACATAGTTTCGAAGGTAACCTTCGAGCCACTTGTTCACAATCTCCATTTCTCCGTCTGCCTGAGGGTGGTAACTAGCACTTGGTGACAATTTTGTCCCTACCAATCGAAACAATTCTGTCCAGAAAATACTAATGAATCACCATTTCCGATCACTGACAATGTTTTGAGGTAACCCGTGCAGCCGAAAGACTTCTCTAAAAAACAGATCAGCAACTTGTGCAGCCTGAAAATCTGAGGGGATGGCGAAGAAATGTGCATACTTTGTCAATCTGTCAACCACCATGAAAATACAATCCTTTCTGTTCACCTTGGGAAGCCCCATTACAAAATCCATCGAGATACTTTCCCACTTATGTTCTAGAATTGGCAGAGGTTGTAGTAACCCAACAGGAAAAGTACGTTCGGATTTGTTCTACTAGCAAACCGCACACTCTCTTACATATTGCAATACGTCTCCTTTAAGTCCTTTCCATGAAAACCTCTCCCTAAGACTTCTGTAAGTTTTGAGTAAGCTCGAGTGTCCTGCCAAAGGTGAGTCGTGTACCTTCTTCAAGATTTTTTGCTTTAGTTTGGATTCCGGCACTAAAAATATCTTTTTCTTATAGTAGATGATGTCATCCACCACTTTGTACCGATCATCCTAGGTGTTGTCATCCATTAGCTCACAGGCAAATGTGTTTTTGGAATATTCTATCAACAAATGCTGAAATCTGGTTTAATGAGCAGATGGCAAGTTTCTTGGGCAAAGCATCTGCAACCACATTGTTCTTTCCTTTCACATATTCAATGTCAAAATCAAAAACTTGAACCTTGCTTACCCATTTTTGTCACCTCTTGTTCAAGTCCCATTGCTCCAAAACATATCTCAAACTATTGTGATCTGTACGAACGACAAACTTGGCACCCACCAGATATTGCCAAAACTTGGTTAGTGCATGTACGATGGCCAACATTTCTTTGTCATAGATGGAATATAAGTGTTCTGTTTGTGTAAGCTTCCTGCTCTCATAAGCTATGAGGTGTCTAACTTGCATCAGTACCGTGCCAAAGCCTTCTTTGGATGCGTCGCATTCCAGAATGAACGGTCGAGTCAAATTAGGTAATGCAACTACGGGACAAGTGCTCATTGCCTCTTTCAACTTATCAAAAGTGAGTTGTGCCTTTTCATTCCACTGGAAAGACCCCTTCCTTGTCAGATCTGTTAAGGGTGCACTGAGCTAAGAGAATCCTTTAATGAACCTCTGGTAATAACTGCACAGTCTGAAAAACCCTCACAAATCCGTGAGTGATTTTACAGGAGGCCAATCAAGGATAGCCCAAATCTTCTCCTGATGAACTTGAACTCCATATTTACTGACAACATGCCCCAAGTACAATATTTGTCATACCGAATTCACACTTGGATGGCTTGGTGAACAAAAATTGCTCCTTCATGATCCTTAGGTCTCCATCCAAATGCTTCAGGTGCTCCTCCCATATCCTGCTATAAATAAGAAGATTTTCAAAAAATACTAATAAGTACTTACGCAATTGTTTGTTGAAGATGCGATTCATGCATGATTGGAATGTAGCAGGGGCATTTGTCAATCCAAATGGCATGACCAAGAACTCATAATGCCCGTAGTAACAATGAAAGGTCATCTTTTCCACGTCTTCCTCCCTCGTGCGGATCTAATGGTATCCAGAACGGAGATCTATTTTCGAAAAATAGACTGCGCTATATTATTCATCCAGCAACTCATCTATCCTTGGAATGGGATATCTATTCTTTATTGTTTTTTGTTCAACGCATGGTAGTCCACACACATGCGCATTGTCCCGTTCTTTTTGACCAAAACCACTGATGACGCAAAGGGGCTGGAACTGGGATGGATCCATCCTTTCTCTAGCAGTTCTTGAATCGTCTTTTCGATCTCATTTTTGAATTTCTTGGGATAGCGGTAAGGTGTGGTTATGACCGGCTTGGCTCCTGCTTCCAACTCAATAGTGTGTTCAAACCCTCGATGAGGCGGTATGTCAAGAGGAATGTCTATAAAAACTTTATCATGTTTACTTAAAATATTATAGAGATCATCATCCTGGGGAGGTGTTTGTTGCCCTTTTATAGGTTATGCCGAAACAAAACAATGTGCAACCCAAGCAACGTCATCATGCCGAAAAATTGCCTCCATCCGATGCGCAGAAACTTCCTTCAGACCCTCATTTGCCATTCCGTGGAGAACAACCTTCTTTCCACCGACAACAAAAGTGAAATCCATCTGTTTGAAGCTCTGAGTATATTCATCAAGTGTCTCCATCCACTGTATGCCCAAAATAACCTCCATGTCATCAAAGTCCACTATGAAGAAATTCTTGATCACCGTGTGATTCGCCATTGTGATACTTAGCTAAGGAACAAGGTGTGTGTAGGGCACAAGAGTCCCTCTGGCAACCTTGACCTAAAATCCTACGTGCGTCTCTATAGGTAGACCTCTTCGCTTCACCAAAGATGAGTTTATGAAGTTTAGAGTGGCTCTGCTATCGAGCATCACCATAACCTTTTGTCCTTGAAGGGTTCCCCGTACACGAAAAACTATGCACCTTGGGCTACCAGCTAGAGTGATAGTTCCTCTGAGCCATAACAATGCTGCAATTCTTTCCATGCGGTTCAAACTAACCATGTTGTTGTCATCGTGATGTTGGTTGTCTTTGGCGGGTATTTCTTCCTGTTCGTCCTCATCATCAGACACAACCTCAATGTAATGGATCTTCCCTTTTCCGAGGCATCTGTGACCAAGTTCCCAAGGTCCCTTGCAATTGAAACATAGTTTCTCCCTTTGGAGCTTCTGTCTGGTGGCTTTGTCCAACAACGGCTTCTTGGGCGGAGGTTTATTATCTCTGTCCCTTGGAAACATCAGCGGTTTGGAATGTGAGTAACTTCACGAGGATGATGTCGATGATGATGCCATACTTCGTGCCTTCTTAATGGCCTCCGAAAGGGTGGCAGGATTGAACCCCTTTACCCAACCTTTCAGTGGTTCTATTAGTCCGTCCCTTCACTCTATTTACAACCACCATTACAACTTCTTGGTAGGATCCAGAGTTTTTGCTGTTGCTGTTTCTTCATTCACATTTTCTGCATTTTTGAAGGAATACACGATTTCTTACTGTTATCTCGTGATTCCATATGTGGTGACTGGAACTTAGAGTCACCATATTTGATTCGTTGCCCTTTTCGAGCTTGGAGGTTTAATCTTGAAGGCAATATGGGTTTTCCTCTTGTTTTTCTACTTAGTTTGTAGTTGACCTTGTTGATTTAAGCCGCCAAGGATGAGTGAGATTGGAATCCTACTACTGCTGTAGCTTCTCTTTATTTTCTCTTTGTTGGGCACGTTTTATCCAAGCCACCGTATGTGGGTTTCGAAGAAACTTTCTGCATTCCTGAAGGCAATGCATTATTGCTTGTGTTAGAGGCCTCTGGAGCTTGAAGCCATCGTGTCTTCAAATTTGGAGGTATTAGGTCGTTATTTTTTGATTGCTAAGGAAGGCATTGTTGTTGTTCGGCTGCCATGGAGGCATGGAGACTTTTAACACTCAGCTTCATTACTTGTTCCATTGTAGCCGTGAGATTTATTTTGGTTCTTTTATGCCGCCATTTGCATTCAACTTCCTTACTTGTGCCAACTGGTAAGCCATCATTTCTTGTCTTTTGGCACGATTTCTTGCAAGTATATAACATACCTTAGTTGTACATGTTTAAAAATGAAGATGAAACCCATGCTTGATGTTGTTGGGATTTCATTTCCTTCATTTGCATCTTCTGTTGGGTTTTCTATGTTATTCTTCATTTGGAAGCTTTGACGTGAGCTATGATTCTAGGCATTTTTTGTTTGATTTGATCCCACCATTGAAGCTTTTGCTCCAGCTTCTTGCTTTTTCTGATATTGAGTTGGCTTCATGAGCTGGAGTAATCTGAAAAACATCATTAAATGCCTTTTCTGTTTCTAAGATTCATGATTCCTTATTTTGGGGTTTGCAATATTGTAAAATGACATGATTTTAGCTTGGAACTTTACCACCATGGCTGCACATCTATTGGGTATCTGTGTTATCCATCATGTATGAAAGAAAGCTTGTTGATGTCATTCTTCCTTTACATATCTTACCATGTTGCTGCAAGTCTTTCAAGGCATTATTATTCTCTTTGAGTTCTATCACCATATGTTGGTCATGTGACATTATTATGCTGACTATTTGCTTCCAACAAACATAGCTCTATCTTGTAACGACAGAAATATCCTCTTTGCTGTAGATGTTATCTCTTTGTTGCTGAAAACACCATCTTTAAATAGTGTTGGGATCTCTTGCATATATTTTTTTTTATTTACTTACAAGCTGAAATCCAAGTTAGAAAGTGAGACGACATGGATATATTTTGAAGGTTTCTTGATAACCTGCACTTTTCTTTGTGCTGTTTAGAATTAGAAATCTGATCTTTGAATTAATCTGCATTTTCCAAGTGATGATAATGCGAAGATTGGGGAAATTCCTGTTATAGCAATATGCCTCTGTTATTTCATAATCTGCCCTATCTACATATATGGATTCTTTTGTTACATAGGCACGTCGGGAATTTCTTTGATAGAGTATATCTTGCTGTTGTGAATAAATTGCTTTCTAGAAAAAATATAGTTCTAATACATGTGATTTCCCCTTTGAAATCTGTTGTCATTTTGTGAAGAAAAATGGAAAAAATATCACAATTTATCATAATCCTAGCTTCTTGTTTCTCATATTTCTGAAAGCATTTTGATCCTCCTTTACTACTGGAAAATTTATGATTCCTTTTACTGAAAGATTTAGCTCTTTTGCTCTTTCCACCTTTACTGAAAACATCATAAATGAAAGAATGATGACATTTTTCTGATTTGATATTAAAATGCCTTTATGACCATTGCTGCAACATCTTTGATTCAATTTATTACCACTGATTTAGTGCCTCTCTTGTAACCTTCTGTTATGCAATCTGCAATGTGATAATAAAAAGGTTTCATGCATGATGAACACACGTCCATTTAATATTATGTTTTCTCTGTTTTACTTTCTTGATCAGCTTCGTAGGTTTTGTTTCTAAATGGTACGCTGGGCTTAATAACCCTTGAGGGAGCCTGTTGTTATATCCGCGTACCCATTAGAAATAGAACGCTGCACAAGGAACAAACATGTTAGTAGTAAAGCATTTTGTCTTATTTGGATTTCCTTCCTTGCTGATATGTATTTTATTTATGAAAATGAATGGCATGTTAGGAAAGATAAATGAGGCAAATGAGACGCTTGCATTGCTTAGATCCATTGGATCTAACAAATTGTCTTATGAATGTAGGACTTGAATGGGTGGATGGAGCGCAGCTCAAGGCAGCAGATGGATGGAGGCGAATGGACGGAAAATGACCAATCATTACAGGCAATGACTGGTGCCCATGACTTCTACTCTTTGCTTTCTTTTTTGTCATTTACTTTTGTAGAGTAGAATATATATCAGCAAATAGGAGACTACTCTCACGGTCATTTTGTGTGAGAGATTTTATTTTCAGCACTCTTCTGTAAATATCAATTGTATATTCGAAAAGAATAATACAAGGACATTGTTATTCTTTGGTTCATAATGAACATGATTTCAATATATATGAACTAAATAAAATGTAAAATGCTTATGAAACTGTATGAACCCTTTGAAATCAAAACTAAATTTCAGCATGTGTAGAAATTTAGTAACAATAACATAAGAAACAAAGATCAATTCCAAGTATCTCAACACAAAGTTTGGGATAAACTTGTTTCTTTATTCACTTCAGAAATTTGTAACAAGAAATACAAAGCCTTCTAGTCACAAGCTCGGTCTTCTCCTCTATAGCAAAAGATGACTATTTTTACAATGAACTCATCCTTATCCTATCAACTGCTTTGACTTTATTCAAAAATTCTACGCCTAATGCGATTGCAATTAAACTACATGAGCTACTTGCACAGATACATGTTATCATGTACTTACAACAAATTTATTAAAAGCATATAAAAATGGAATTTGGAGTTTTCACATGGTATCAACCAATTCTCCAAATTTACGTAGGGATTCTCGTACAATTATAGCATCCGGTTTACCAGTGTGTTGCAAAATCATGATGACCTTTCTGAGTGTGCTTTCTGTCCTAGATGTTTACTTGCTTGAATCTTCCACTTGATTATGCAAATTCTTCAATGAAAACTTCCAATTTGCAAGCATGCCAAGCACATGGATCTTGAAATCATCCGACTAAAGTTGTAGGTTAATGGCCTCTGCAAACTCGATGAGAACTTGTCGTTCGTTCCTTATTGTGTTGTCTACATCAATAACTTCACATGGCAATTCTTTCAAAACTCTTTTAATCTTATCTTCCTAAGTAGACATTATGAATATCACTGCCTTTACCTCTTCAATAATTTTTTTGAGAACTTGTTTCTTGTTTTCCATAACATGCATGAAGTCATGATACATTTCAACAAATGTAATAACATTATACTCACACAAGAAGTCTAAATCAACTTCCATCACGCTGGTCCAAGCACCAAAATCACCGTCTATCAATTCAAATTGATGATTAAGTGATTTCAACGTGTCATTGAGTTCAACAAAGATTTCACCTTCTTTCTTCGACTCTCAGTACACCTCGAGAAACACTCAAATTCCCTCATTTTCAATATTGTTGCCCCATTCATCAACAGCATGTGCCTTTTGCTTCTCCCTCTCTGTGTATTCAACTGAAACAAGTTCACTAGCAACAAATGACCTGTTCATCTCTTCAATGATTCTCAACAAGTGTGCATTCTCTTCGTTCAGTTTCTCTTTCTTTTCCCATATTTCATTATTCGTTCGAGAAAGAAAATTTACTACCTCATGCACATCTTGTTGATAACCCAACCTCGTATGTTTACCAAGCTCAACCCTTGTGATTCTATAATCAGTAGGTTGCATGTCTTCAGTAGATTTCTCCATAAGTGGTTCAACGACCTCAACAAATTTGATGTGATTTACATTGGTCCTCACTCGAGAAACTACCACTGCTTTTTTATTGTTGGAAAGCCTTGATTTACTTACTTGATTATTGGCCTCTTCAGGTGGGATTTCTTCCTTCTTTCTCTTTTGTGTGATAGTGCTCAACCATGGAGGAAGACTGAAAGAAGATACATTAGCTGAAACAGTAGTCATCATAGTTAATTCAGGATTATCTTGCACAACAGTAGTAACTATAGCCGGTGTCTCCGTCCGAATAGCCACAAAGAATATGTATCAAATACATTTTCAAAATCATACTGATCTCCTTGTGTCTCTAATGCAGGAGCGGTTGATGATATCGGCAAAGCTAGCATAATAGTCACAGAATACTCGAAGGATGATTGCGTAACAGAGAATGCTCCCACACCAACACCTAAAGGCGAATCATGAGATTCATCTGACACTAGAGCTGAATCTAGAAGAGAGGTTGCAGCAAGACCTTCCAAAGGATATGAAGGAAGAGGGGATGATTCTGTTGATTTCCTCACTTCATCACTGAAATCAACTTGAATTGATTGAGATCCAATCTCTTTCACTTCAAGTACTCTTGAATCTTTTCCGCCTTTGATAGACAACTTCGGAAAACTTTGAACAAGAGGTTCAAAAGTAGAGGAAGATGTATCATCCTTTCCTTTACCCTTTATCTCCGATCTCAAACCAATTGGACCAGCGGGATCAAAATCTTTACCAAGTTTTATCTATATGCATTTAAGACCCCTTTCTCTTCATCCATGTGTTGGTATTAGCGAGAATAGACTGAAATCTATCCCAAATGGATGTATTTTCTTTGCATGACCATGTAGGAGGAAGAATGGGTAACTTCTCCACATCATGCTGAAAATATTCAAGATCCGGAACTTGATCATGTTCGATGCCAGGGAGAATCGGTGCCAAATGAAAATCTACAATTTGCTTCGCAATTAACCAGGTATAATCCATACGTCATAATTCCACCTCAATACGCACATCAATCCAGAGATCTTTTAGACAATGTATGTGTAAGAACTGCTTCCTCATATTGTCATGTAATCCCCTCCAATTAAAACAACTTCTGGCTGCAAACATTTTCAACGTGATCCTCTGAAGTTCAAACTCCATATTCTTGGCCTTAGGAACAATGTCAATTGAATATCCTCCAATATTTAATGGGTTTCAAGATAAAATTCCCACTACGAGCCAGCGCAAACTAGACTGATAAGCATGAACTTCCATGAGTTGTCTTGCCAACTCCATCAGTATAATTCTATTTGTAGGATACCTTGGTAATGTGTATGGTTCTTTGAAACATCCAACTCACAAGTGTGTAAAGTTGGGAAATTGTAAGAACATGCAACCATACTCATTGACCTTGTTCTATGCCTCATTAGATACTCGTTTGTTAGGGAGCTATTTATCAAACAAACACATAAAATGCCCAAAGAAGGCATCTTGAACTCTCCTAAAGTGTATCTAACTTTGTTTCAAAGGCAACTGTTTATAATATTCCCACACATGAACTATAGAACTATCATGCTTAGTTGATAACCCAAAAAAGGTACCTAGTGCAGCAGCAATGTATACAATGTAGGGGTTCGTGTTGAACACACCAGTTGATAGAACATTCACCAATTGTTCACATATAGAATCACTCACTAATTCAGCCCAAAACACGTTCTTTTTTTATAGTATTATGAGTGATATGTACTTGTACATCCAGGTTTCGAAGGTGATTGAATCCTTGAGCCCTGCCAAGCGGCTAAGAAGTGTCATGAGGTCACTAATTTCCTCTTTAAAATCGCATCTACAAACTCCCTTGGCCGGCCATCTGACAAGATTCAGTCTCTTAATAGTCAACCAATTATCATTCACAAACCCGGCACGAGATGAAGTTCCTCATTCCACTGCTCCATAGCTTTCTGTGTTGTGATGTTTGTAACAACAGGAGTGTGAGGAACATGAAAAATGCGCTCAATAGTCTCAGGGTCAAGATTAATGATAGTATTACCATCTTGATCTTTGACGGTCCGTGAAGTTGGATCAAAATGTCTTGCACAAGCACGGATGAATTTCAGTTCATGAGCTACCAAGGGGAAGGTAGACAAATGATGAATATGATTCCGTTTGATCCACACCATCTCCTCGGTAGCTGAAGCCTCAACCCTTGCAAGAAAGTCTTCAATGTTCATATGAGAAATATCAGTATCTCGTACTTCATACTTCATCACAGTATGAGGTTACTTGTGATGAAGGAATGGACTTATGATATTGATCATACTAGTACCTCATCTTTTTATCTTTGCCCTTTCCTAGAGTAGATTCTCTTGACATTGCAAAATGGTATGCCTGTGAAACTGTTACATGAAAATCCCATAAAATGAGAACATCAACATGTGAAGAATCCATAGCAAGATTTTGATAGATTTTGAACAAGGTATAAGTGGAATAAATGGATAAAATGAACGAGAATGAATACTGAACAAATGGGTCAAACTCAGGATGGACGAATTGTGAGTAGATTTGCCTAAAACGAGATTTATGGGATTTTTAAGATGAATTGCACATGCGACCAGCAAGCTTGGACTTGAGTGAAGAAGAAAAATGAATAACAGCTCATGTTTAAGTGCAAAATGTGAGATATTATCTGGCAAGCATGTGGGAAAGAGTTTATCCATAAGGCAACCATACAATGATACATGAAATGCATAATGGTGGGGTTTTAACTCGCATTTAAATGTAAGGGAAGAACCAAACTTTTCTTTTTAGAATGGGATTTTACACCTGACTGCATATGCAAGTAAGATGAGATCTTGCATATGCAACTTGGAGAAGAAGACGAAAGATAGAAGGAACAACTTCAAGAATGAAAATCATACAAATCTGAAAATGGAAATGTCAGTCACTTGCATGAACATTCAAACAAAAATATACAAATGCCATAGAGATAATAAGAAAAATTACCTCCACTTCACCAAAAATGAGAAAGACAAAAAACCTTGTCCAAAGCTTGAGAAAATCTGAAAAAATCCAAAAGATGTTCATATTTTAGAGATCAAGACTTAAATAGATTTTGAAATCCTCATTACATGGTTCGAATATGGACATGTGTATATGGTTAGAGAAATCAGAAATGCAATGCCCAAAATGTGGAACGACTTTTGACCTAGCAACTTCAAATGCAAATGCATATAAAAATAATGTCTAGGGCAAAGATGAGTTTGTAAAATGATGATAAACAAGCTTGGATTTAAAAACCCTTACCTTAGATGACTTCTTGAAAAGATTTGATACAAAAATGCCTTGAAAATGCAAGGTATTTGATAGAAATCAGACCCAAAACGGGTTGTTTTTGTTCAAACACATATGAAAATAACATATGCAAAAGCTCCCAAAATCGTCGTCTATGAGAAGATATGGTGTTTGAAAGACTAAACGTGTTTTTTGAAGATCATAGCATATTGAGATATATGCATTTTTACCCAAAAATCACCATTCAGCCTTATGCAAATGACAAATGCTCTTTAGTAGATCATTTACATGCTACAAATAACATGTATTTCATTTAGAAATCGCTACTAGAAGAGTTGACATTTTAAAGTCAAAACGCATTTTTTGGGAGGTATAGCATAATATAAACTTCATGTGTTTTCTTCCAAAATTGTCATCCAGCCCTATAGACGCTTTTTAGAGGAGCAAAGTCATGTTCGAAATACATGCATTTCTAAGGAAAATCGCCACTTTTGGGTTTATGAGGAAAACACATAATGGGAAGTAAATAACATATGCTTCAAGTCATGTATATCTACTAAAAAGCGCCACTTTTGAAAATCAGGGCTCTAGCTACTATAAAACGCACTTTTTGGGAGGCACAACATATTTCAAAATACATGCATTCTCAAAGAAAATCACCACTTTTTGACTCTTTCCTCCAAGACCAAAAACATAACACATTTTTGAGATGTAATGACATGTTATAAACATATGCATTTGGCTTTAAAATTCCTACTTTTGCCTTAAGCTTCAAAGGAAAATATATTTATAACTAAAAACATATGTATTCGGGTCCAAAATCACCACTTTAAATCAAAATAAGAAAACTCATTCTAATTCACATCTACATGTAAATGAGTTTCAAAACCCACTTTAAATGATGATTAATAACACATGTATTTAACAATTAAAAATGAATTTTAAACACAATCACATATGTAATCATATTTTAAAAGTACACTTTTAATGATATTGGGACTTAGAATTTATTGAAAGTGGATTTTCATGAAGTATTTTGCATGTGGATATATGCAATATGAAATAAAATTCTCACTTATATACTTAAGTTGTCTCATGTAATTATATTTAATAGTTAACTATAGTTTTTAATAAAGTAATATGAAAAATAGTCTTGAAAAGGGCTATTTTCATGAAATAAAAAAAACTATGGTCAAATCAACTCAAAATGAGCTAAAACTTTAAAATGGACCACAATATCCACTTTAAATATCAAATATAGTTTCTATATCATGCAATTGCCAATAAAAAGCCCACTTTTATGAGGTTTTTTAATAAAATATGCAGTTGACCTGAAAAACCTCACTTTTTCCCTTATAACTTTAGCTAGACAACTCCGATTTCAACCTAAGTTAGCTCAAAATGAGCAAAATTCCAAGGACTATTCACCTAAGGCAGAAACAAAAGCAAAAACTATTTACAACACAAAGAAAAACAAAGAAAAAACGTAAAAATTCACCAAAAATCAAGTGTTTAAAGTGCAAGAAGGAAAACTCTTACCTACAAACAATTGGGGATGATCTCGATGGAAAACTCTCAAAAGAACGCATAAATAAGACTACACAAAGAACAACCCAGGGATAATGAATTGTTTTCATGATGTCTCACTAATGCATTAAAGCAAAGAGGATACACGTACAAATCCATGAGAAAATTCCGTAGGGTTGCCTCAATTTTGTGATGTCAAAATTGAGGACAACAAATAAATATCTTCAGCCTCTTCTTGTTGTTGAGCCAGCTTGGTTTGTGAATGTGTCATAACTGCTTAAGCTTGTGTGAAATCCATTTCATGATCCACATCATCATATTGCACGTACCCACTAGTAGAGTCGCCAGCTGCTTGAGAATCATCCTGATAAAGAGCAACAATCTCCTCAAAACAATATTCATCTTGATTATCATGCATTAGATCAACTTCGAAGTAACCAGTACCTGTGTTACTTGGTGGTGCTTCAAGAGAAAGCCTCTCCAAGGGAAGAGGAAGCTTATTCTGATTCTTGGCTGCATAACTGCATAATTATTTGCAGCATTAGGATAAGGCCGTCTTGGAATAACTTTGTATGGTGCTGCATATGAACCTTGAGATATCTGCTTCTTGAGGGCAAGTAGCTCATTTGTCAGCTTTTGAACCAGTGAATCAGAGGTACCCGATGAAGAAGATTCTAAGAAGGAATTGTTCTTAAATCGGCTAGCATCTTTACGAATCTTTCCTGCAAGTATGAAATCATCTTCAATCTCAGTTGCCAAAGATTGTGCGAGAGCCAATATTGCAGGGGCAACCCTTCTCAATAAAAAACTGACTTCAGGAATTTGAGTGTTCATGAAAAAACACTTTAAATTTGTGGCAGTGGGTTGATAAGCAATAGGAATGCTATTAGCTAATTTATTGAATTTAGCAATAAACTCGCACATTCCATCATTTGCCTCCTTCATTTGTGTGAGTTGTGCTAGGAGAGCATGCTCATTTCTACAAGTTTGAACATTTCAAGAAACTTAGCGTGCAGAGACGCCCAGTCTGTGATGGAATTAGGTTCCAAATTATAGAACCAATCAGCGGCTATACCTTGTAAAGTCTCAATAAAGAGCCTTACAGATGTCTTCATGTTCAACACCAAAGACTCCTACAGCAATGTAGAAGGCTTTAATGTGTTCATCTAGGTGTTGCTTACCATCCCCGTAGAATTTGGGAAAACTCTTATGAGAACCTTGAGGTAATGCATGCAGCGGTGCTGCAAGATTTAATGGACCAAAAGTTGCTCCCCACGGACCAGCAACCATATTGATGACTAGAGGATTAGTAGCAGCAAGATGTAATTGTCTCTTTGACACAAGGGGTTTGAAGAAAAACTGATAATCTTCACTAGGTATAGCAGTCTTCTTTTTAGAAGGAGGATAACTTCTAGTATGGGAGAGAGAAGGAATTTTGGTAAGTAAATCAAAACGAGCCTGTTGCGCCCAAAATGATCCAGTAGAACCTGAAGAACTATCACCCTTCTTTCTCTGGGAATACACGTGCTCAAAACTTGCCAATGTGATAACCGATAATGCCAATCAGATCAAGGAACCAAACTTCAAACGAAAGCAAGAGGTTTCCGAATGTGTTCGCTCCCCAGCAAAGTCGCCAAAAAACTATTGGGTGGATATCTTGCAACAGACAGTTTTGGGTAAAAATCCAATCGCAAAATAGGATGACCAATCACAGCATGTGAGACAGAGTCTCTCCTACCTTAAACGAAGGGCTCCCCCTTCTCACCGTTCCTTGGATCAACTCAAGGCAAGCAAGAAGTCAAGAGATTTTATAAAATGGGTGTTACCAATATCTTTTCTTCTTATCTTTCAAGAAAGAATCCACTTACTCGTGGAGCGAGTAATAGGCAGGTTGAATCTCTAACTACACTTCTATCTAGAGTTGGAAACAGTGATACCGATAAACTGTCACTAACTCAGAGGCTAGCTGAAAATGTACCAGCTTGGCTCTAACACCGGTCATACTTCTATATGGAAAAGATTTACAATTAGGGCACAAAGACTCCTAAAAATAAGAATAACTTAACTATTTTGCGAATTAAGAAAGAAGTATAAGTTATAGACAAAGCTTCTAGCTATACACTTCCACAATTGCTCCTGGTCAAAGCTCTAGCTCCAATTGCTTCTTAACTCTTTTATATTTAATTCACAAGATACAATTACCAATAACACAAGATAACATGAATCAAAGATAACTTAGATGAATTATAGCCAAAGCGTATAACTCACACAAATAACAATCTCACTTAATCAAAGTTAAGTCTCAAATGCTCCTTTATATTCACTTTCTCTCAAAATAGTGCTTACACAAAAAAAGTTCTGCTAGCAAAATTTCTCAAGAGCTCTCTTGCATAAAGATAATGATGATTTTACAATGAGGGGGCACTCTTTTATATAGGCATAGGAGTTGAGAAAAAGGTGGAGAAAAAAGTGGAAGCAACTCAACCAACTTTGACCTAGTCTAACTAGAAGAGAAATTATAGTTTACATGCAACTCGCATTACATCCTTTTACATACATGTAACTCGCATTACATGTAATTACACTTTTTCATGTAATGCATCCTTTTAAAACCACTAACATAAAAAACAAAAACAACAATCTCAAAGATTGTTTATCAATGCCTTGAATTTGACGATGATGTCACGCACTGTGGGAAGATCAGCAATTTCCATGGTCTTTAATATGTCTTCTACTCTCACTACATTTATATACGCTGATTGCACAACTTTGGAATTTGCCACCATAGTATCTAACAAGTGTTTTGTCAAGGATTTATACAAGACAAACTTGTTCATTGTATGTGAACCAAAGTCTTCAGAATCTACATCAGCATTGATCCTGATTGTATATTTTGATTTTACACTTTCTATTGCAATGAGATTACCAAATTCATTTATAACATGGCATCCCGTCTGTTCCAAATCACAAATAGCACTTATTTCAACTGCTTCACAATCTCCAAAGGCCACCTACAACTTTGTGATCAGCTTCCTCAATGTTTCTTCTTTATCACCAATAAGCCCTTGAAATTTGAAGAACATTTCACATGACGAAAGAATGTCACATAAGACCAAGGCATCCAAGTCAAATATTACCATTTCATCTCATTTATCAAGGATTTCCTTCAAATTATACGCTTCTTGAGTCAAAGAAGAAATTAAGTTTCACTCCATTTCATTCATCTCTTTGACGGGCCTAAGACCCGCAAATGTCTCTGTGATGGCTCGAACTCCTTCAGAAATGATTTCTTGTATCCAAGACTTGGCGGCTTCAATCAGCTTTCTCTCCTTAGATGTTTGAGACATAACAACAACACTCTAAGAAGATTGTTGCCGAATGACCTCCATTAGGCGAGAGACCTCCTATTTCAGTTGATTTTTCTTCTCTTATAGCTCATGATTTCTCTTTGATACATTAGCCAATGCATCTTCAACATCTTGCAAACAACTCAAATGTGGTTGTTTCCCGATTTCAACCTTAGTGAACTTGTAATCAGAACGAGTAAGTTCTTCAACAAGTTTGTCCACCAAGGACTCGACAACTTCAACAAATTCAGTTCTATCTGAAACCAAAAAACTCCTCAAAACGATCTTATCTTTCAAAGGTTTGAATTTGGTCTTCTTAATAGGGAGATTGTCCGGAGGAATAACCACTTTTCTCCTCTTCGTTGTGATTCTACTTAACCATGCAAGCAAGCTCAAACTTTCTTCTGTGGAAGCAAGTATAGTGGAGACCATTGGCATTGATCCTGATTGTATCTCCGTCATGACTGAACAGGAATAAGTCTGCACAGCTAAAGGCATAGGAACATGTTGAGAAGATTCTGTCATGAAAATCTCAAAACCTGTTAATGACGTATCAAGTTGGGAAACCTAACCATTTGTGAGAAATGGAAAATCCTCAAGTACATTTGCCAAATGCTTAAATTGTTCATTTGCATCGATGAGAGGAGCAACAGATTAAATAGGAAGGGTCGTTGTATTGCCCTCAGAAACTGGAATAGGAGTGAAAACTGTGGAGAATGAATCCACATCGTCACCTACTTCATCCAGAAAAGGTGCTTCATGAATAGATGGTGCATGAGTTTGTACAGGCTTTGGGGGAGATATGATCATAACTTCCCCTTCTTCATTTGTATCTTCCTTATCCGATTTTGTCTCTAGTTCCTCTTCTGATTCTTCCTGACTCTTGAAGTAGTTCAGAAATCTGAGAAGACTTGGAACCTTTTCCACCCTTCAATTTGAATTTGAGGGAACCCTTAGCATTAGAAGATGAGGCACCATCTTTCCCTGTGATTTCCAGCTGTGAATTTCTTCCAGGAGGGCCAAAACTTCCACAATCCAATCCCATCTTGGGATTAACTTTTTTAAGGTCTTTATTTTTCAACCATTTGTTAGTGTTTGCCAAAATGAATTGAAATCCATCCATGATAGATGTTCCTTCCTTCTATTGCCACTAAATAGGGAAAGGGCACTTCTTATCAAAACCGACCTAATGAAACTCCGGATCAAGACTGTTGCCGTCATCTTTAACTTGAATATCTAAAGGGATCTCCAACATGTAGAGATCGATTCTCTGCTGCAGGGTTAATTTACAGTAGTCCATCTTCATGATGTCAAGCTCTGTTCTCATATCAATCCAAATATCATCGATGCAATGAACATGTGTGAAAGCTCTTTTCATCTAAGAATTCATCTCTCAGTAATCAAAGTCAAATTTGGCCTTGAACTTCTTCAAGGTGATCAACTGCAACTCTGCTTCCATGTTCTTTGCTTTAGGCACAGAATTGATTGAATAGTTGACAATAGTCAAGGGTTTCGTTGAGGTAATACCAAAACCAAGCCTATGCATAGTATGTTGTTCACTCTGCACGTCCACGAGTTGTCTAGCTAGCTCCATCAAGATGATCCAATCTGTAGCATACCTAGGTAAGGTATACGGCTCATCTTTGATATATCCAACTCTTAAGTATGTAAAAGTTGCAAATTGAATGAAAATACAGCCGTATTGATTCACCTTTTCGCATGCAGCATCGGACACTCTTTTGACAAATAATTGTCTATCAAATAAACACCGGAAATGCCCAAAGAAGGCATCTTGGACCCTTCTATAGTGCCAGAGTGAGCTAGTCATAGTAATCCCGAATGGGAACTTGAAGGCGACCTCCCTTAGTTGAGAGACCAAAGAAAGATCCCATGGCAGTAGCAATGTAAATAAAGTAAGAGTTCATATAGAAGGGCGCTGAAGTTCTCACATTGCCTATCTGCCAATAGAGCGCAGTGCAGATGAGCTCTCCCCAAAAGATGTGTTCTTTGTTTTCCATGATTTGAAAGATGAACTTATACATCCATGGCTCGAAATCAATAGAATTTTTGAGACCGCAAATTCTACTAAGAAGGATGATGAGATCCTTATATTCTTGTTTGAAGTTAGACCAATGAACGGTCTTTGGCCATTTAGAAAAGTTGCTCCTTTTATTGTCTAACCAGTATAGGTTGACAAACTTCTAATAATCACCCTTTTGCCCATTCCAGCATGCCAAAGATGATTCTTTGGTTAAATCTACACATTCTTCTTTATGTGGTACTTTAAAGATATGCTCAATAACTTCTGGATCAAGGCTAATGATAACCTTGCCATCAACATCCTTGATAGTCTTTGTTTTTGGAGTAAAACACTGTGCACATCCAAGAACAAAATCAAGTTCTATGGCTGCCATAGGAAATGCAGACACCAAATGAATGTTACTGCTTTTGATGTGCTTCATCTCATGACCAACAGGATTTTCTATCCTTTGCAGAAAATCAACTACATCAATGTGACCAATCTTTGTATCCATCACATTGTTAAGAACGGATGCAACTAACGATGGAGTCGCATGAGCCAACTCTTTATCGTATTGATATTTCATCTTTCCTTCGGATTTTGATGGTGAGGGCATCTCTTGTGTTTGCACTACAACACCAAAATCCCAAAACATAAACACATCGTGTAAAAGAGGAAAATGGAAGGTGGAATGAAGTGTTATGAAAGTGGAAAATGGAAGATGGAATAAAACGAAATGAAATGAGAATGTGTGAAAGTGGAACGCATGGGAATGTGTGCAAATGAAGATTGCTGATTTTCAAACGTGACTTAGGGTTTTCAAAGCATTATTACGTGAAGAATGAGTACATGTAAGTGCAACATGTATCTCGAGATGAAAACTGACATGAGAAGCGAATGTGGATGATGGATGCACTTTACATGTAAGTGTGAATGAAGGATGAGATGGAAAGCATGGAAAAATGCGGAAATATGTATTTGCTCATGAAGGCGCAAATGCAGATGGAGAGATGGAAATGGAAAATGGAAGAGAGATAATGAATTTTATAGTCACCCTTGGTAAAATGATGAAGTCAAAGTACATGAAAGATGAAAATGACATCTTTTTGACTTTTCAACAAGTGACTTTTAATCAAAATCAGACCTTTTGGATGAAATTACAGGTAAGGCATTTCGTGTAACCGTGTCGTGTGAGTGGATGCAAAAAGTGAGATGAGTGAAAATGAAAGTGGAAAATGAGATTACATGCATGTGCGGATGATGAATGAGATGGAAAACATGTAATCGCATTTGTCAGATGAGATGCAAAGTGTTGTGACATGGAAAATGGAAGTGGAATATGATGATGCTTTCACATGAAGTGAAATAACAAGTTCTTGGAAAAGAATTCTTGACTTCTCCAAAGTGGAGAAAATCGGCAAGCAAGCACAAAACACAAAAACACAAAAGAAGAACGTACTTTTGGAAAGTGACTCAAACATGTCAAGATACGAAGCACTTCAACACACAAATTCGAAATTGGAACTTGGGAAAGAACCAAAAATATGAAAATGAACAAATTCTTCATTTTTTAAGAAAAAATGCACTTCCCATGGCATAGATTTTAACAAGTGGCAATCATCAAGCAATTATGTGCATAAAATCAGCAAAATAAGCACAAATTAAATAGCAAGAAAGAAGTCCACTTACATGAAAATTAAGTGTCAAAAATGAAGGAAAAAGATGCTCCAATGTTGAAAAATTCTCCAAAAAGGTAAGACTTTTTCCAACTTTGCAAATTCGAATGGGAGAGGGCAGCAAACAAGGAGTTCTTGTTAGAAGATGCCAAAACGTGCCCTAAAAACACTCCAAGATCCAACGTTTTGCATATGGAAAATCATGGGATGTTTTTGGTGAAAATCGTGTTTCACCAAGGAGCATGAGTAAATCGATTTGGTGTTTAAACACGAAAACATGCACCAATATGCAATGCAATCACCAAATAAGACCAAATCGATTCATATTGGAGCAAAAAAGTTGATCAAAAATGATGTTTTTTGAAGTTTTTCTCAAAAACGTGCCCTAGGATAGAGCTCAAGAAAAGGATTTTCAGCAAGATGAATTCATTTTTTATGCAAGAAAACTCATTGCCAAGAAAAAACGCCTTCAATGGAGAAGATTTCATTCAAATCCACCAAGAAAATATCTCTCAATGATCAAAATCAGGTTCTTGGAAGGCAAGTGCATGCATTTCTTCAAAATCGGATCTTTTGGAGAGCAATACACACATTTTAAAATATGTTTTTAGTTAAAATCGAACCTTTTTGGGTGTATGGCATGTTTTAAAATATGCAAACAAGGCAAATCGGACCTTTTTAGGTGCAGAGCATGTTTTAAAATATTCCAGTGATCAAAATCGCACCTTTTGGAGTGACTAGCATATTTTAAGTTACATCTCACATTTTGGATGCAAAGACATAAAAACTTACCTTTTAATGCAATGACATCAAAAAGGTCCACTTTTGATAACCTTTTGATATAATGACATCGAAAAGGTCCACTTATGATTCCAAGTTGAGCTTTATATGGAGTGACATGTAAAATGTCCACTTTTGATGGATTTTACATGTAATTGCATACAAAAAGTCCACTTTTGATAACTTAAAGTCATTTAATCAACTTAATTTCATAAAAATGTTAGTAAATGGGTCATAAACAACATTTATATATCATATTTAAAAATACAACACGTAAATATCATTTAAAGAGTAACATTTAAATGAGCATTTGATTTTAAAATCAAAAATTAAACTGAAACTATATAGTTGTATAGTCACTTTAAGTGAAAAATCAAAAAGTGACTCAACTTAAAATTATAACATAAAGTGCACTATAGTCACTTTAAGTGAAAAATTTAAAGATAAAGTAACTTAAAAGCATAACAAAAAGTATATTTAAGTTATATTTTAAAGTCAAATTGAAAATATAACATGATATTTTTAATTCGTGTTGTTGCACCAAAAAGGTCCACTTTTGAGGCATAAAAACGATCATATCATTTGACTTACAACTTCGATTGAGCTCTAAGTTAAATCAAATTGAAGGGTAAAACGAAAGACATGAAATGAGCAAAACCAAAGGACTAAAAACCAACAAACTCAAAAGCAAAGAAAAGGGCGATGAAGGCCTCAAGAATCAAGCATAGGCTCGACAAAAAGCAAAATGAAAAAGACTTGACGAAAGCCTTCAGTAAAACAATTTGATATACAAATTGAAGTTGATTGATCAATCAACATTAAACAATTGAATATCAAATTCAAACTTAGAGATAGACGAAGCTAGCTTGAAAAAGTTTGGTGTTGTTATCAACATTTTGTGGTGACAAAACGTAGGACACCAAAACTATAAATCCAAAATCAAATAACAACTATATACATTTCATATGAAAGATAGCTAAATTAACTTCCATAACTGACTACTACGATTACATTTTAAAAGAAACAAATCAATTTAACCATATCTACGACTATACATTTCAAAGTAATATAAAGGTACATACAAGTAAAAGGTTTAGGATTTCATACATGAAATTAAATTAAATATAAAGGTACATACAAGTAAAAGGTTTAGGATTTCATACATGAAATTAAATTAACTGACGGTGTGTTGTGTAAGACTCAGCATCTGGCAAAGAGGAGAAGCATTGACATAGGCTTAACCTCCCAATCGCAGACCTTAACATATCCCCACACAATCTCTTACAAGAAAGGTCCTCCTTACCCTGAGTTAAGCTTGGAACACCATAGTCCTACCATCCTGAGCATATTGGTGTTAAAGTGTCGGCTAAGCAGTTGACAAGGCTGAGGAATTCCTCCGTCAACCTTCCCTCTATTAGCTAGCACTCCTAACCTCTAGTGATCATTTATAGCAAGCATGCCTCTATTCTACCTTAACCAAGGATTTAGGTGGGTATTAAACATCCCGATTACCACCACTCGACTTGACAACCAATTATATCTTGGACAACTATGAGCTGACTTGGACTTAAGCAATTTCTTCCTTTAATTGATCATATAATTAAGACACTAGATAATAGTTTTATTTTTCTCTTGCAGGTTTCCTCTCATCTTCACACATTTACACTTGGCTTTACCATCCTTGGGTGCATCCTAGAGGACTGTTGATAATCATGAGATTCTTTTCAATCAGAATTGTTTGTGAGAGTCATTTTGAATTTAATCACAACTATTAGATATCAATATCAGAGAAAAACAAAAGATACTTCAAACCAAAGGTACGGCAGATTTTACACAACATAAAAGTACTATGCGTTAAAATTGGTTGAGCATTCATTTCCAAGGAATTATAGCAATTTTGTCCCTATGGGCACACACCCAATGCATATAAATAGGGACTTGTCATAACATAGAGCAAAGTTGATGATTCAGATACGAAATCGAGCTCAAGCTAATACTGCATTTGAATATAAAAAGGAGCTTTCTTGAATTGTAAGGCATTGCATACAATGCAAATAATTTGTAAAAAGATACATGGCCTGAGAAAAGAGAGAAACAATGCAAATCGTTGATGCGGTAGCATCCACTCTGCACGTTATGGCTTCACTCATGCGGCTCAATATGCAATAATAGTGTGGTATTATTGGCTTCACCTGAGCGGCTCAATATTGTAGTAATAGTATGGTATTATACTCCAAATATCAGACAGAGAGATAAGAGGATACTTAGTTTATAGAGAAGTTGTATACAGAAATGAGAGAGAGAGAGAGAGAGCGCATGAGACTGCTCTCTCAGCCGCCGGGAATAGAAATATAGCCCCCCGCTGCAGTTACAAGAAGGAGATTGATTATCACTTACAAGACTCCTTAAGTTCAAATTTTAAAAAACATCGATGCCGATAAAAGGTGGCAATGCTCACGTTTTGAAATCATATTAAAGTATATAGTTTATATTTTCTCCAAGATTTTAAACAAATATATCTTTACATGTATATATATATATATGATGTCACCATAATACTCTGATAATGTCTATATCAAAGTATCATGGTGGCATCATATATTCATATACAATTTGAACAACAAACGAAATCAAGATGGATATTGAAATGTGTTGGAGATTGTAGTTGTGATAGAGATCTTTATCTCCACGCGTTAATAATGTTATGGTCACCTTCTGTTGAAAAGGACATTTATGACAAATTGTAATATTGAATATTAAGACATGCTTCATACAACTTGTGCTGAGGCATGGAAATATGAAGTATTGTATTTAAAATAAAGTGTCATATTTTGGGAAACTCAAGAGACCTTCAATTGTAATGTGAAGAGTCTCTCCTCTTGTTATATATATCACATCATGCGAAGGACATTGTACACTTGAACATTTTTATTATCAATAAAAGAAATTTTTTGTTGTGAGGTTGGCTTTTTCCCTTCATTTTTGAAGGGTTTTCCTAGGGTAATTTTGTGTGTCTCTTGCATCTTGTTTGGTTCCTTCTTAGTGTTGGTTATCTTTATTTTTTGGGCTCAAAATCTAGCATGTTATCAGAGTCAGGTTTAGAGCCAAGTTTTATAGCAACAAGAAAGTAGTTTGAGAGAGTCCATTCATCATGTATGTTCGCTTCTACCATCTGTGATTGCTTTGGTTCTCTATCTCAACCATCACAGCGTATATTAAATGAATGGTCAGTGAATGTATTGTTGGGATAGAAGGTCAAGTTGTTTTCCTTATCTAGAAATGCTAGAGTTAAGTCATCGTTAGGATTCTTTTCCTTCTTGTATGATTGTGTAGATTGTATGCCAAGTGTCTCATTGCTTTTTATTGTGATTTCTAATTGTTTTCTTCTTGGCAACTTGGATCAATTGCTTTGTTATCTTTTTTGCCTTTGTTTAGGGTTTGGTAATGATGCAGTGAAATTTGTCCCGAGTCTTCTTTCTAAACTCCTTGGACACGAGCTATGAAATTTTCAAAAGAGACAGGCTCATACCTGTCCTCCATATCTGCTTGGAGCTTGCCTACAAATCATCAATATTTGGGTTACATGTATAGAAGTTTTTCTTTTCTTTTCTTTTTTCGTTCTCTCTATTTAGCATGTTAAGTAAATTGTTTATGTGTAGCTCATGACTCATTATCGGTTATGACCATAGTAACACGGGGACGCGTCCCCCCCCTTTTTGCCCGACGTCTCGGAGACTTCAACGCACCGGAGACTTGGGGACTCCGTCTCCCCGTCCCTAGCGGTGCCACTAGATTCCACCACCTCCACCGAGGATGGGGGACATCCTACTATTCACTATTTGCAAATTCAACTATTTATGTTTAATGTTCGATGTTCCAATTCAATGCAATGTTTCAAGTATTCACTCTTTTACATCTTTACATCCTATATTGCAATACATATTTTCATAACTAACATTTTTAAATACCATATGCATAGATATATACACCCCTCTTGTCCCCTACCGCCGTCCCCCCACCGTCCCCCCGCCGTCCCCAAATTAAGGCCCCTTTGTCCCCCCGTCCCGGAAACTTGTCCCCCCGTTTCGCCGTCCCCCCGTCCCCCAGGGTGGTGTAACTATGGTTATGACTACCAAGCGTTTTTTTCTTTCTAGCATCAGTCTTCAAGTGCACTCAAGTGAAAACCCTTTGGATTCTTGGAGACTCTAGTTAAGATGAGCAAAAGAATGTTTAGTCTTCTTGATGGCATGCATGGTGTCTTAATGATCTCGTCTTTCATTTTGTATAGTTCATTTCTGCAATGTATATTTTGTATTGCCTTCTTTGTATTGCATTGTTACTCCGGTACTTAGTTGCCCATCTTGGATAAGTTTGGACGACATCCAATCAAGAGATTGGATGGAGGGCTTCCCACTGTCGTTTATCAAATTCTAGATTTCACATAGACATAACCAAAGAAAAGAGCAAATGTCAAGTAGTCATGGGAGACCCTTGTTCAATCCCGATTCATCGAGTGAAGACAACACTACAGTTTCACTTGTCGAGTTGGATTGAAAGACCTAGGGCAACTCAAGATAGAAGTTTTGAGGTCTCCAACCAAAACAAAAGATGCCCAAGTCCAGGCCCAAATTCCCTCTGAATGCAACAACTTTCAGTAATGTGATGGAGAAAATGCAAATGCAGCAACTGCATCTAAACTTGAATGCCAAAGTCATTCAAGACAATAGGAAGCCCAAACTGGAGAACAAAAGATCTCTCAAATAACTCTAAGCATCAAAGGCGACACCTACTAGTCGAGGCAATCCATCAAGTACTACAACCATATTATGCTCTATGTCCAGCAAAAGGGCTCTTAACTCGAATATGATGATGGCAATTCTTTTTCTACAACTCTCAGAAGAGAATGGAACCGAGCAGTTGTGGATTTGCAAGTGGTCTTTCCACTATCGATGGTGACTATGAAATGAACGAAATCAAGAAATAGGTCCATGTTCTTTAATTAGAAACAACTCATTCTCACTCAATGAAAAATGCGTTTCTCTTTCTATTCATTCTTCAAGGTTAAAAAGTAGCGTCCATTCTTGGCAACTGAGCAATGAGAGTCTTCTTTATGAAAATTTATTATGTGTAAAGTTTTCTTTCTCCATGCATGAGTTGCATAGTTTAGAAATAGTAGGCATTCTTGGCCGTTTGAAAGATACAAAAAAATCTCTACCATTTATAGAACAATCAGATCTTAATTTGTGGTCTCTTTTATCTTGGAAACATCTGTATGCATGGTGTTTTGGACAATTTAGCACATTTTGTTTTCAAGCAAAACTCTAGCAAGCTACATATTTTTGCTTTGCCTCAGAGTTTCTAACAAGGCATCTTTAATGATCAGAGGGTGATTATCATATGCAAAATTTCTCGGAGGACTATCAAGTTTATCAAGCCGAGTATTTAATTATTGTTAAAAAGCATGCCTGTATTATTTAGCTGAAATTATTTTTTATCTTCAGTTACAGCCTATGTGTAACGGTTGCATGCATTACATCTAGTACTAATAGTTCTATATATAATTTATGGTTCATATTTGTATGCATGATCGAGAAGATTATATTGTTGCAGGATGCAACTAGATAAGGTTTTTGTATTCAATGGGAGTTTGTAATTCAGAGGGAAGTTTCATTTGCCATCTTCTTATGAAGATCAAAGGAATTATTGATTAAGAGGGAGTTCACAAGGAATCCCCACCTTTCTTATACATGCTTTTAATGCTTCTGGTATTGTAGAATTGAGGCTCTTATTTTTTGTGTTGATTACGAGTTCTAATTCATGTGAAATTAATGATAGTTTTAAGATCAACCTTATAACTGTTTCACTTCTAAGAGATTCATAGTGAACATCCTATTGAGAGAGTCCATGATGTCATCGCGTTGAGTCATGTTGAGAGAGTCCATGACTGTATCATGTTGAGAGAGTTTGTGATAAAATGTTGGTTGTAAACCTTACTAGCTTGTCATGTTGAGAGATTCCATAACATCACGTTAAGTGAGTCCGTAATGAAAGTTGAATGTGATTTTTGCAGGTTTGTCATATTGAATGATTCCATGATTATGAGTAATTTTTATAGGTCTATCATGTTGAGTGATTCCATGATGATTAAATTGTTCTCTTAGTGTCATGTTGAGAGATTCCATGACAACATCTTATTGAGAGAATCTATGATGAAAGTTGGTTGTGTTTCTTGCAGGGTTTTCATGTTAAGTGATTCCATGAGTTTTCTAGGATCTATGTGATTAGATTTTGTCATTGACATTTTGATTGCAGCCTTGTATGGCTGTTCAGCTAAAGATCTCTCTCTCACTTAGAGGGAGTGTTGGAGGTTGTAGCTGCAATACAAAGCTTTATCTCCAGGCATTAATACCGTTATAGTCACCTTCAGCTGAAAAAGACATTTATGATAAATTGTAATATTAAATATTAAGACATGTGTCATACAACTTGTGTTAAGGAATGGAAATATGAAGTATTGTATTTAAAATTAAGTGCCATAGTTTGGAAAACTCAAGAGAACTTCGGTTCTAATGTGAAGAGTCTCTCCTCTTGTTATATATCGCATCATGCAAAGGACATTGAACATTTGAACATTTTTATTATCAATAAAAGAAATCTTTTGTTGTTTGGCTGGGTTTTTCCCTTCATTTTTTAATGGTTTCTTCAGGTAATTTTGTGTGTCTCTTGCATCTTGTTTGGCTCCTTATTGCTCGTTATCTTTATTTTCTAGGCTCAAAATCTAACAATATGTAACTCATGTGCACTTGGGTTGCAAATATCAAAGGATATCATGTAAATTCTGCCCACAACATAGACAAAAGCTTTATTCATGCAGTGTAGCGCCAATGTTCACGGCATTATGGCACCAATGTTTACAGCATTGTAGCAACACAATTCACAACATTATTCATTCCACCTTCAATCTGATTTATAATTTCTGATTTGAACTGAAACTTTCACCATTAATTCCAGATGTGAACTCTGTATGAATCCACAAGCCTTGAAGGAGTGTGTTTTCGTCCAAACCTTCTTGGTTCCAAGGCTTTCCATCCTTAGAACAATCCAGTCATTGTATCTTACCAACAAGAAAAAGGCTTGAATAAAATAATCTCATAACATATTCCTAAATGAATGAAGAGTTTTGCTTATATAGCTTCTTAAATCAGTGAACACTCTTACTTCTAGCGATGTGGGATTAAAGTCGCTTTTAATTTACAAAGTCACTTTCAATTTAAAAAGTCACTTTAATTTTATAATATCACTTTGTAATATAAAGTGATCTCAACTTCACAAATCATTAATAATTTTAAAAAAATCATTTCACCCCAAATAAAGCTGTGACTGGAAGATATCCCTATTAAAGTAATTTATTAGCCTATCGGGATGGGAAAATAGGCTAAGCAAGCTATTTTAGAGATTACGGAGAAGGGGACATTGCAAGTGCACACTCAAAGTTGGTGATCTATCATGGATGATATTCTCGTTGGATGTGGGTTCTAACAAGATTTTCATTTTTGTGCAGTGGTTCCAAAAACAAAGTGAGAATTGATAACCTCCTATTTTGGTCTATGAAATTTGTGGGTGGACAAGACTGCAGGGATATTAATGACTTTTACTTCTTGAGGTACAATATTACTCAGACAAGCACATAAAGTGAGCTAGATCATTAAGGATGTGTAACATTTGAACCCTTCACATCTAATTGCATTATCCCTTTTCTCCATTGGTTGATAACTATGTTCTTACGCACCAGGAATGCTCTTAGCCATGATCATGGTCCTTGCACCAAAGTCCATCATGGAGTTACATAATCATTTTTTCCAAATTATTGAAGTTGTATAGAAAGGCATTAACTTTGGTTTATTTATCTCTATGCGAACATTGTGGAGGGCAGCATGCTAATCAGTTGGAGTGGTTTTAGATCAATCTGTTGCATTTCTTCTAGTGTTAATGAATGACACTGTCAACTTAATAGGATTCTTGTGTCTTCAAAGCTTCCCATAGCAAACTTATTTTCTAAGAAATGGACAAATTATCATGTAAGTAGACATTTATAGTTGTTTACTTCAGCTGTTCCAATACATTGATTGTGTGAAAGGCCAAGTTCTTACCACGTAACCCTAAGTAACCCCAGTTCACCTAATATCTTGGTCTTTCAATCCCAACATTAGTTGTTGTTAGTGGACCTAATTCCTTGGTCACTTAAGACTACTCATCTGAATGTTTAGTAGCCCACCTTTGTATTATGGGAATGTTGAATTTCGGAGTAGTTGAATGATTTGGATAATAGAAACAGTCCTTGGTTTTGATTCTTCATCATCCTACGTTTAGATTGGGTAGATTAATCAAAATATATCAAATAAGCTCTAGGGGTAGAAGGAACATTCAAAATGACTACTTTTTCTTCTCCGTCAATGAGACCAATGCATGTTCCTAGGCAGTCTCTTCCTTTTGTTGCATGGACACAACGCATGTTCCAAGGCAGTCTCTTCCTCTTGTTGCAAGGACATTTCTTGCACTTAGAGTTATGAGGACCACATTTTGCACTCTTACAAACTATTTTTGGGGTTTCCAATAGTAGAATTCCTTCCATAGCTACAATTTGTCAATTTGTCTTTGTGCATCAATTCTTTGCTCTAAGTTTACCCTAAAGTAAACTCTCATAGCATGAGCAGCATTGCAAGGAAAATGCCACATATCAGTGTCCTTTTCAAAACTGTTCTATCCTAGTATGAGATCTCGTTTACTGGATCATGCAGAATCTATTGCAATGGTGTATCTACCAGGACAATCTAATACTGTAACTGCATGTGAGATTGATTCTATGCTTGGCTTTGATTTTGGCAATGAGGTTGACATCAATTTGATTGGACTGGGGCCTTGGGCATTCATTGTTCTATTATGCAGGCCTAGGATATCCAACTTGCTGCCTTCTGAAATTGATGATTTCAATTGAAAAACTCCTCAAACTGCTGTTTATATCATCCGAACTCTAGAGTAGCATGAGATATAGATGCTCTTCATGTTACCTACCTCCAAAGTAGCTTGAGACATGGATGCCTAGGATATGCAACTTGCTACCTTCTGAAATTGATGATTCAATCGAAAAACTCCTCAAACTGCTGTTTATATCATCCGAACTCTAGAGTAGCATGAGATATAGATGCATGCCTAGGAGAGTAGACATACATGGATGGAGGTACTTGTAGAGAACTTAGAAAAGTAAGTCTTGTACTTGAAGCATAAACTTGTACTGGGAGTGAGAATGCAGGGAACATAGGCATGGGTAATCTCGGAGAGAGCCTTCCTACATATTTAGATTATTCTCTGCTATGACCACCAGCTCATTTCATTAGAAAAGCCTACCTCCTACTGATTGGATCGTCACTGACATGTGGGAATTGAAAAATTTGAGATAGAATACAGATGCCATTTTATCTGGAAGTCGTGCAAAAACAGGTATCCTCTCCTAAGCCTTAATGAACTTGGTGTCGAAGTTAGTTGCAACTTCTTGTGGTGCTCACAGTACAGTAATCAACAGCAACAACAATGAGGACTTATCTCCTTTTTCCTTCCCCGTTGCAGCTGGGTCCATTTTATCCCTGTATATTACCACTATGCAGTGTATACATGGTGCATACTTCCGCTTACACACTATAATGTAACAATAACAATTACGAAGCACATTCCGGAGTAGCTTATATTAACTTATATTTCAAACCATTACAACGCATACCTCTTATCAAAGATTAGAAGATATAATATGTTGCTAAAATCAAGGACATTTTACGAATTCGAGAGCAATATTACAATTGCGACGAATAAAAGAATAGCAAAGTTACTGGAAATTAAACAGAATTTGAAGATTCTTTTAGAAATTGACTGCATGATTTTAAAAGGTCACCAAATAATTGCAGCTTAAAAGAGGGCAAATGAGATAACCTGAGGCGAGGTCATACGGAGAAAGGCTGTGAATGGAATCAAGCGTAGTGTAGCCTGCTGAAGCGAGTTTTGCCCTCTGAGAAGGCGCCAAAGGAAGGCATATAATGTCCATTTCAGAAACAACGAACTCGCAAAGAACTGACGAGGCAAATGCACATATTCTGCCGCCAAATAAATCACCACAAATCTCAAACTGCTTGAAAGGAACATGGACATTTGAAATTGGTTTTTCCAACTATACTATGTGCTTCGTTATAAATATTTAATTTATTAATATATAAAAAAATGGTTATAAATATTTAATTTATTAATATATAAAAAAATCCTTGTGATATGAGGGGATATTTAGGAAAATAAAAGAAAAATTAAATTATAGATATATGTAAAGAAAATAAATTAGTATAGATGTCTTGAATAAATATATTTAAAGAAATGTCAATAGATATCTATTAGTTAAAATTTAATTTATTAGATCTAAAAAAAAAAAATTCTTACATTCTTATTTATTTATTTTTAGTGAAAATGATTATTTTTATCTACAAAGTTTATAATTTTAGCAAATATTTTATGTAGTGTTTATTTTTATTTTTTAAATACACTTTGCTTATAATTAGTATTAAGATTTTGATGAGTACAGGGAAGTTCGTAGTTATGTGTGTTCGAGGTGGAGTAGTACTGTGAGAATCACCTAGATCCAATGAATGTTAAGTGTTTCATTTATTCTCATGAAAGATAAATTCATGTGTGAATCACTACTCATGATAGCCGTGATACATGGGTCAATGAGATTGACTCAAAAAAACTACAAAGTTAAATCTTGATAACAATATCATAATATAGATGGATGTCAAATTTAACCTAAAAAGTAAATTTTAATTAATTTCGATAAGCATTCTACAATGGGAGAATGGAGGAGTGAGATTGTGTGAGCGTGTTAATGTTAACTTTTATTCTTCTAGGTTAAATTTGACAACCATCTACATGTCAAAAGTTTAAATCTTATTATAATTAGAATATACTTTTACAAATAATTTAATAAATATAACATAAAATATTCGTTTAAATTATAATATTTGTCGATATAAATCATCCATTTTAAAAATAATTTTAGATGTAGTAAATTAAATTATAATTATTTTGTAGTGGATATCTATCGGCATTTTTTAGCAATATCATAATATAGATGGTTGTCAAATTTAACCTAAAAAGTAAATTTTAATATTAACACACTCACGCCATCCCACTCCACTCGTTTTGCCATTGTAAAATGCCTATCGACATTAATAAATAAATCTTCTTATAGTGTGAATTCAGTTTAAGGAAATAAATGTATTTAATTAACAATAATTGAAAACTCTCTCTCTCTCTCTCTCTCTCTCTCTCTCTCTCTCTCTCTCTCTCTCTCTCTCTCTCTCTCTCTCTCTCTCTCTCTCTCTCTCTCTCTCTCCACATACACAATGAGTAGATGTATCTAAATCATGAAGAAAATTATGTGATCAATCTAATATGTTATTTAGAATTATTTTATATGTATTAGTTAAGTATGTTGAAGCCTATGTGATCTTTGTGTTGGTAGAGAACAAATTCACATGTATGAGATGAAATCACAATGATGGTTGTACTTTAGCTTCAAACTTGAAATGGAAATCAAAGGTGTTATACTCAACAAATTTGTCTAATATGTGATAATTCACTCTACTGTTCCTAGATACGCAAGGCTTGGCAACGTTAAGAAATATTTTAAGGGCTAACAGTTTGTCACAAGGAGGCATGTTATCCTATATCATCAAGTAAGAAGAAGTAGTCTTTGATGGCATGAGATAATGTCTCTAGACTCAAAGAGGAAGGTGGTTTTGGGATTAGAAACATGCAAGATCAAGGTAATCCTTGGGGGATAAGGTAATTAATTTGGAAAATGTTTAGATACCCACATTAAAAATGGGTAAGGATCCTTGATTACAAATACTTGAAAACTATAGGTCAAGCTTATGTCCTACGTGTAAAAAATCCTCCAAAGGGATCTAGAATATGGAATTTCATGTTAGAATATAAATTCACTATTTGTAAAAATTAACTTGGAACATAGATTATGGGCATCAAGCAAGGTTTTTCTCTAATTCTTGGGAAGGATTTAAACCTATTTGTGAGCAAACTTTCTTTTATACGCTTTTCCTCTCCTCAAGTCCTTATGGGGTGTTGATGTTAAGGATTATATTGAAATACTTAATGAAAGCCTCTCCTAGGGTTAGAAATGGAAATCTTTCAAAGGATTGGGGATTACCTTGAAGAGATTATTAGTAAAATAGCATCTCTTTTAACTTGGGGCTAGATATCCTAGTCTAGGATGGCTCCAAATTTGGTAATTACAACACAAAACATGGATATACCTACCTCTACAATAAAAAAGGTAAGACCTAGAATGGACCTCCCACTAACAATTCATTACGATAAATTGTATATCCCTAAAGTTGTCTAGTTTTCTTGGCTTGGTCTTCAAAATAAATTCCTGACATTTGACAAATTAAGAAAATGGGCTTTGAAGAGCCTAGCATTTTCCCTTTATGTGAAAAAGTAGAAGAATTTGTTGATCACATATATTGCTTAGTTGTGAATATTCCTTTCAATGTTGGACTTGGTTGCTAGAAATGTTAGGTTTAAAAATAGTCTTTCCTCCATCTATCCAAAGTATGTTTTTGGGTTGGCCTCTACTAAAAACAAATTGTGTCTTTAAAGGCTTGTGGATTACTGCTCCTTCAATATTGATATGGGAACTCTGGAAAGAAAGAAATAGTAGATTTTTTAAAGGAAACAAGTATACTAGTGGTTAATTAACTATTAAAATAGAGGCTGTGATAATTGAGAATCTTAATGGGCATATGCATCAAGTTGTGGTGCCAAAAAGGTGACGAGGTTTTTTTTTTTCCCTAATTTCAATAGCGCGTACGCGTTATTTGCGTAATCAAAAAAGTATATATGATGGGCTGCAGACCCACAACCCATCATTTTTATCATCATTTTTTGCTATTCCCACAGAGAACAGCGCGTACGCAAGTCAAAAACCCAAGTTTTCACCATCATTTGCCAATATGCCTCCTCACCAACGAAATTGAAGACAACAAGCACACCCACGACGACGCCATAAGTGATATAAAATTAACTTTGCGTTGTTTAATATGTTTTTCATATTGTTTTGTAGGTTTTTTATATTGTTTTTTAGGGTTTTTACAAATTTCATTTAGATTTGTTTATTTATTTGGATTTCAATTGATTTTTTATCAAGAAATGTTCATAATGAACCAAAAAATCCACAAGAGCCTCAAAACCCTCAAAACCAAAACCTCCTCCAGAAGAACAACAAATTCCATAACCTGAACCAATTGCAAGACCTCCGCCAGGCACACAAGAAAATATAATAAATGAAATAAAGAGAGGCAAAACTGAATTAGAAAGACTCATTGCTCGGTTGAAAGAATCCGGACAAACCAATCCAATGAGGGCTCAATTGGCATCATCCCTCGAATCCATTAACACCTAGATAGCCTTAGTTAGTGGTCAGTTAGATATTTGGCGGGTTAAGAGGGATGAACAAAAAATATTTTATGCAAATAAATTGTCATATGAAGATGTTAAAAAAAAAGAAATACCAAAAGGTATTATATGTGCATTATTTAGAAAACCCAGTGAGAAAAATACTATTAGAGAGGGTACTAAACGATTCCCCATCCATTGGTGCATACATGATGCTATTAGAAACAATTTTTGGGATAGATGGTGGATGGTTTTTGATGCCCCTCCTTGCAACAATCACGAGGTCCCCATGTATTTTTTGAAGAAATTATATTATGAGTTTTTCCTTGGGGAGATCCCCAATTATTTCGATATATTAGACTCCCAAGGTAGAGGTGGGGGGTCATCATTTGACAGGCCGAGAGCACGTTGTGACCCTAATGTAGTTAGGGCACCTATGGTCAAGCCACAGCACGAGCATGTGACTATTTCTTCAGTTGTGAAGGAAAATGTAGAGGCCAACACTCTAGGGACCATTAATGCTTTTACACAGACCCTCATCCATTCCATGAGCCCATTAGTTGAGGGGGAGCCTTCTATGCGTTGTGGTCACATGTGCACTTCATGCAGATCCCTATGCACATTTGGCACTCATGCTAGAGATGGTGTGGATGACGGGCTTGTCACCGATCAGTTCCTAAACGACACATTTGGCATTGACACACAGGTAAATTACAATTATAATTTACTAATTTGATCACATTTCATATGTATAGTGAATGATTAATTAATTAGCATCTATTGAAATTGTTCAAAATTCAGGGTCAGAGTGTTGTTGGGCCTAGCAGTAATCCTTTAGGCCCATTTTTTGTCCCTTCCACGAGTCCTGAGGTATGTATCGATTTAATCATTTTAATTAATACATATATTTATTGCATAATCATATTAAGGATTGACAAAAAAAATTATGCATGTGCATCAGTTCTCCGCAGGACCCTCAACCTTTACCACAGACTCGGAGCATAGACATCGTTCGAGCTTCACACAGGTACAGTTGTTTCATGTTAATTTAATTCATTTGATTATATTTATTTTATGTTTCATATTAGATGTAACGTGTATTGTATGACATGTAGCTCATGATGTCGGACACACCTCCTCATCTGCGACAGTCTATTGATAGTGGAGTGGTTGCAGTTGTGGCTAGCTCACAGCCACTGACGGAGGTATGAAAGAATTTTCTTCATTTTAGTTGTTGTTTATAATAGTTAATCTCAAAATTTATAATGTTATTTATAAGTGATTATATTTATTGAATTTTTGTAGGGTCTCATCATGTCTGATCGTCCACGAGCATTTGAGGTGAACTTACAGAGTGACTATTTGTTGGCGGCAAGAAAATAATTGATTTTGTGTATACATATATTTGATTTCAATGTATAATACATATTGATTCATATCTACTTTCTTTGTATCAGTTGGAGCTGGAGAAGAGCCTCAACAAGAGGTCGAGTGAGCGTGTCAAGAGGGCCCCATCATCTCTACTGTCTCCCTCCACACGACAACAGAGGACATCAAGAGACTTGTTTCCTTCCCCTCGTGGGAAGGAAAATATGTAGTTGATCTAGAGATGTATATATATAGGCATCAGTGGACATATTCGATACACATTTGATGTATATGACATTCTATATTTGATGTATGACATTATTCGACTTATGACATTATTGGTTAATATATGATATGTTTGTTCATATACGACATATGATATGATATGATATGTTTGTTCATGTATGACATTAAATTAGATATGTTCATGTATGACATTAAATTAGATATATGCATGTATGAAATTAAATTCAATACCTAATCTATTCAAAACTTTGATAGAATATTGATTAACAATAAACTTTATCATTGTTTAAGCATAAGTTAATCATTTGCAATATGTCATCGTCATATGATTTATGATCTTGTTCATGTTTAAAGTTTTCCTTCTCTATCATTTGTTTATCAAGTTTAATTCAATACCTAATTAGTTTGAATTTTTGATACAATATTGATTGGCAATAGACTTTATCAGGCAATATTCGTGGACCTCCTGGCAATTGGTCACCTAAATGAGAACCTTGAGATTTATTAGGAACTCCATTAAAGAAATTAGTATTTTGAAATTACTCTACCCAACAAAATTAGATCAAAAGTTCTCTAAACATTTATGTTAAAAATAAGAAAAAAATTTGATCACAAGTGGTCACAAAGTTTGTGTAGAAGAAAAAATCATTGTTACAAAATGAACATAGACAAGAAGAAAAAACACAATTATCTTGTTGAGCTTCAATACATAACCACCATTCTTTATAATCAATTGAAAAATGTTAGAGATAGTAGAGAAAAGATGGATTATTTGCAAAAAAAGTCATTTTAAAAATCATAAATGTAACATAATAACTAGTTGATTGGAATGTGTTGTTATTATTCTATAGTAACTAGATTAAGGTAAAAATAAAAGTTTAATAAATAGTTGTGATGTATAAGAAAGAGAGATATCTCACATGAGAGGGGGACGAATCTAAGACGACACATAAGATACTTGTAAGAGGGAGCTATACTTGTTAACAAATTTACAATGCATGTTATGGAAAATCATAGAGCATCTTTAAAAGGAAATAAAAGAGTATGACAAGTGGAAGGAACATGTTGTTTTGTAGACTCGTATTCAAATTTGGGTGTCGATTTTCTAATGAAGGATTCAAGCACTGCAATTTGGTAGTTTTGGCTCATGTTATCCTTGTATCTCACTCTCTCTTATCCCCCCCCCCCCCCCCACCCTCTTCATATTTCTATTTTTTCCATATCTATGTAGCCATCTATCCTCTTCATCTCCCCCTCACTAATGCAGAGATGTTGAGCAAGAAGTGAGGTTTAAGCACTTTCTTCTTCCTAATCTACCAAACTAAACTTGTGGCCTTCCTAATATCTTACTCCTTTAGGATATCATTTTTGTGGCCTATCTAAAGTGATAGGGTCATTTGTGAACTCCTCCAAGGTGAGTATTCCTCCAATCAAGATCTTGCGCCTTTTTTTTTTAGGGACACTAGCCCTACTCCAAGCCAATAACTGTAACTCTTCACCAATGGCTTCACTAACCCCAAGTTTCTATTGGGATACCTTCCTTATGTTGAACTGATTGAGAATCAACTCTTGGTTTATCCCTCCAATTGTCATACAATACAAAATGTTGACTATCATAGAATTCCTTGTAGGTCTCTTAATTTGATTTTCTGGACTTAAATTCCTCTTAGGTTGAAATCTAACTATTCTATGGGTAGATTCAGACACCCTTCTAAAATTTATTTAAGACTCCAAAGCCTAGATTCTCAATTCCATTCCTGTAGCACCTAACCCATGTAAAGTACATAGACCTAATAAAGTCACACTAGGTTTGGTTTTCAAAGTAATTACTAGATAATTGGTGCATGAATTGGTGCATGGCCTCAGACCTCCTCTATTCACCAATATTTATCATCTTCAAATTATGATGAAACACAATAATGTTTCCACTTTTTTCTATTATATATTCCCCCTTATGAAAATACTCATAGAACTAATAAACCATTCATCTCCTCCTTGCAACACTTCTCTACTTCATGTCTTTGCTTGACTCATATCTTAACTATAACACTTCTCTCCCTGAGCAGCATTCACCAATAGTTCATTTATCCCCCTTTGACTCATATCTTCTATTTTTACATCACTACCTTTGATATAAGTCCATTCAATATTTTATCTTCATTAACAATTTATCAATGTTTTAAACTAAATTTCCAATTTTGTTAACTAAATTTCCAATTTTGTTAACTAAATTTCCCCTTTTCTTAACATCTTTAAAGTTAGTCAATATTGATTATCCATTGTCACATAAGAATAGGAGGAGGTTGGGGATAGGGTTTACCCGGCCACCTGGAGCTAACGAAGTAGACAATTCGATCCCACGACGAAAGGTGAGAGAGATTTGGCAGTTGGCAACTTTGTACTAGCCAACACTGCAAGTTTCAATATCACCCGAGATGGCATTTTAAAATGAAAACAGAATGTGATCTCCAAAAAGTGAGAGAGGTTATTGTAGGTCTCTACAACACGGTCCTGTAGGAATTGGAATCACATCCATACCTCGCACGAGCTCCAAGATATGCCCTATCAAAGATTGCAGCCCTATGGGATTTAGTGACCTTTGGGGACATTCCGGTTCAGCGTGCCCAAGAACATTCAAGCACTGAAGGGGATAGGACGAGGTTGAGGATAGGGTTTACTCGGCCACCCGAAGCTAACAGAGTAGACAGTTCGATCCCATGATGAAAGGTGAGAGAGATTTGGCAGTTGGCAACTTTGTACTAGCCAACACTGCAAGTTTCAGCATCACCCGAGATGGCGTTGTAAAATGAAAATGGAATGTAATCTCCAAAAAGTGAGAGAGGTTATTGTAGGTCTTTGCAACACAGTCTTGTAGGAATTCAATCGCATCCATACCTTGCACGAGCTCCGAGATATGCCTCGTCAAAGATCGCAACCCTATGGGATTTAGTGACCGTTGGGGACATTTTGGTTCGGCATGCCCGAGAACGTTCGAGCACTGAAGGGGATAGGAAGAGGTTGAGGATAGGGTTTACCCGGCCACTCGGAGCTAAAGGAGCAGACAATTCGATCCCACGATGAAAGGTGAGAGAGATTTCGCAATTGGCAATTTTGTACTAGCCAACACTGCAAGTTTCAGCATCACTCGAGATGGTGTTGTAAAATGAAAACGGAATGTGATTTCCAAAAAGTGAGAGAGGTTATTGTAGGTCTTTGTAACATGGTCCTGTAAGAACTAGAATCGCATCCATACCTCGCACAAGCTCCGAGATATGCCCCATCAAAAATTGCAGCCCTATGGCATTTAGTGACCCTTGGGGACATTCCAGTTCAGCGTACCCGAGAACGTTCGAGCGCTGAAGCAGATAGGACGAGGTTGAGGATAGGGTTTACCTGGCCACCTGGAGCAGACAGTTCGACCCCACGATGAAAGGTGAGAGAGATTTGGCAGTTGGCAACTTTGTACTAGCCAACACTGCAAGTTTCACCATCACTCGAGATGGCGTTGTAAAATGAAAATGGAATGTGATATCCAAAAAGCGAGAGAGGTTATTGTAGGTCTCTACAACACGGTCTTGTAGGAACTAGAATCGCATCCATATGTTGCACGAGCTTCGAGATATGCCCCGTCAAAGATTGCAACCCTATGGGATTTAGTGACCCTTGGGGACATTCCAATGCAGCGTGCCTGAGAGTGTTCGAGCACTGAAGGGGTAGGACGAGGTTGAGGATAGGGTTTACCCAACCACCCGAAGCTAACAGAGTAGACAGTTCGATCCCACAACGAAAGGTGAGAGAGATTTGGCAATTGGCAACTTTGTACTAGCCAACACTGCAAGTTTCAGCATCACTCGAGATGGTGTTGTAAAATGAAAATGAAATGTGATCTCCAAAAAGCGAGAGAGGTTATTGTAGGTCTTTGCAACACGGTCCTGTAGGAACTAGAATCACATCCATACCTCACACGAGCTCCAAGACATGCCCCGTCAAAGATCGCAGCATTGTGGCATTTAGTGACCCTTAGGGACATTCCAGTTCGGTGTGCCCGAGAATGTTTGAGCACTGAAGTGGATAGGATGAGGTTGAGGATAGGGTTTACCTAGCCACTTGGAGCTAACGAAGTAGACAGTTCGATCCCACCACGAAAGGTGAGAGATATTTGGCAGTTGGCAACTTTGTACTAGCCAACACTACAAGTTTTAGCATCACCCGAGATGGCATTGTAAAATGAAAATGAAATGTGATATCCAAAAAGTGAGAGAGGTTATTGTAGGTCTCTGCAACATGGTCTTGTAGGAACTAGAATCACATCCATACCTCGCACGAGCTCCGAGATATGCCCTGTCAAAGATCGCAGCCCTATGGGATTTAGTGACCCTTGGGGACATTCCAGTTTAGCGTACTCGAGAACGTTCTAGCGCTGAAGTAGATAGGACGAGGTTGAGGATAGGATTTACCTAGCCACCCAAAGCTAACGAAGCAGATAGTTCGATCCCACGACCTTTTTTCCATTAAGTTGCAAATTTGAGCAACTTTTACAACTTTCAACAATGCAACTTTGCACAAAAAGTGCAATTTTTACATTTTTCACTTTATTCCAATTCTATGACTTAGAAAAGGTTCAAAAATAGTAACACCTCAAAGGAATATAGGAATATAGAAAGTTTTATAGTTATTTCCTAAAAGTTGCTAAATTGTTGCAAAAGTTGCTAATGCAACTTTGCAATTTTTGCATTGACAACATTTGGGTGAATTATGCATTTTGGCTTGGAGGGTATGGAAACTGAAAGGTGTTGATGGGAACATGCTAGATAGGGTAGAACAAACCTATTAAAGCCTAAAAACATCTTAGAGTTGACTGTTTGTATGATTTTCCCATTAGGACCTAGAAGGGTCACTTGGCACATTGTTACAAATTTGCTCATTTTGGGTTGTTACTTGGGTCCATGACCCTATCCTCTACATTAGGATCGATCCTAGGTTTGGGGGTGGATAGAAAAGACCTATAAAGGTATTAAATAATGTAATAAGGCTATCGAAGCCTCTAAAAAATGTAAAAGGCACTAAAAGTGCAATATTTTGTAAAATTGCCAACATTGGCAATATAAGCCAAAATGGACTTAATCAAGTCATGTAAAGGGTCCAAAGGGAGGTTTCATTTGGTTTTGAAAGTCTAAATGAGTTTGAATGAATACACAATATATATCAAATGACTTGTCAAATTTCTAACCATTCTGAAATAACATTTCATTCAAACATACAATTTTCAATCAATTCACTATATATTAAATAACATGTCAAATTATAATCAAATTTGTATCTATATATTGACAAACAATATTTAAAATGGATTACACTAACCTTTTCTATACAAGTAATATTCAAAAAGTCTTCAAATCACGTATCCAATGATTGAATTTGGTGTTTGCTAACTTCCAAAAGTGTTGAAATAGTGTTTTCTATGTTGAAACCCGTGATTTCTATCAGAATAACAGAGTGCATAACAGACCAAAAGCAAAAAATGGATGAAATGGGCCCTAAGGTTGGTTTTTTACCATTTTTAGGTGATTTGAGATAGTGTGTACGCCCTATAACACGTACGCACTATGTGAAATCACATCACTCCCCATCCTCCCTACTCCCCATCCTCCCTACTCTCTATCCTTCCTACTCTCTCTCCCATCCCCTCCCTCTCTCTCTTCCTACTCTCTCTCCCCTCTCCCATCCTTTACTCTCTCTCACTCTCCCTCTCCCACCACCTACTCTCTCTACCTCTCTCACCCTCTCTCCTCTCCCATCCCTGACTCTTTAGATCTCTCACACACACTCTTATCCTCCCTATCTCTCTCCCTCTCCCTCTCCTACCGCCTACTTTCTCTCCCCCATCCCCTACTCTCTCTCTCCTCTCCCATCCCCTTCTTTGTCTCTCTTACACACATTCCCATTCCCCCTATCTCTCTCCCTCTCCCTCTCCCTCTCCCACTCCCTCTCCTATTGCCTACTATATCTCTCTCAAGTCCTCTCTCTCTCCCTCTCTACTCTCTCTCTCTCTCCCATCTTGTACAAGCTCTCTCTGCCACCACCTACTCACTCTCACACTCTCTCCCATTCCCTACTCTGTCTCTCTTACACACACACTGCCATTCCCCCTCTCTCTCTCTCTCATCCCCTACTCTATCTCTCTTACACACACACTCCCATCCGTCCTCTCTCTCTCTCTCCTCTCCCATTCCCTACTCTCTAGATTTGTCACACACTCCCATCCCCGTCTCTCTCCCTCTCCCACTCCCTCTTGCACCGCCTACTATCTCTCTCTCTCTCTCAAGTACTCTCTCTCCCTCTCTACTTTCTCTCTCCCATCCCCTACTCTCACTCTCTCTATTCCATCCCCTACTCTCTCTCACACTCTCTCCCATCCCCTACTCTCTCTCTCTCTCTCTCTCTCTCTCACCCCCATCCCGTACCAGCTCTCTCTGCCACCTCCTACTTTCTCTCAAACTCTCACACTCTCTCCCATCCCTTACTCTATCTCTATTATAAATAAATACACATTCCCATTCCCCCCCTCTCTCTCTCACAGTCCCTGTCCCACTACCTACTCTCTCTCATACCCTACTCTATCTCTCTTACATGCTTCCATTCCACCTCTCTCTCCCTCCCACTCCCTCTCCTACCACCTACTATCTCTCTCTCTCTCTCTCTCTCTCTCTCTCTCTCTCTCTCTCTCTCTCTCTCTCTCTCTCTCCCATCCCTTTGCCATTGCCTACTATCTCTATCTCTCTCTCCCTTCTCTCATTCCCTACTCTCTCTCTCTTTCACACACACACACCCATCCCCCCTCTCTCCTCTTCCATCCCCTACTTTTTCTCTCACTCGCTCTCCCTCTCCCACTCCCTACTCTCTCTCTCTCTCTCTCTCTCTCTCTCTCTCCACTCTCTCTTACATTTTCACACTCTCTCCTATCCCCTACTCTCTCTCTCTCTCTTTCTCTTTGACACACATTTCTATCCCCCCTTTCTCTCCCTCTCCACTCCCTCTCCCATCACCTACTCTCTCTTCCATCCCCTACTCTCTCTCGAACTACTTTGTCTTCCCCCTCTTCCATTCCATACTATCTCTTTCACACACATGCACTCCCATCCTCCTCTCACACACTCTTCCTCTCCCACTCTATCTCCCATCGTCTACTCTCTCTCTCCCCCATCCCCTACTCTTAATTTCTCTCTCCCAACCTGTACTCTCTCTCACACTTCCTCTCTCCCCCATCTCCTACTTTCAATCTCTTTCCCCCATCCCACACTCTCTCTTTTCCACCCCTACTCTCTCTCACACTTCCTCTCTCTCGCATCCTGTACTCTCTCTGCCACCCCTACTCTCTCTCCCATCCTATACTCTCTTTGCCACCCCTACTCTTTTCCACTTTCTCTCTCCCCTCTCCCATTCCCTACTGTCTCTCTACCTCTCTCTCTCTCACACACATAGCCATTCCCTTATCCCCCCCCCACCTAGTTCTCTTATACAATTTAGGTCTTAATAGTGCGTGCGCACTATAGTGCGCATGCGCCACTAAGAAATCATGTTTTAGATAGCGCGTGCATGCTATAGGGTGCACGCGCTATAGAAAGCTTATTTAAACCCAAGCCTAAGGCTTGGTTTTGCCTTGGAGATCCAACCCAAAGGTTTGGAGTTTATGAACAGGTCTAAGACATGTTTTTCAGCAAACATACCAAAAATAATTTTTTTTCTTGTGTGCTCCCCTTCAAGATTCCTCGTGGTTGGGTATCGATAAGATCAGGTTACATAACATTATAGGTCTCTATGTTAGCTATCTAACCATATAATTTATTTTTAATTTGAACAATTTCAAACCTTTCATCTATAATTTCTTTTGAATGTATGTTCATTTTTCTGTCAAAAACCACCATGTACTAATTGGGCTATAGATTTTAGCTCGTTCATCAAATTTTGCAACAACTTAGTTTTTTAGAAACTAGACTCCATTCTACACACTTTGAAAAAAAAAGTTTTGATTTTAGATTAGTTTTCAATTATTTCTAGGGGGAGCATATAGATATTTCACGTTTTTGGGATGTGTCTAGTTAAAAAATTCATTTAAAAAAAAATACACATTATAAAATTACCCGAAAAATCTAGGATAAACGACATAGTGTTAAGTAACTTTTGACCAGAGTGATTAAAGAATTTCAAAAAAAAAGTTAAAATTTTAGGGGGGCCACACTTTGTACTGTGTTATGTTTTTTTTGGAATAAACAGTACCACTTTTTGTGGCCCCTTTTTTTGAAGACCTAAAACTAAACCATTTTGAAAAAAAATTAGTAGTTTAGAAACTAGATTCAAAGGACTACGACTTTTGTTTTTTTCATATCTTAAAATTTTGAGCATAACTATCTTCAAATTCTTGTTGAAGTTCAAAATTTGTAGATTTTAGGGAAAAGGTGTCCACTAATACCCCCCTTTTGGCACCACAACTTTGTGCACTTACCCCAATAGAAAAATTTATCATACTGACAATGATCTTAAACTAACCACTTGGGATGAGAAAGTGAGACTAAAATGAGTGGGACTAAAAATCCCTCCTTTCTATGGCTAGGGCAGTGTTAAGATAGAAAAAATGAAGCCATGTGTTTGGGAACCACCCAAATTAGGCTATTGTAAATTGGTTTTGATGGGACTTCATGAGGAGACCCATGTATTATAGATATTGGATCCTACATTCATGACTACCAAGGTTATGGAGTGGCTTTTTTAGCCAAACCTATAGGGATATAGTCTAATAATGAAGCATAATTATTAGCTCTAATTAAAGGACTTCTTATTTGTTCCTAAGATAGGGGTTGAAAATGTGAAAATTGAAGGAGATTCTACCATAATTATTTATGCCCTCCATAAAGGTTCTATGCCTAATTGGAAACTTGATTCTCTCTTAGCATGAGCAATTAATATTTTAAGGAAGTTTTAAAAATCAATAGTTAACCACATATATAGGGAAGAAAGTACTGGAGCGGATGAATAGGCTAATAAATGGGTTGATGGGTTAGTATCGAGCATCCCTTAAATCCTGGAGTGATGTTCAAATGACCCATAATCAAGTTGAGATATAGTCTAAACATATTTACATATGATAAAAAGAAATTTGATGTTGCCTTTATTTAAATAAATCAATGAATTTATATCTCTCTTGAACTGATATTAATGTTGTTGGATAAATGATCCATGAAAACTTGTCAATACCAATGTTTTATAGGTTTCGGTGGTTCAACTAGTATGGAAGATCTTTCTTGATAGTGTCGGGGAATGTGTCAAGCCTTCCATATTCTAGTGCCTCTAGGAAATCAGCCCTTTATATTTAATTTTTCTGATCTAGTTTTGCTATTGCATAGTTTTTGCCATAAAGTCTATGATTTATTTTGTTGATTTTGAAAGCAAAATAATTGACACTTTCTTGGGTAGAACACTCATTATGATATTTGTTAATTGACACTTCCTTGGGTAGAACACTCATTATGATATTTGTTAGTTGAAGATCTTATAGGTTCAATAGCATTGAAATATAAGGAAAGGAAAAAAAATAAAAATTATCATTAGGAAATGTGTCCATCTCCATAGGTTCTGTTTGCTCCCAATCAATAAGTTCATGATGTATCGGGGTAAGAATTATATGACTGATTTGGTCTAATAGAAATAATGGTCATAATAGATACATGGTTCAAGTAATACATAGTTTTTGCTAGGTCTACAACGTAACTCTCCTCAAGGTGATCCATTGTGTTCAGAATCTAATCATTCTCACTAGAGTCATTATGTTTCTAAAATGTTATTATTCAATTTCCTTGCAATATCTGGACATTTGTTCTTGGCATACATGACCATGAGAGAATTTGGCACATTTATATCTTAAAACATCCTGTTATTAATCATTTTTGCATAAGCTGATTACGAGCATAACTAAATACAAATCAATACAGCAAACCATAAACAAGGCGACATTGACTAAATTAAGTAAACAAACTAAATTAATCAACTCCAATGAATGTATTCTGATCTTTATTTCTAAATATATCTAGATTTATTGCTGATAACATGGCAACTCAATAGGAATAGATAGAATTGATCTCCTACAAATCATGGAAAGTTGTGTAATATGAGTAGTATAAGTATCTATTCTATTCTACATTTTTTTTTTGTGCCTCCATATTTCTACTTTGTCAGCCATGGCTTCTCACAATGCTTTCTCAGCATTTATCTCTTTAATGTTTATTACACCCATCATATTGGCAGCTCATGATTTGCACACTAGTACCATCAATGAGATGTCCAAGTTGCAGAGCATGACAATTGATGAGTATATAAATTATGTTAATCCCCCAGCAGTGCATAAATTTCAGGTTTAATTTCTTCTTAAACTCATTTGTTTCCATTAAGTTATGAAATCCCATTTTTTTTAATCTAACCTCTGTTTTCTACTGTATTTTTTGTTTGTAGAACAAACATGGACAGACCATACGTTGTGTAAAATATGAAGATCAGATATCTCTTCAATCTGGGCATATTAGCGTATGCTTTTACATCCTTCACCTTATTTTTTAGTTGATCAATTCGTGAATATATAAGATTAATCTTAGAATATGAATATATAAGATTAATCTTAGAATCCAAGGTTTTTGGGTTGCAGAAGGATACAAAGAATAATTTTACATACAATAGTTCGTCAAGCAAAGATTGTCCAGAAGGAAGTGTACCCATCTTGGAAATATCTCGTGAAAGTGTTGAAAATTATGGATCTGTGAGAAAATTCTTAAACTCAAGAGCAAGAAAAAGATCAGCAGGTGCCCACACAGATGCTCTCTTCGGAGAGTTTGATCACGAGGTTTGCTATTACTCATCTAATTAGAATGATAAATGGAATTGAATAAAGGTTTATTTTGTATGATCTAACTTTATTTTTGTGAGAGTTGAGTTTGATAATTAAGAAATATTATCTATAAAAGGTTAAATTATGATATTGTTATTAAGATTTATTTGTGTGGATTTTTTCATCAAACTCAATGATCGAAGTTTCATGAGTAGTGGTTTACAAGTGAGTAGTGGTTCACAAGAACTCATGAGATAAGAACTCATGTCTTATGAGAACAAATGAAACACGTTTACACTCATTGTATGGGATCCGACTATCCTCCAACAAAAATGTACAGTTGACCAATTTTCAAAAGATAAAAAATATCATGGATTTTTTTGAAAATTTCAGCGTCTGATATTCATGATCTGAAAACAACAAATTTTTTTGAAAAAATTCACTATGTTTTTGTGAATTTTGGTAAAAAAAAGTTTGACTTTGTTTTGTCTTTGGTGTTTTTTTGGGAGATTAGCTTGTCCCCATTGTATCTAGGTCATGTTCATAGAGGTCAAACATAAAGATGTTTTGGTAGGTCATCCATCACACTACTACTCCAAGTTGAATACGTTTCTGAGGAGTTGTAAAACTCTTACATTTGTTATGACAAACACAAATATACAAGCCAATTCAAGCCCAACCTAAATCACCACAAATATGTACTATTTTATAAATAGACTAAAACCTCTTTTGTTTTATTTTATATATTAACTTAGATGAAACAAATATAGATTTCTTTTACCTGATCTAATTTCATCTCTAATTTGTAGTTGGCAACAGTTCAAATGAGAACCACAGAGAAAGTTCATGAAGTGAAAGCAAGGTTTAATGTGTGGCAACCATTCGTGGCAGTCGGTGATGCTTTTAGTCTCAGCCAAACATGGCTTATTCATGAGCAACCCGATCATTCATACAATGAAACAATAGAAGTTGGATGGCAGGTTTAACAAATTTATTTCTCTTAATTGATAGCTTTAGTTATGGACTTCTATTTTTTTTTATTAAAAATATGTTACATAATATTAATTTATTTTTACTAGTTATTGACATCTAATTTAAAAATAAATAGTAGATATTAAAATATTAAAATATTTTGCAGGTTTATCCTGGTATATCTAATACTTCACACCCTACATTATTTGTTTATTATACGGTAATAATTTAAATAAATTTTACATTATTGAAATTGAAATTTATAATATTATAATATTATAATTGCTTGAAATTATTCTAAAATTATATCTATCAGTTGGATAGGTATAAAAGTACAGGTTGCCTCAATCTACAGTGTTATGGATTTGTTCAAGAAGGAAGATTCTACCCAGGATCAATTATCGATCGTGTTTCAGTATATAATGGTAGACAATTTGATAGTCTAATAAACATTAAAATGGTAAGCATATGCCATCTCTTATTAAATTTTTCTAAAACCTCCACATGACTACAAATTATTTTACATCTTTTAACTATAAATTTTTCTCCATATTGTTGTCATTTATTTTTTATTTTTTTATGATTATTATAGATAAATTACTTTTATCATTTAGTAAATATACCTATATGATGGTTGACTCTAATTGTGATGTATTTGTTTTAGGAAAGAAGGGGAGAAAGTCAAGTTTTTGCAGTTTATTTGCAAGATGAGATAGTGGGTCATTGGCCCGCAGAGCTTTTTAAACAATTGACATCTTTTCCTAATCGAGTTGATTTTGGAGGAGAAGTATCAGTGAGAGCTAAAAAATTGGGAACACCATTCTCAAGGACAGACATGGGTAGTGGACACCACCCTCGAGGAAATTCTGAAAATTTTGGCAAAGCAACTTTTATTAGGAATATAGAATTATTTTCTGCTAATGGGGTTATAACAAAATCAAACAAACATTATGCAGCATTTAAACCAAGTTGTTATGACGTAAAAGGATTTCATACAAAAGATTGGGGGGATTACATATACTTTGGAGGTCCAGGAGGTGATTTACCTGATTGTAAAAATTAAAATATTTTAATATATAGTCTATATTTGTTCAAATTTATCTTCAAATTTATCATTTACATTAATATACGTACATTTTCATCTAATGAATATTTAACGTTAATTACCTTTCTTACCATTAAGTAATATTTTTCTTAGGAAACAATAGCTTTTAAAGGTTCTTGAAAATTATTTTCAAAAAAAAAAAACTACCAATGCCATTACAAAATAAAATGTTGAAGAACAACTAGCCAATAGTAAATCAAAAGGAATTTAAAATGATCAATAAATCTAACAAATTATAATCGATTATTTAAAAGTTCTTTCTTTTTATGAATAACAACAATACTATTATTCAAAGTTTTATGAACACTATTGTCTTGAACATGAACTTACCTTTGTCATGGCTATGAGTCTTTGTAGAAAGACTAAGAGTAGGAAGCATGCTTGTATCATATTGCACCATAACATATGTCTTTCCTTTTATTTTAACACTCACTATGGTTGAGAGAGGGGGTTAGGGCTTAGTTAGAGAGAGAGGTTAAATTAGTTACTGAGAGAATTAGAGTTTAGGATATTTTGAGTGAGTGAGTGTGTGTGTTTGTGTGTGTGCGTGAGAGAGAGAGGGGGGGCACGGTGGGGGGGGGGTTAAGGATTTCGAGGTAGATAGAGAGATGTTAGGAGTTAGTGAGAGAATGAGAGGTTACAAATTCGTAAGAGAGAGATTAGAAGTTACTAATTGAATGAGGAAGTGAGTGTGTTTATTCTCGTGAGAGAGAGAGAGAGAGAGAGAGAGAGAGAGAGAGAGAGAGAGAGAGAGAGAGAGACTATGATAGTACTCTTACCTACATATTCATTCAATGTTTGGGAAATAATGACTACCTATTTTAGACCATACTCGATTGAAATAGTTTGCAAAGAAAATATTGATTTCTTAGGATTATTTTAGTTACATTATGTTGTAGATCTAGTCAATAGCTTTCCAACACATTTTGAATGAAGTCAATTCGACTCTGTATGTGAAAGTTATGGATTCTAGTATAGAGCCTATTTTTATTTCTTCAAAATTGATTAGGTTTTGAAGAAGTGAGATTATGATTTCTCTTCTTCAAAACCTGATCGAGTTTTGAAGATATTTTCATCCTTGGAATATAATCAAGTTTTAAAACTCCATCAGGTTTTGAAGACTCTTTTTGTCCTTGGAACCTAACTTGGTTTCAAAATCTGATCCAATTTTAATTTTTACTATATTTTGACTAGGCTTAGTAACCAAGCCTAGCCACTTTTTTAAATTTCAAATAATCAAATTGGGTTATTCATATCCTAATTGGATTACTTACATTTTTGGTGTTTTTTTTCATGGTGTACACCATCTTGGTGCACATACCCAACTAACTTAATAAAAATAGAATTCTTCCACAAACAAAAACTATGTATTAAAATAGCCCATATTGAAATTACAAAAAATAAAAAATAGAATTTTTTTTGGGTGATGCAACATTTCTCTTACACCCGGGATGCTTTTACACCAAGGTGATGGTAGACAGTGTTATCACATTGGTTTCTTTTTTTAAGGGAAACAAACAAATAATTAAAACAAAATGTCAATCCGTTATCGATTCTTATAGTCCATTCTTTTCAACTATTTCTAAGAGTGATGATAAATTGAAGAAGGCTACAAAGTGGGAGGAAGAGTGATGCAAAAGCATCTTGGGTTTCTTTGCTATCTTGTATCTTGGTAGCTTGGTAGTTGTGCTCAATTACCTTTTACTTGGATTTTCTCAATCATTGTTGTGATACGCTCAGTAGAATGTTTCTTTTCACCAAGTTGCTCGGTTACTATTGCCACCAAGGTGGTTGGTTTCTGTGTCACCAAGTTGGCTTCACATCTTCTATTTCTGGTTGCTTTTGTTGGTTCCTTACTTCATCGAGTGGTTTTGCGTTGGTTCTTCTTTTTGGGCTAATTGCACATGTAATCTGGGTTATGATTAAATAAAGGGATCATTCCTTGGGAAGTGTGTGGACCTATTTTTGGAAATTTCTTTCTCCTATGTTAGAAATAAAAGGTTCTTTGAGTTGTTTTGTCTAGTATGTATAGGGATCCATATTGTAGGCTCAAGTAGGGATTATTTGGGAGAAGAAGTTAGATTTTAGATTCTTGAAATCACAGATCTCACATGTATAAGGACAGTTGTGTAATTGTTTCATTTTGTATTGACCACAACCGAGAATGCCTCACATCCCAACATGTATCAAGACTTTGAATAAATATATGAATCAAATTTGCATTGCTTTCTCTCCTTTCTTATATTGTTCCTTTGTGTTTGTTCAAGTAGGTTGGGTTGGGTAATTGGTGAGCCTCGAGCCCAAGTATCTCTACTCCTCCCTACATCAAGTGGTATCAACACAAGATATTAAAGATATTTGATAGTGGAAGTTCTTATGAAGTTGGAGTCACCTAATGAGATGGACATATCACCTATATTCAACATTGTAGATTTGTATGAGTATCATGAGTCCAATGAAGAAATGAAAGTACTAAGTGGTTATCCTAAGAAACATGTAGAGGAATTTGAAAAGATTTTGAAACAAAGAGTTGGTAGAAGCACAAGAGGAAAAGACTACATGGAATATATTGTAAAATATAAAAATAGACCCGTTGAATACTCTTCAAGGATTTCTTAGCTGAAGTTAGATTTATCTCAAGTTGAACCTCCCACATTATTCAGATTATCATTTCTTTTCAACCCTAGACGTCTAATGCAAGAGCATCTTGGGTTTCTTCTCTATCTCTATAGCTTTGTATTTTTTCTTCGTTACCTTTTGCTTGGGTTTTCTTGGTCGCTACTATGATGTACAATATGGAATGTCGTTGTTCACTTAGTTGGTTGATCACTATTGTCATTGAGGTGGTCGGTTGTCATTGTCATCAAGTTGGCTCAATATGTTCTATTCGTGGTTGTTGTTGCTTAGTACCTTACTTTACTAATTGGTTCTATGTTGGTTCTTCTTTCTTGACCAGAGGTGCATGTAATCTAGGTCATCAATAAATAAGGGGATCTTTCACTAGGAAGCGTGTGAAACTGTTTTGGGTTATTTCTTTCTCCTATGTTGGATCTAGCATGTTTTTTGAGTTGTTTCATCCAATACATATAAAGATTCATGTTGTAGGTTCAGGATGATTTTTGTTGGAAAGAATAAGAAGTTAGAGTTAAGCTTCTTGAAATTGTGGTTCTCACATGTATAAGGACAATTGTGTAATTGTTTCATTATGTATTGGCCATAATCAAGAAGGCCTTACATCTCAATATGGATCAAGAATTTGAATAAATATATGAATCAAATTTGCTTAGTTTTTTCTTTTTCTTGTATTGTTCTTTTGTATTTGTTCAAGCAGGCTAGATTGGGTACTTGGTGAGCCTCTGGCCCAAGTATCTCTACTCCACCCTATGTCAAAGAGGTTAGAAATATTGTCAATAATTTTGAAACATTTTGGGAAAAATAGTGGAAATTGACACGGTAGAATTTAATAAAATTCTAGATTGTTTGTTTAGGGCAGAAATAGATATGACAAAGTCTATTGTAGACACAAGAGCTATGGTAGATGCCCATCAAGGAGTAAATATGTTCAACATTTGGAATACGTTAAATTATTTATTTGGCCAACATACGTAGATGTGGTTTTGTGGGAGGTGACAATGAATCAAAAGTTGACCTAAGGAGTTTATTGGTGATTTTTGTCCTTTTCGAGTAACAATGTAGAGTTTGGAAGGACATCATCTACAGGAGCACTTTGAATAAATGACTCATGTACAAATTTATCAAGCACAAAATTTAACACTATAGGAGTCAAATCTAAACTTCTAATTGCTCAGTAACTTGGTACATTAATATATTCATAGCATACTCCCTACAGTGGACTAAGACTAACCCTACAACAAATGACTTCAAAATTTATCATCTATATGAGCCATTTGTTCTTGCTTTTCTCTTAGCAATTAATTAGCTTTCAATTTTTCTTCTTTTTCTATTCTTAGTTCTTGGGTGGCTTGATCTCTTTCTGAAATGACATTTCCTCTCTCAGCCCAAGCTTTACTCATCCTTTTGATCCTATTGGTTAACTTCTCATTATCCCCCATGAGGTCTAATATTTCTTCTTCTAATTCCTCAAAACAATTGTTTCTCTCTACCTTTTCTATTAGCTCTTGGCTATTGCTCAATTTCCTCATGAGCCTTTTCCTCTTGACCAATGACTATTTAAGTTTTTCATTCAAGACCTTGATAGTGTCTAGAGTCGAATCATCAAGGTGTCTGTAAAGTCTAGTTGGTTGTTACTGTTGCAGTCTAAGCTCTGATACAAAATGTTGGTCCCATAGGGTAATTATAGTACCACATTTGAAGATAATAGGATAGAGACTGTTATCTTAAAGAATGGTCATATTGAAAGATGGACCAACACTAATGGATGGGATCTTATTCATGATTGGCAGAACATTGATACTGAAATAGAACACATAATGAAAATGGATGATATTAAAGATGTGGAAAACATAAAGTTTTTGATTTGAAATTTTGATCCTATATTGTAATTTGTAAATAACTATGTCTATGATTTTTTAAGCATCAACATAGTATTCTTGTAATGCTTACACCTTGCTCATATAATACTCACTCTATAATGTTGATAAACTAATTTAAATAAGAAAAAAAGTTATGACAAAATGAGAACATAAAATAGATATAACAAGACAAGAACATAACATAGATAGGACAAAATAAGAACATAACATAGATAACATGGGGTTTTTCTTTTTCTTTTTCAACTAGCCCTTGAAGATTAAATTTATGCCAAAAACATTATTCTATTAAAATTAAATAAAAAATAAATTTGAATTAATAGGAGAAGAAATTGTAATGGTTACAATGATGAAAATCAATATGTATAAATGTAAAAGGGAATGACAATGGGACATCCCTTCGTTTCGGTAAGTGGCAATGCTATGTCCTCTCATTTGGATAATTTTTTTTTAAAGTAAAAAAATGTCAATCTTTACTTTTATTTGGGTAAAATGATGAGATGCAGTTCTCTTTTTAAGAGAGTGCAATTTCCCCCTTCTGTGTGATGTGCACTACATTTCTAAAACCCTGTGATTAATATTTACCATGCCCGCACTCTAGAATTAAACAAATTCATATATCTAGATTTTAAACACATTAAGAAGAAGGAAATGTGTTGGTGTAAATAAGTATTTACTATTTACACTTTACTTAAGTTAATGCATTATTTTATTACTTATTAGTTACTCACCTAGGAGTATGCGTACTCTTGTGAGTTGTCATGTTGACAACACAGGAGTTACCACTCTAATTATGCACATGGTGTCTACAACATCTCTACACATGGGACACCTTGTCATACTTATCCTATCATTGATGCACGTATATTCATGTACAATGGAGGACATGTGCTTAGTTGTCATGCTTATCTCCTAGTTTTTTCTAGAACCATTCTTGATGCATCTTAGAGGCCTTTATATACAGGCACTCCTAGTGTGTATGGACACAACATGCTTTGAGATATTCATCCTCATAATTGATCATACTCTTTTGATATATTTTTGTGCTTGTGCTCGAGTTCCTTGATCTTGGGTGAATTTTGCTCTAATGCAAATTCTTACATGGTATCAAAGTTATACCAAATTCTTACATGGTACTAGAGCTTGGGGAATTTCTCTTCACTTAGTCGTTCGAGATCATCTTGCTTTCGCACCTCGACCCAGATCTAGAGTATTTGCAGATATTGGGAGTGTCTAGAGCCAAAGCAAACCTCATTGTTGCGTTTGAAACGTCAATTTGGTGAAATTTGACTATAAATTCACCTATGTTGGGCCATAGTGAAAATTGAGACAGCATTTTTTTTGTAAACTAGCAACCCAAAGGCCTGATTTGCGGAATTGGTAATGATCATTTTAGATCTATACAATTAATTTTTAGATCTACATTTTTCATTTGCATCTCCTTTCAAATCTGCATTTTTTTTTGAATTTTCATTATTTTTTTCCACAAAAATTGGCCATCAAGCCTGTAGGAGAGATTATTTGCAGGCAAAGATTGAAGCTTGTTGGTGCAAATCAAATATTTGCATCACATTTAGAAGGTTAAAAAACTCCAAATCAGATTTTGTTTCATCCAAATTAGACATTTGAGGCCAAATCTAGAGCCATTTGATTTTTGGAGGCGTGACAACAACAATTCAAGAAAAATAATTACAGCAGTGATTTTCAAACATCGATATCTCCCTCATATGAACTCCTTTTTTCGAGCAAATTTTTTTGTTTTGGGATAGAATTTTGTGATCTACACATTGGTGCAGGTGGTTTGAGATCTTTATTCTTGAATTTTTTGCAACTCGCATATCTCAATTTTTTCCACTTCAAATGCTTAGTATGGGCTCATTTGGACACATAATCAGTGCTTGATATCATATTTGAGTCTCAAATGGCAGTTGCAACAAGCAAAATCAGAAGCTCACATAAAGCACCAAATCATATATTTGGGGGGGGGGGGGGGGGGGGTGACTGATTATTTTTGCATTTTGGGGGTGCATACATTTATTGATCTCATGGAGGAGTTTTGTCACACATGTCGGCGTGGAATTAGACCCCTGTTGACAAAAAGGAACTATAAAAAATGGAGTGCTTTAGTCATTCATCATCTAAGAAGAGAGCACAAGGAAGTATTTCCTTGTTTATGTTCCAACAAACTTATCTCTGATACTGAAGAATAGCCACCTATTAACAAACTCTTGGATGGCATTATCCTCAATATCAGTTTTGATTGTTGGTCTATCATTAAAAAGCTCATTCACCCTTATGATATGTGGATGGCTCTTTGGAAAGAATATGGAGATCCACGAGTTCCTCCATTTCCAGAGGAAATTCTATCTTTAGTCACTTTAGCTATGGTTTCTTCAACTCCAGATGAGATCACACCTCCTGTTGCTACTACTGATCTAGTTCCAGCCATAGATGCTTTTGACTCAATGCAGCAAGAAACATTATGTCTTCCTACTTTAGCTTCATGGGATGACTTCCTTCCAGATATTGTAGGTTTGTTCATGGAGTCTCATATTGAATATGTGGGAAGCATCATCAATGATATTTGTCTTTTCTTTGTTGAGGTGAATAGTTCATCCATTGCCATAGTGATAGGTCTAGCACAGTAGGGTACATTTTGTCTTCCAGCTCTAGCATCAATGGATGACTTCATGACAGATATTTCAAGTTTGTTTGTGGAGTCACACACAACAAATTTGGGAGATGTCTTTGATGATCTATATCTTCTCTTTGATGAAGAATGATCTTCTTTAGTTGATGTGAGGGCTCACTTTGACCCTCTTGTCCATTCTCTATATGATCAGTCTTCACAGATTGATGTGATTGTGGATCCTTATGAACAACAATTGCAAGAGGTCTCTTTATCATTTGAGGAGAAATTTTTTTCTTTGGAACATGTTCTACATACATCCTTGCTCAATCTACACATGTTCTTTTCCACAGTATTAGAAGGAGCAACCATTAGTATCAACACATGGACAGTTGAGCAGGTTTCAAAGACATCATTCATCTTCGAGATTCTTTCTACACATAGGGAAAGCATCTCACCTGTACCTTTTCCATTGTTTCTTCCAAAGGGGAGGAACATTATTTAGCAATCATGCATCAACTTCTACACTTGAGTAGCTATCACTGATCGACACACTACATTTAGGGGGGGGACTACCTTGTCTCCTTCTTCTTCTCTTTTATGGGGGGGATTTTTTCCTCTTATGGGGTTTTGTCCTTCTCATTTTTATGTATTGTATATACTTGATGTATGCCATAATGGGGGGGGGGGGGGGTGTCTTGATTACTCCATCCATCCATGCATCTTGTCTTTTCATCTCTCTTTTTGGGGGAGGGTTTTTCCCATGAGATTTTCCCTCTTTCTTCACTTTATGAGAGGTTGCATTTCATTATGTACATAGGTACCTAATATGGCCTAGTAGCCAGGACCCATTATGCATTTGATCCTAGCTTTTGTGAACTTAAGTGCATTCCCCTAAGTTGCACTTAAGGGGGGGTGTTGGTGTAAATAAGTATTTACTATTTACACTTTACTTAATTTTACTTAGGTTAATGCATTATTTTATTACTTATTAGTTACTCACCTTGGAGTGTGCATACTCTTGTGAGTTGTCATGTTGACAGCACAGGAGTTATCACTCTAATTATGCACATGGTGTCTACAACATAGGATTTAGCACTTCATTTGAGCACATGGTGTCTACAATATCTCTACACATGGAACACCTTGTCATACTTATCCTCTCATTGATGCACGTATATTCATGCACAATGGAGGACGCGTGCTTAGTTGTCATGCTTATCTCCTAGTTTTTTCTATAACCATTCTAGATGCATCTTAGAGGCCTTTATATACATGCACTCCTAGTGTGTATGGACATGACATGCTTTGAAATATTCATTCTCATAATTGATCATACTCTTTTGATATATTGTTGTGCTTGTGCTTGAGTTCCTTGATCTTGGGTGAATTTTTCTCTAAGGCAAATTCTTATGAAATGTAATGTACACATGAGAAGATTTGGTGGAAATAAATTTGTAAACTAAAGAATTCAATTTTACATACCACTTCAACATAATGCAATCTTTCAACCTAGGTGACAAAATTAATAGTTCTTACAACTGTTTGGCTGGAGTGAGGGGTTTGATATGGAAAAACTTGGAAAAATATATTCACAAATGACTTTTTTTATGTTTAATTTGATTATTCCAATAAAAGTACTTGAGAAAACACTATTTTACCTTGCAATAGTTAAATAAAACACAAGAAAATTTTGCAAGAAATATTGTCTTCGATGGACATCCACAATATCATTGACAATAGTCCACTTCTTCATAATTCCAATGATCATCAAGGGAAATTTTTAAACATTTGAGAATTTCATGCTTCCTAACCAACAAAAAGGATAAAAAAAGGGATATCGTCAGAACCTTTTGTCACATTTTCATGTCAAATGCATTAGTGAATGAATCCAAATAATTTTTTTGGATTGGATAGGTTCCCGACTCTTTTTTTCAAAATGCTAGTATTTTATGGGTGATGCCATCACCTTGGATTTAGAAGGGTTAAGGAGCTTTGGCAACCTCCTTAGAGAACTAAATAACACTTTCCTTTCTTTGGATGCCTAAAAAAGAAAACTCAGACAATTTTAATTACTTCAAAACTATAGCTTCATGTTATACTCTTTACAAGCTACTGACCAAAACATTAGCAAATATGCTCTAGAAGCTTCTTCCTATTATTATTAGTGAGGAAAAAATGGGGCTTGTTCCGATAAGATCAACCTATGATGGTATTGTTATTTCTCAAGAAGCTATCCACTCCCTCCAAAAAAATGGAAACTCAGTAATGTTGATCAAGTTAGATATTAGCAAAGCTTACAACAAAGTATACTGACAGTTTCTTTGTAAATTCCTAAAAGCTTTCAATTTCTCAAGAGCTTGGATTAATTTAATCTTTGAAGGTGTCTCTACTGCCAAGATGTTAATTTTGGTTAATGGATCCCTAGAAGGATTTTTCTCTACCTTTAGAGGTTTAAGATAGGGAGACCCTATCTCTCCCTTCATATTCATAATAATGGTTGGAGGTTTGGGTAGATATATTTCTCATCTTAAGAATTGAATTTCTTTAAAGGCGTTAAGCATAACTAGTAACCTAGAATGACTACAACATTTGGGGTCAAATTGTGATGGAAAATTGCAATGGTAGTGTAATTTGTGTGTGAGTTTTAAGTTTTTTTTTGCAAGTGCACCTGACTTTGTCATCATAATTACAATGACCGCATGATTATAAACACACACAAAAAAAAATTGTCATTTCCCCCAAATTTGGCTATGCGCTAAGAGGAGCTAGGGTGAAGTGCAAAACTTGATCTTGGAGGTTTCATTTGTGCTAGAACTTGAGCCATGAAGTTGTGTGTGTGAAGATCTAGAAAATATCGATGCCACACATTGTGCTTCTCAAATCTTCCCTATGTTACAGTTTGTTTAGGGCATAATTGACACTATATTTTCTTTACATTTATACTTTCTTATTTCAGTATTTTACTACTTTGGTATGTGAGATGAGATTTATGAGCTCATTTGATTCTTGAACAAAATAATCAATGTATTTCTTTGTCTGTATTTCATCTAGCCTATTTTCTACATTATATGGTTGTCGTTCTGCCAAGAACACATCTAGTTCTTGAACAAAATTATCGGAAACATTGTTTGCATGGGGTTCATCTATAGCTCCTCTCTAGATCCTCCCCAACATTTTATCTATCTACTTTTGCAACATCAAATAGTTCATCTAAACCTTCCATGATCAATGAGTGGCATTACATGAACAAATATTAGATCCTTCTCTTCTCTACATCTTCTTTTCTTCTCTCCTTTTCTAGGGTTCCACTCTTCTTGTTTTGGACACCATTTTTGGATGTGACTTCTGGTAGCAAGATTTTTGGTTTTTGGGTTGTTTGTAAATCTTCTATAGAGAAAATAATATGGATCTATGTTGAGTTCTTTTAGTTTGCAAGATATTGTCATGCCCTCAATTGCACACTTTTTTTTTCTACAAAAGATTTTTAACTATCTAAACTATTTACTTAACTAAAGCATCCATTCTTATGTTCTAGAGATGTTATTGAGCTAGGGTGTGTCGATCTCATTTTGGTTTTGACAAGGCAATGACAAAACACTTAAGTCATATTCTAGTGTAAACATAGTGTACGACGAGTGATCTAAGCAAGCTGAGCAACCATTGCGAAGCAAGTGACCAAAGCATGTTGAGAATCGGTTGTCAGACAATGCATGCCAAGCAATATACTTAGTGTCAAGCACCAATATGTGTTGAGTAGATAGTATGTGTCGAGTCACTCAAGTGATCATCAAGTCTATACATGCAAAGTGATTTAGGTGCTAAGTAAATAATGTATGTCGAGTCATTCAGAAGTCAAGTTATAATATTGAAGATATAGTGACTATCGAGAATTAAAGCCTTTGGGTGCCAAGTAAACAATTTTTGGCATAGTTGTTTATAATGACACAACTTCTATGTAAACCATTTTTGGACCGACCTAAGGATTATTTTATGATTCTAGAAGATAAGTTTGAATGTATATTGTGAATACCTATGAAGTACATGCAACCAATCAGGAAAAAAGGATAAAATAAGTTGCAATATGGATCAACCACAATCGTTGATCAAGCCCTAGCCTACCCATGAAGATTCTTCTATAAGGAGGAAAAACCCTAAAAAATTTGTGAGCCTAGTATGTGAAGGAGACAAGGATATGAATGCTAAGTGAAGAGAGAGAATTCATGGTGGCTAAGGAGGTTTAGACAAAAGTATAAATTGTAGAATTAGTTAGAGAGAATAAAACAAAGCAAAGAAAGAATAGAGGAGACATGTTTGATCAGAAGGATAAAGGATACATTAGGAAAGAGAAGATTTGACATCTAGTAGTAAGGTTCTAACTGAATAATCATGGCACTGAATCATTTTAACAGGTGATGCAGACTAAATATCCTAACAGAGTAACCTTAATAGGTTTTGAGTTCTAACATGCTCTTGTAGATCTCTTAATTGAGTGCTTACTTCATTGTGAGTTAAAGTCCTCTAACAAGGTGAGACCTAACAGTCTTTGTAGCCTTTGACAAGACAGATCCTTTATATGATATATCATAGTTTACAATCAAACTGATTGTAACCATAATTGGGTACACTTTACAACTTCAATAGTGAAGATTTGTGGGTGTCATCCCCACCCTAGTTTTACCTTCTCTTTGGAGGGTTTCTGGGTAACCGATATCTTGTGTCAAATGTTTTTTTATGTTATGTATCAAATGCATGCATAATTATTTCAGTTTACATATTTAATTATGAGATGGATGTGTGGTGAATATGTTATTTGAAGTGATGATTCACCTCCCTCTCATAATTCACTTTTCCAATAAGTAATTCCAATAGGGAAAAGTCACAGAGCTAGGGCGAAGAGCTAGGGAAAATTCACAGAGCTAGGGTGAAGTATCAACATTAGCTACCCCATTCACAAGAACCGCCCCCCCAACCCCCACCACCACCACCCCCCCCCCCCCCCCCCCCCCCCCCCCCCCCCCTTTTTGCGAGGCAAGGTCATAGGGCCATATAATCAAATGTTGAGTTCTTCTCACATTATTATATCTCTCAATGTTAGTTAGAGATATATATTCCCTTGTAAATTTGTAATATTTTCCTTCAATTTGAACATTTGGGTGGTTAACAATAAGAAAAGGTTCAAGATCTCATAGCCATTGGTGACCTAATTTGTTCCATTATAAATAGTCAAATCTATAAAGGGAAAAAATAGGTATGTAACATTGCTAATGAATCTCCCTACTACCAGAGGATATGTCGAATGGGTCATTTTCCATAGAACTCCTTTCCTTATTGTAAAGTGAAAAAAGGGACCCAAAAAAATCTTAGGTTGTTGGCTTTCAAGAGGAGAAAAAGCATTTGGATTTGGTGGCCAATATATTTGTGGGCTTAATTATATTGAGTAAATAATTTTTTTTCCAAGTTTTATATTGTTGTTAAGTTACAAATTCAAAGGTATTTGTGTATGTAAACTATTTGTTAATGTGGAAATAGGTCGATAATATATGAAAATAGGTTTAAAGTAGTTTTGGAGTTATTTATAAATATAAATGCTTTGTCAAGGTAAAAATAGTGTGCAAGATTTTAACTCACCTGATTGAAGAGATTATTGTTTAAGTTGCAAAAATCTCCATCTTGTCACAAAAAATCTTCAAAATATTCTATTGAGTACTACTTCCCTATTTTAAATTCCATGAGAATTGAGATCTAATTTATCTTCTACATGATAGGTTGAGGATCCTATTCTTCAATTTGAATATTTTTATTTAGTACCTCCAACGCCAATTTGATCTATACTTTATCTATGTTACATTTATTTTCTAATATAGTTGAACACTACTATTCATATACACTAAGGGATTTGCACAATCCTAACAAGTATTTACTATTTTGCTTCTCGATCTAAAAATCTATGACAATTAATATCAAGCTCTCTTCAAAATAGGTTGATTGATCCCATTCTTCTATTTGAATTTTTCCATATAGGACCTCTACTATTGATTTGATCTATAGTTTCTCTACATTACATTAGTTTTTCAATATATTTGAACACTAATATTTTGTTTATCCACATATAATTTATATCAGTATTTTGATATGCTCCAAAATCTAGGAATTTGTAAACTTTGGAAAATCAACATGGGCTCATTGATGATTGATGCTAATAATCTTGTTTATCATTTAGTTCTTCCATTAGCCACTTTTTTGGGCATGCTCTTCATTCCTTGCGTTTCTTAGACAGTTTTGGTTGAATTTTTTTTTTCTCAAGTACAGTTAAGAAGCATTATTTTTTCATTTCCTCCACCAACAAATAATTATTGACAACAATTTTTTTTGTAATGTATAATAAGTTCCTTTTGATGCTATCAATCATTCCTTTGAATGTTCTTTGATGTGTATGAAAACCTTCTAATGGTGAAAATAGAGGATACTTCCTTTGGTAAAATAAGTAGTGTCATGCATGTTTGTCTCTTATCTATGGAGGATACCGTTTCTATATATTGCAATAAGGTTCTAGTTTCTACTCACTAGACTCAACAAGAGACAAGTCCATCTCTGTAGAGATAAAAAAGAAAAAGCTATGTATATATGAAGTCATGAAATATTTACTTCAATAAAGCTAAGTTAGTTAGTAATGTAAGCATGTCTTCACTTTATTATGATAGCTCAAACAATTACAATAATATTTCATGATGTTCAATATATTTTCTATTTTCATGCTAATCATTCACTCAAAATGAAACCAATAAATAATTCATACCGATTTCTACATCTGATGCATTATATTTAAATGTAGCTTGAAATGGGTCTATGATCATTAGTGTTTTGTTATGAAAACTTAATATATGTTAGTTGCATAAGAAGAATTTGAGGCATTTGGTCTCAAAGGAATGGCTATTACTAAAGCTTCCCCCGACAAATATGAGTCATGGGTCCTCTGTGTACACAAATTCTTTGACATGTTCATCTATGGTAGTGCTTTTCCTGCACATGCACACAAATAGTTTTTAGTAGAAACAACATTCAATGTTGTTTATTCATATACCTTTTGGAATTAACATATCACTCATTCACAACTCCACGCATGTGATTCAATGAAGGAAAAATAGGTGAAGAGTCTTCTTATTAGCCATTATTCTTCTCAATTCTTCGTCAGATGTTAATTTTTGCATTTGTGAATGATCCTCAATTCCTGTCATTCTATAATTTGAAAATATTTTGGGGTTTCTACCACAAACCCTCAAGTCTCATTATTGAATATAATGGTGATATCTAGAAGTAATTGTTCAATGCTATTTGTTTGATCTTCCTTTCTAGATCCCTTATTTTGATCACAAATTCTACCTTTCTGAAATTCTAGTTTTACATACCAGCTTTCTTCTTCTATTATAATTTTTAATGATTAAAGGAATTTTACCTTTGGATTAATTTTAATTAATATTTCTACCTCTCTTGGCATGTTTATTATATATTTGGCTTTAAAATTAGACAATACCCTTGAGAGTCACCCATGCTCTCTATAGTTTTGAAGTGAAGGTATTATGTCAGAAGTTGTCCCATCTTTACCCATTTTGGGAATTTTACTAGTTCATTAGTTTTTGTATTAAAATTTAATTGCCACTCTATTCAATTGAAACTATATGCTTAATAAATTGGTAGTTACCCATATAAAATTCCTTTCTTGATGTTTTCATTTTTTTAGTCAATCAACAAAAAATTGCTAGCTAGGGTTAGTTTTGTTAATATTTTGAACTAGAATGCAAGAATGCAGTAAACATATTCTCAATAAAATAATGACACAATACATTGTCTTGGGAAAACCCTCCACTTGAGGCTGAAAAAAAATAGGGAAATTGGATGAATCAATCGCTGGCTCATGCTCCTGGTCTTCTTGAGAACTTCTAAGGTATTTTTGTCTCCTACCCTAGCACCTATAAGACTCTTTGTTCATTAGGACCCCCTGGTCTCCTTTAGCTAACCTACTTACCAATAAGTATTGCATGCTCATTCCACTTCTTGCTGCATTCTTTCTCACTTTCTAGAGCCCTTAAACTATCTTTAAAGGCCTAAATCCTTCATAAGCTTCAACCAACCTTGCAGAGGTGTGGAGGTGTACTAAATTCTATTTGTGATTTCCATGGTTTTCTTCAACCCTAAGGTTTCTCCTTGTCATATTGGCATAAATTTTGTTCCATGATTTATTCCAAAATTATCTTTCAAGGTAAATGAATGGAATGTGATGATTCTGAGCTTATTTGCGTAAACACATATTATGAGGTAAAAGTTCTATAAATGTCATAAATCTATTCCCTTTTTCCATGTTTTGTTCAGTCCTAAGCTATCTTCTATTTATATTGGCATACAATGACTTATCCTAAAATTAATTTTAAAAGGAGGACATTGGGAATTTTTCAGGTTGCTTTTTTATTGTAGACTGTGCAATGCAAAAGTTTCATTGAGAAAAGAATGGAAGCAAATTGCATGAATGAAAATTCTGATTTATATTAGTATCTATAGCTTTTCCTCTATTAAATAATTGATAAATAGGAAATATAATGCTAGGTTGATTATGTGAGTTTTATTATTATACAAGTTCTATTTTGTTGTTGTTTAATCTATCTTTCTAGCTAGCTAGAAATTTTTATTGCTCAATCTATCTTTCTAATTGGCTGAACCTTTTCTTAAATCGAGACCATGAATATGACTCCTACTTAGAGGAGTTCTCTTCTAAATTAGCTTGTTTCTATTTAGAAAACCTAATAAAATCATGCTAGTCTATTCGTGTAATCCTTTCTTGTTTTTTATTAAATTAAGTGTGGTAGAGCCTCGAACTATTATAAATCTAATCAAACCATCTAGATTTAAATTCAAACTAAAAAGAAACCAAATCCAAAAATAAAAAAATAAAAAATAAAAACCCAAAAGCAATATAACTAAAGGCAAATTAGAACAAATAGAATGAAACAAGTTTATTTCAAACAAGCAATTTTAAAAGCAAATCAAGGAGCATCTAACAAGGATCAGATTTAAGACCGAGAATTAGGCCCAATAGAATAATTTGTGATTACTAGGTTGAAATAGATTGGTTTTTTTTTCCTACAAAGAACTATCCAAGGAGTTTCATTAGACTTTGGGGGAGAAAGGTGGACAATGTTGTCAAAACCAATAGGACTGGTGGACAAGTTAGACAAGTGAGTCACCAAACACAAAAGAGAAATTCTAGAGTCCAAAGAAAGGGGGTGAAAAATAATAATTGGATCAAGTCGACGCTGAAGAGAGTACTAGAAGGACTACAAACAATACAAAATCATGAAAAGAAAGGACCACCGTAGAAAGAGACGTGTGTCTAGGTGAGTGAGTTGGTTCATTTAAAGAAAGAGATGCATAAGCATGTTAAACAAATATAGTATGTAAGATTGCTAAAGGACTATAAATTTAGAAATGGCTATTGCCATTTCATGCCCTCATCTTCCATTTGTGTAAATAAATTACATTGTGAAAAGTGAGAAGACAATGGAAATACCTGTTATGTCACTTCTTCTTGGAGTTTTAGTCATATCAACATGTTACTTTTGTGATGTAAAAGGAGCGCCTACATACTTTGTATTTGGGGATTCATTGGTGGATAGTGGAAACAACAATTATATTGCCACCACTATAAGAGAAAACACATAACCTTATGAAAATCATTATCCCATTAGAAGACCTAGCGACTGATTCTCCAATGGACTCAATATAGCCAATTTTATTAGTACATATCAAGATATTACTATTTTAGAAACATTTTATCTAACTAAAATGATCTCATATCATTTTTTCTCATCTCTATATATTGAATTTACTAACACATGATGGGATAAATGAGTAGAGAATGACACATTATCCCACCCACAACTTCAAAAAATTCTACAACCAACAAAAAGGAAAAAATCTCCAGGGAGCTCCAGAAAGCCTCAGAAACAACTGTGCTTGTGCACTTCTTGGAAAGCTAAAAACCTACTCTATTAGGGGTAAATGTAACTATACATACATAATACACGTGTCTCTCTAGAGGACGGTGTATTGATGAAAGCCTTCTATGAGGTCGAACCAAAACTCATATCTCTCATCCTTCCCAAAGACAACATTTTTTGTAAAATGTCACTCTTTGCCCCTGCTATTCCCAAGGAACTCAAAGTCCTACTCATCATGATTCTACTCATATATGTATGAATCATGACATAGGAGTGCATATTTTTGTTTTACTTCTGTAATTCAAGTTCACTCATAAAATTAGTAACATGTGGATGATGTATTAAGGCATTTTGGTCAAGGTAGTTAGTTTTGCATAAAATTTTGGAAGTCATATGATAGATACATTTGGAAGTCAAACTAGCATATATTTTTTCACACATAAAAATGAGTCATGTAAATCATTAGATTGGAATGAACATCCTCTTATGCACAATTATAGCATCATAGAAATTGACAAATATTGTTGCTTTTGGTGGTATTGAAAAGTTGACTATGTAACTACCAATATTTTGAATTGTTGGTTTTGGTGATACTGAAAATTTGACTGTGTAACTACCAATATTTTGAATAGTTGGTTTTGGTGGTGAAAAGTTGACTATGTAAGTCAATTGATAGTACAACACCGCTTGTCATCCATGGCCACTTTGTAACAAGCATGGTATGCACCCTCATTTTCAACATTCTTTCTTGCTTCCGATTTTGATAATGCACATTTAGTAGTGGGTTTCTTCTTTCATGAACTCCAATAAATTGCAACACCAATTTGGGTAATCAATTACTTATTTATATGTCAACAGATATGATTGGTCAATTGAAGGATAAGTCTACAAAATGGATGACATTTAGTCAAGAGGGCTCCCAAACTGATGTATTCAACTAGATTGTACTCAATAAGCCAAAACTAGGACATGGGAAAGGTGTTTTGGTAATGTAGGATTAGAGGATGAAAACATATATTTACTTTAGCTGGACTTCTAACCCGAAGACAATTTTTAATGGGATGTCCAACTGTTAAATGTAGGAGGGAGTGGAAGCTTCGAATGCTAGGGATGTTATTACAGGCACAACAATGAAAATGATAATTATTTCTTGGATTTATGTTCTCTTCTTCTCTATAAGTAGAAAATATTTTATACATGTATTTTGGACAATACTGTAAGTGAAGTTCCATTGATTAATGTCAGAAAGGAAAACATATGCACATATTTTGGACAATATTATAAATGAAGTTTCTTTAGGTCAGTATGGTGCTTTATTGTTCGACCATAATATTTTGTGCAGGGATGCACATATCATCGAACCAAACATCCGAGAGGAAGACTGTTCTATTTCTATATGTACAGAGCATGTGGGAGTTTATAAGGTCATAGGTTCTAGGATGTTTAGAAGACTCTTTTATTTTTGTATGTAAGAACAATGATTTTGATGCTTCTTGTGATATACAAGTTTATGGACCTGATGCAAACATTGACACACTTTGTGTTGGGCCTTTTCATACACCCCGAGAGGTGATAAAAAAATCAAGTTTTGAATAATGGGGAAATTTGGGTGCCCTCTTCTCAAGTGTGTTTTATTTTCTATGCCACATTTCTCTTTAAGCTTGAGTTTTGCATTTTTGCTACTTCATTATTTCATGGTGCCCTTGTTTCCTTCGTAGGAAAAATTAGGAAGCAAGAATGCAAAGAACTTAACATTATTTCCAATGGTTGGATTCACAATGAAGAATAAAATGTAAGTCTCTTCACTTTTCCCTTTGTCTAGTAACACAAAAATTATTCTATTATCGATTATTTTTGCAATACTACAAGGTTAAGCATCAAAATTATGCTTTGTTCTTAAGACTGAGAGAATTCATTTATGAGTTTTTATAGCCCGCCTGCATTAGTTTTGCACTTCCTTATGGTTTTTGTTCATCTTAAACATCTAAACTAGAAAGATTTATTTACATAGGTTCAATATTCTTCTTGTATGTTGGTGCTCACAACTCCACACTATATTTTCCTTCGTTAAATGCTCATACTATTTTTATTAGTTTGGTATGTACTCCTTATCCATAAAGGTCATACCCATTATTAGTTTGAACTGAGATGATTCACTTGATCATCTCCTTTATTAAATGCCCATACTGTCTATTGGTTTGGTGTTTATTCGTTAACCATGAGGTTTGGAAAGAGATTATTTATTTCCTTATATTCTACCTTAAATGATCATATTGTGTCTTTTGATTTGATGTTTACTCTTTAGTCATCAAATTTTGTTGTGGGATGATTGACTTGTTCATATTCTACATTATATGTCTTGTTTTCATGCTTAGGGCTCCTATTTTTAGTGTGGTCTCTAGGTGATATAAATAACAAGAAGTTAACATGCTAAAGTTGTGGTTAATGTTTCATATTATCCATTTTCGCTATTTTGGAAGGCTTACTTTCATTCCCTTTCTGAAATAGAGAAAATCGCTATTTCAGAAGGCTTACTTTCTTGCCTTTTCGAAAGAGCAAATTTTGCTATTTCAGAAGGCTTTCTTTCTTGCCTTTCCAAAATAGAATTTTTTTCTATTTCACAAGGGTCATTTTTGGCGGTCCACGAAATTGCAATTTTTAAAAAATAATTTGACTAGTTGTCACAATTATGATAGCTAGTCCCGATGGATAATTGTCTCTTCTACAACATAGTTGTCACAAATACGTCACAATTGTGATGTTAGAGTTGAAGTTTAACCATCATAATTACAATGGACTACTGTCACAATTGTGATGTTGTGAACATGAACTCTTATGAACTTTTATTTGGAAAGGACCATTAGATAAGAAGAAGTACTCGACGAGTTGAGACAAAATCTCCACGCTCAAAGATGAAGGTGGTTTTGGGATAAAAAACATGAAAGATCAAGGAAAATCCTTGTGGGAAAATATAATTTATGGAATTCTTGAGTCCTTAATCACAAATACTTACAAATTGTAGATCAAGCTTCTTTCGTGCGAGTTATAAATCTTCCAAGGGGATCTAGAATATGGGATTTAATGTTAGAATGTAGATTCATTATTTTGGAAAGATTAACTTGGAACATAGGTGATTGACATCAAGAAAAGTTTTGGTTTGATACTTGGGAAGGATTTAAACCTATTTGTGAGGAATCTTGTTTTTATACAGTTCGTCCTCAATTCATCCTCTCCTCGAGTCCTTATGGGGTATCTATGTTAAGGAATATATTGAAATCCTTAATGAAGACCTCTCTTAGGGTTGGAAATGGAAATCTTTCAAAGGCTTGGGGATTTCAAATAGGGATCTAATTCACCTTGAAAAGGTTCTTAGTAAAATAAGCATCTCTTTTAACCTAGGGCCAAATATCCTAGTCTAGGATGACTCAAAATTTGGTAATTTCAACACAAAAGATAGGCATATTTTTATCTCTGCCAGAAAATATTAAGACATAGAATGGACCTCACACTAATGATTTGTAGGGATAAATAATGTATTCCTGAAGTTGGTTGCTTTTCTTGGCTTGCTCTTTAAAACAATATCCCAATATTTGGCAAATTAAGGAAATGGGCTTTGAAAGGCCTAACATTTTCCCTTATAAAAAGTGGAAGATTTTACTAATCACATTTATTATTTAATTGTGAATATTCTTTTCAATATTGGACTTGGTTGCTAGAAAGGTTAGGACAAGTTTAGCCTTTCCTCCAATTACCCAAAGTATGTTTTTTCCCTAGCCTCTACTAAAAACAAATTGTGCCTTTGAAGGCTTATGGATTACTGCTCCTTCAATATATATATGATAATTATGGTACTAAATAAATAGAAGAATTTTTATAGGAAACAAGCTTACTAGTGGTCAATTAATTATTAAAATAGAATCTATGATAATTGATAATCTCGATTGCAAAATGTCTCATGCTATTAGTGATCTTACAATGACCTCTTGGGATGAGAAAATGAGACTAAGATGGGTGGGATTAAAAATCCCCTTTCTATGGCTAGGCTAGTGTTAAGGTAGACAAAAGGAAGCTATGTGTTAGGGAGCCATCCAAATTAGGCTAGTATAAATTGAATTTTGATGGGGCTTCGTGAGGATTTACCCATGTGTTGTAGGTATTGGATCTTGCATTCATGAATGCTAAGGTTATGAAATGTCTTTTTAAGCCAAAACTATAGGGATAACACTTAATAATGAAGCAAAATTATTATCTTTAATTGAAGGACTTCTTTGTTCTAAGAAAGGTGTTGAAAATGTGGAAATTGAAGGAGGCTCTTTTATAACTATTAATGCCCTCTATAAAGGTTCTATGCCTGATTGGAAACTTGATTGTCTCTTAGCAAGAGCTATTAATATTTTAAAGAAGTTTAAAAAATCAATAGTTAGTGCATATATAGGGAAGACAATCATAGAGCGGATGAATTGGCTAATAAATGAGACAATGGGTTAATATTGACCATCCCTTAAATCATGGAGTGATGTTCAAATGACCCATAATCAAGTTGGGATCTAATCTAAACATATTTACATGTGACCAAGAAAATTTGATTTGCCTTTATTTGAAGAAATAAATGAATTTATTTCTCTCTTGCACTGATATTAATATTGTTGGATAAATGATCCATGAAAAAACATCTATACCAATGTGTAATAGGTTTTGTTGGTTTGACCAATATGGAAGATCTCTCCTAATAGTGTCAAGGAGTGTGTCAAGCCTTCCATTTTCTAGTGCCTCTAAGAAACTTTCACCATTAGATATGTCCATTATATTTAAGTTTTTCTGATCTAATTTTTCTATAGTGTAGTTTTCGCCATTAAAATTTTGATTTATTTTGTTGATTTTGCAAGTAAAAGAATTGACACTTCCTTGAATAGAAGACTCATTATGATATTTGTTAGTTAAAGATCTTATAAGTTCAGAAATAAGAAAATAATTATCATTAGAAAATGTGTCGATCTCGATATGCTCTTTTGTTCCCAATCAATTTAAGATATGAATGCATCAAGGGTAAGAACAATATGACTAGTTTGGTGTAATAGCAATAATAGTCATGATAGCTACATGGTCCAAGTCAAAAATAGTTTTTTCTAGATCTATAATGCAACTCTCCTCAAGGCGATCCGTTATGTTTAGAATCTAATCATTCTCACTAGTCATTATGTTTCTAAGATATAATTTTATATTATTTAATTTCCTTGCAATATCTAGACATTTGTACTTACATGACCATGAGGGAATTTGGCACATTTATATCTGGCTCAAAGCCATTTAGAATAAAGTAATTATAGCCCATCTCCTTTCCCTCCCTAAGAACTCCTAAGTGACCATTTTCTTGACTTATACCCACAATGACCTTAACTAAGTGGGTTTCAAATATTTCAGTTTAATTCCATGGAACAAAATTTCTTTTCTTCATTTAGTTTAGTAGCATAACTTAATACAAATCAATACAGCAAACCATAAGGCAACATTGACTAAATTAAAGTCACAAAATAAAATCATCATCTCTAAATTAATCAACTTCAATGAATGTATTCTGATCTTTATCTCTAAATATATCTACATTTATTGCTCATAACATGGCAACTCAATCGGCTTAGATAGAATTGATCTCTTACAAATTATGGAAAGTTGTGTAATATGAGTAGTATAAGTATCTAAACTATTCTGCTTTTTTTTTTGTGCCTCTATATTTCTACTTTGTCAGCCATGGCTTCTCACAATGCTTTCTCAGCATTTATCTCTTTAATGTTTATTACACCCATCATATTGGCAGCTCATGATTTGCACACTAGTACCATCAATGAGATGTCCAAGTTGCAGAGCATGACAATTGATGAGTATATAAATTATGTTAATCCCCCAGCAGTGCATAAATTTCAGGTTCAATTTCTGCTAAACTCATTTGTTTCCATTAAGTTATGAAATCCCATTTTATTTAATCTAAGCTCTGTTTTCTACTGTATTTTATGTTTGTAGAACAAACATGGACTGACCATACGTTGATTAAAACATGAAGATCAGATATCTCTTCAATCTGGGGATATTAACGTATGCTTTTACATCCTTCACCTTCTCTTTTACTTGATCAATTCATGAATATATAAGATTAATCTTAGAATATGAATATATAAAATTAATCTTAGAATACAAGGTTTTTGGGTTGCAGAAAGATACAAAGAATAGTTTTACATACAATAATTCTTCAAGAAAAGATTGTCCAGGAGGAAGTGTACCCATCTTGGAAATATCTCGTGAAAGAGTTGAAATTTTTGGATCTATGACAAAATTCTTAAATTCAAGAGCAAGAAAGACATCAGGCGTCCACACAGATGGTGTCTCGGGAAATAAGTTTGTTCATGAGGTTTGCTATTACTTATCTAATTAGAACGATGAATGGAATGAATACGGTTCATTTTGTATGATCTAAGTTTATGGTGAGAGATTATTTATTGTTTTTTTTTGAGTTGATAATTAGGAGGTATTTTAAAGAAAAAGTTCAATTATGATATTGTTATTTTGTGTAGTTTTTTAGTCATATTCAATGATCTAAGTTTTAAGATTAGTGGTTCACAAGATCCCATTTTTTATGAGAACAAATGAAGCACTTTTATATTCATTGTATCTAGGTCATGTTCATAGAAATAAAACATAGAGACTTCTTGGTAGGTCATTCATCACACTACTACTCAAACTTGCCTTAGGAGTTGTAGAACTCTTACATTCTAGACTTAAACATGATGGTTTAACACATATACAAGTCTATAAGTAAATTCAAGCCCAACGTGAATCCCCACAAATATTTGTACTACCTTATAATATATAGAAGCACTAGTCTATAGACTAAAACCTCTTCTATATTATTTATTAACTAGATGAAATAAATACAAATTTCTTTTACATGACCTAATTTCATCTCTAATTTGTAGCGGGACATAGTTGAAATAAAAACCAAAGAGGAAGTTCATGAAATCAAAGCACGGTTTAATGTGTGGCAACCATTTGTGGAGGCCTCCAATGATTTTAATTTTAGCCAAACATGGCTTGTTCATGAGAAGCTAGATGGTTCATTCAATGAAACAATAGAAGTTTGATGATAGGTTTAACGAGTTTATTTCTCTTAGTTGTTAGCTTTACTTACAAACTTCTGTTTTTTATGAATAATATGATAGATTCTATTAATTTATTTTACTAGCTATTGACATCTAATTTTTAAAACAAATAGTAGATACTAAAATATATAAATATTTTGCAGGTTTATCCTTCTGTGTACAGTACTCCACGCCCTACATTATTTGTTTATTATACGGCAATAATTTAAATTTATAATATTATAATTTTAATAGTTGTTTGAAATTATTCTCAAATTGTATCTATTTAGTTGGATAGATATAAAACAAGTTGCCTCAATCTAGAGTGTAAAGGATTTGTTCAAGAAGGAAGAATCAACCCAGGAATGGCTATCGATCGCTTTTCAGTATATAATGGTAGACAATTTGAGAGTCTAATAAACATTAAAATAGTAAGCATATGCCATCCTTTATTCATTTTTTTCTAAAACCTTCCACATGACCTACAAATTATTTTTCATCTTTTAACTATAAATTTAGCTCCATATAGTTGTCATTTATTTTAATCTTTTATTAATAATTATTATAGATAAACTACTTTTATTTTTATAGTAAGTGTATCTCTACGATGGTTGACTCTAATTGTGATGTAATTTTTCAGGAAAGAAGGGGAGCAAGTCAAGTTTGGGCAGTATATTTTCAAGATGAGATAGTGGGTCACTAGCCTACAAAGCTTTTTAGACAATTGACATTTTTCCCTAATCAAGTTGATTTTGGAGGAGAAGTAGTAGTGAGATCTAATGCTTTGGGAAAACCATTCTTAAAGACAAACATGGGTAGTGGATACCACCCTCAAGGAAATTTTGGCAAATCAGCTTATATTAAGAATATAGAATTATTTTCCGCTAATAAGGTTAGAATAGAATCAAAGAAAACATATGCGGCATATAAACCAAGTTGTTATGATGTAAAAGGATTTCATACAAAAGATTGTGGGGATCACATATATTTTGGAGGTCCTGGAGGCGATTCACCTAATTGTAAAAATTAAAATAGTTTAATAAGCAGTTTATATTTGTTAAAATTCATCGCTTGCATCAATATATGAGTAGGGTACATTTTATTCTAATTAATATTTAACATTAATCATCTTTCTTACTATTAAGTAATATTTTTCTTAGGAAACAATAGCTTTCAAAGGTTCTCCAAAAAAAAATTCAAAAAGAAAAAACTACCCATGCAATAGTAGATTAAAATGTTGAATAACAACTAGCCAATAATAAATCAAAAGGAACATAAAATGGTTGATAAATCCAATAAATTATAATTAGATTATTTAAATTTTTTTTATTTTTATGAATAACAATGATACTATTATTCAAAGTTTTATGAACATTTTTATCTTGAACATTCTTACCTTTGTCATGGATATGAGTTTTCATAGAAGGACTAAGAGTAGGAAGCATGCTTGTATGTCTACCTTTTTTTCACTCATTGTAGTTGAGCTAGAGTTATCTCTAAAAATCCCTTGGAGGGTTTGAGCCTTCTTGTTCAATTCATGAGCCCTTCAATATTGTTTTGCATAACAACTCTACTAACCACTACTAAAAACCTCAACTTATCTTGAACTTTCTAAAGGAGCTTTTCAACTATTCTGATATAGTCTCCATGGTCCCTTTTCATGGCCTTGACATCATAATCAACATTCTAAATACGAGAAAAAAAATTCTATCCACATTCTTCAAACTTGGTTATTGTTCAATGTTTTTTCATAGTGAGGGAATGGACCCTTTCTTTGAGTGCACAAAATTTTCAAACCATCCAACTAAAGAGACTAGTATGAAAATTAGTGACATCCTTAGCAATATTCATCATGTCCCCTATTTTGTAGGTAGAGAATCCTTTTTCCACAAGTGTTCTATTTTTTATATCAACAATGATTTTAATATAAAAATCCATCTTTGAAGTATCCATAAATGTAGATTTTCAAACTAGAGTCATTGATTTCATTCATGTTCGAGCTTCCAAATAAGTTTTCTTTCTAGATTCATTTATTCAAATGAGAATGAGTTTTTTTTTTCTTTTTTTCCCAATAGAAGTGTAGGATAATATTAGGTTTTTGTGCTTACCCTTATTTGATGCTTTTGAGGATTCCCTACTAGAGATTTGTCTTTTTTTAATAGAGGTATGATTAGGGAAATCTAACACATAATTATATAATTTCATAGTCACCAATTAAAGAGACCTCAAGGAGATTAGTCCAATCACACAACAAGCGTAAACACAATGCTATCAACAAGAATTTGAAGAGAATCAATTGAGATTAAAACATTCATTAACAAATAAATAGATATACATACATCTAACGATTGTCTTTCTTACATGTCAGGTTGATACGTGCATAATTTCTTACAATCTCAATTAGAGAGTTTAGATCCAATTACAAATATTATAATATTGATACTAAGAATCTACTTAACTCCTCCTCAAGAGATATACTAAATTACAATGTATAATGATATTGATAAATGAATGATTGAATACATGTAATGCAACGATGATGATAATGAAATGGATTGATTGGAATGACATTATAATGATAATGAATTCCATCAAATAAACTAAAATGAATAGATAATAATAATAGTTATGGTCACATTCAATAATATAATAATGATAATAAATGGATAATGATAATGAAATGAATTTGATAAGATAATAATAATGATTTGATAATAAGGTAATCCTATGATGATTGGGTGTGGGAGAGTGATAAGAAATAATTTTGGCCAATGCTTAACTATGGTGGCACTTCCCTTAGGAAAGTAGACCAACTACTATGCAGAGTAAAGGCTTCCCTTCAAGCTCCAAAATTAGCTAGAGACATTGGCATCGCTAAACTTTGGTTGGAGGGAAACTTGAAAAACATTATTAATTGTTTAAAGGGGATATGTAAACCCTCACAGATAATTGAAAATATTATCAAAGAGACCTTATATATCCTAAGGACCATGGACAAACATCACATTTCACATTTGTACCAGGAGTTGAATATGGTTGCTAACTAAGTGGCTAACATGGAAATGAAGATTAACCAAAAGATGATTTGGTCCTAGTAATGTGTCTCTCCCCACAAAGGTCATGTCGAGAACTAATTGTGATTTGATAAATGGAAAGGAGGGATTTATGAATAATGAAGATGGTGATACCTAGATCGGATGGTTTTATGATTACAAGGTGCCCACGAGACTATAAGGAAGGATGTGTTTATGATTTCACCTTTTGGTCGCACATTTTGTGGGTGCTTTTGAGTACCCTGGTTCTTATTATTACTCACCATCACTTGGTTTCACGTGCTAAAACTTTTTTTTTTGTGTGAGATCTTTGGTGAGTGAGTTGTAGAGAAGAAACATGGTTGGAGAATGCAGGAGAAAAGAGCCTCCAAACTGTGATAAATAGAGAAGGAAAACTAAGGTGTGGAATATTTTACATAAGGGTGGCTTGACTCCATTCATGGAAATAATGCATGGGGGGAAGCTTGAAGTTACAAATTTCTTTTTGAGAATTTGGTATGAAGGAACTTTAAATGTGGGTGGTTAGAGATGACTATCATGGAGGATCTCATTTCCAAGGTGACAAACATTCCCAATGTGGGGAAGAAATTCTACATGGATAGGAAAATTTTAATGCTACCATTAAGGAATTCCTAAAGGAGATCGAAGAAAGTGAAGCCTAAATCAAGGAAGTTAAAACTTTCTACCATCCTAAGTGCATTAAAAATATTTGGAGATTTATCCAGTGTGCTATAGTGTATTATGTTACCAAGTTGCTAGTCAGTTCACTCATGTTTAATTACACCACTTTGTTCTCCTAAACCACTTCAGGCATGATATTAAAAATATATGTTCCCTTCTACCTGTATACTTCTTTGAATTCCAATATTAATGGAATTGGGGAAAATGTTCTTGCTAACCTGTCCCTACATGATGGCCTCATATTACTAATTTATGAGAATATTAAGATCCATTCTATTGGGAAATCCATTGAGGAGAAGGGTGTTTCAGAGGAAGAAGATGAGGAGTTCAAGGTTATGTAGGTTTATTAGAAACTAAACATAGTGAGGGTATGCACTTGGAGGACGTAGAGGTCACTAATACTAAGCGTAAGGGGAAGGGCTCTTCTTCCAAAGCTCTTGTGAGCTTTGCTAGGAAATAAACGAAGGGTTCCTTGGCCAAAAGACAAGAAAAAGTGGTTGTTTCCTCTAATGAAGAGTACAATGAGGAGGGTAGAAACAAGATGACATGTGGAAAACATTCCAAGAAAAAATAAAAGAAGGTTTAGGGAAGTGAAGGTAAAAAGTGCGCTTTTGACTCTCCTCTGAAGCTTGTACATGAACAATTTAGAGTTAATTCCCCTATGAGAGAGGATAATCTTGATATCAATGATTCTCCTTTAAAGAATTCCTAGGTGCCCTCAGTTGATGTCCCTGTTCACTCTCCTTTGAAGGAAACTCCACCTAGTGTGAGAAAGTCTGTGTGAAAAAACCTACTTATGAACATGGTGCAATTGGGTATTTCTAGGGAGTAGATTGACTTGATGGTTGGTGGTGAGGAGTGAGGTAAGTTTTATATCAGGGAGTTGATTGATCCTTCAATGTTGATTCTTAGTGACTCCAATGAAGAGCCTAAGATGAATGTTATTAACAAGGTCAGTAACAACTTCTTGGATAATTTTAGATCCATTAAATGGCTTTATCATGAAATTAATGGAAAGATGGCAGCCTTGGAGGAAAAAATTAGCATTCAAAAGGACTCTAAGAATTCTAATAAGGATGGCCTAAATATGGGTTCCTTAACTGATATGGCTTCCTTTTATGGGATGGGGCCCAAACTACTAGAGTTGGACAACAAGGACACTAACATTTAGAAAACTCAGTGAGGTATTATGGATTAAAGTTTTAATATCCTAAAGGTGTCCAATGAGAACCTAAGGATTATCATCAACAATCGTGAGAGAACTCGACAAGGGACAAGGCCATTTTCAAAGTCTCTTATGATCAAGCCCCCCCGTGGATAGTTAGGATGGACTTGGAAAAAGAACTAGGGCCAACACTAGAAAGATGTCCACTACTACTTCAAGAGAGAAACAACAAATTGAGAAGGTTATTGAGAAGATGGATCAGCGAGAGCTATAGGTTGCATATCTCCTCAAGAATATGGGATAATGGTCCTCTTTGGTAATGTTTTCCTTTTTTTTTCTCATTCAAGTCTTTTAGGTCTATCTATTTGTTTCATTCCTTTTGTGGTTGGGCCTATCATTTTTTTATGTTTTATCATATGGATTGTTGATAAAGGGCCAAACCACCCTTACCAACTCACAACTAAAATCACAACAATTTGGAGACAAAGAGATGACAAAATGCTTCACAAAGCACACATTTATTACACTTGAAAATTCTTACAACATCAACAATATGACATCATAGGTATGACTTCTTCCAAAAGAATTTTACAAATGCTTCAACATAAGAGAACTCCCAAATAAGAGCTTCCACAAGAAGAGTCATCATACCAAGAGCTTCCACCAAGAGAACCTCAACAAAGAAGAACTTCACCAAGAAGAAACTTCCTCTCAAGATCTTACACACTAAGATCTTTCACCTCCAATCTTGCTTACAAGAGATTACACCATGAGAGCTTCTACACAAGAAGATAACACCTTGAGAGCTTCACTACAAGAGCTTACAATTGAAGAGCTTACACCTTGAGAGCTTGATTACAAATGCTCATAAGCCTTGCTCATATAGGCACTTACCACCCAAGATATTACAAATACAACCAATGTGGGATAAAAGGTAAATGAAACTACTTTCCAAAAAATATTAAATTCCCACCCAAGTACAACTAAGCAACACCATGTGGCCAGTTAGAAAATTACTTTTCCTTTGTGGGTCACAACAAATATTAAATGCATGATTTAAGGAACTTTCCACAAACTTCGAAGATGCCACCTGCACACCTCGATAAATGGAATGACAACTATTTTTCTTATTTTTCTATTTACACCACCTATGCACCTTGAAAATAGAAATTCTCCTTTCCCCTCTGTTCTTTTTTTTTTCCCTATTTTTTATCACACCCCCTTTTTCGTGATGCAAGATGCTCCTGCATCAGTTGTAATGGAGTAAATCTTTTGATCTTTTGTTCAAGGTCTCAAGGGCCCTTCAAGACCTATTTTATTTAATAAAAAATAATAATTAAGTGATGAAATGTCACAACTAATGAGTACTTGTAACACCCTTTCCATATTTCACTTTTAAGTATTGACATCAGACTCTTATGGACCACTTTCCATGTGTGTTGGTTATTTTCATGATGATTATGTATAAGCTATAATATTACTTACCCCATGCTTGCAAGTGTAGGGTGTGTGTCTATTTTATATTTTTGTTTGGCATACCTAATGTAATTGAGGGAGGACGTCATAGTCACCTACAAGTTAGGATCTACATGATGTAGTACTCTTCGTTTTGGGTGTGTGTATACATATATGTATACACAAGCATACACATATATATCTACACACACACACACACACACACACACACACACACACACACACACACACACACACACACACACACACACACACACACACACACACACACACACACACACACACACACACACACACACATATATATATATATATATATATATATATACATATACATATGTACACATACACATACACATACACATACACATATATGTATGTATGTACATTCTCTTCTTTTACACAAGTTTGTAGATACTGGAATTGACTTCCCTTAACTGTGAGAAAGAGTGTTCCCTATCACAAAATCTCAATGGGGGAGACAATATATAGACTCAAATCATATCCTCAGTCATAATTGTCTTGAAATATAGACAAGTGTATAACTAGCTACCTATCTAATTTTTTCAAGGTGATAGTCTTTTTAAATTATTTTCATGTGGTTGAGTCATGTGAGTTTTATCATATGTTTACTTGGCAAAATGAAATAAATTTATCAAGATTAATTATGAATTAGGAATAATTAAATCTTATGACTAGTGAAGTATTAAATATTAGAACATTTAATTCTGATAAAATAATTAAATACCTTAAATCAATTAAACAGAATTAATTAAAATTGTAATTGTGGAGAATATGGAATAATAGAGAGGAGATGGTACAACGAGGTCTAGGGAGAGGATTCTAGTTTCATAGATTTGCAAAGAAAAATCAAGTGCGTCAAGGTACCCTAACATAGTCATGCAAACAAGAATTGGAGGATTTTCAAAAGATTTCTTTAGGTAGGGTAAATTTTCAACTCACCAAACCATTGTTTATCAACCCTAGGTTTATGTTCAATCGATCACTACACCAAGAGAAATCAAAGGTGTAAAATATCAAAAGGCAAATAGAATCAAGAAAAAATTAGATGCATCCATTGATTTTGAACATTGGGTATGTGGATTTGATTCACAAAATATCATTTTTTGAGATAGGGGAATCTTCTAGGGCCATACAAGATGCTAGGAATGATACTAATTGGAAGGATCCCTACAACCTTGATCCAGTCAGTTGGCACACAGATTTGCAAAGAAGAAACATGCACATAGATTTATCATGGAAGCACATATGCAATTCTTCCTTGGTAGTTAATCATAACTAGGCAAGGCATGTTAACCCTCTAAATGATGACTATATTGTGAGTTTTCGGAAACATGTTACTCATCAATCAAAGGTGGGGAGTCATAGAAACAATTTTTCATTTAAAGGAAAATTATGGGAGAGATCCCAAGATGGTAAGCATTGCAAGGTTTTTAATTTTTCCCATGTTACTCCTCCAGGATTACTTGCAAAAATAAGGGATTTGGAGCCTAGTCATACCATGGGGAGTAATACCTAACGTAATGAGGATAGTGGTAGTCAATTTGATAAGAAAATATCACATGTAATATTGTCAAATTTGACTAAAATAGATGATTATTCAAGGACTCACTTGGTCAGAGTGAATAAGAAGGATATTTTTGGGAAAAGGGCTTAGAAGTTTGACATGAAAAGTGTTTAGAGACTAATGAAAAGGAGTCTAGCAAAGAGATAGATAGGCTTGTTTGAATTGGGCCTCCACTTTAGGATCAAGAGATAAACTTGCTAGATCATGTAATCCTTTCACATGTTGGCTAGTTGAGAAAGATGATTTTTATAAGTAATTTCTCATATCTTCATCTGCATTTTTTTACAAATTATGGACCGGGAAAAAGAAAAATGACAGGGGTTCAAAGACATGTTTCTCTTAGATTCTGAGCAAAAAATTTATGTTCTAATTTTTCAGTCTAATAAATTAAGTTATGAAGTTTATAATCTTAAAGGGTGGTTTTATAAAAGCTTGGGGCTCACAACAATACCATGGGTCCCAAATTATAAACATGATCCCTCGTTATTCCCATTTAAACTACAATGAATTTCGTTCCCTACTTTGCCTCTTTAGTATCGAGATCTGACAATTATAGAAATGGGCTAATAAATTAGGAATATTTCTAAAACATGATCTTATAGTTTATGAAAACTTTGATTGCAAGGTGAGAGTTTTCCTCCTTATTAGTAAGACTAAACAACTGCCAAATTAGATTATTAATAATTCAAGTTTGGTTTCTTGGGTTCAATAGATTATAGTGCAGGATGAGAATACCTAATTGGCTACGCAGCCAACATAATGATTAATATTATAATTTATTAATTCTTTGAAATTTACAAAATAGTGAATTTATAATTCTAATTAAATATTAAATAATAATTTAATATCCATTCGTTTAGTTGGGTAGACGCTTCCAGTATTCAAATATTTGATTATGGTCTTGGGCACTTTAAGATACAATGTCAAAATATGTCGCATGGAGAGATACTTATTTGTAAAGATTGCAAAACTGATATGTTTAAATGCTCTTTTTCCCAACAACCAACTAGAGTTATTAAGGAGGTTCAAAATGAGAATATATATTTGTCTAACCAAATGCCTAATGAATACTTTAAAGAGAAAGACAATTGTGACTGTCTTCCACAAGGGACTAAGTTTTATCTTCAAGTTCATGAACTTATATATATATATATATATATATATATATATATATATATATATATATATATATATATATATATATATATATATATATATATATATATATATATATATATATATATATAATCATGTTTAGAATTTTTTGGAGTCCTAGGAATTGGAATTCAAATGCACCAATTATTTATCACTACCACCTCATCTGACTATGATTCAACAAGTAATGAAATGAGGGAATGTATGGATTCAATCATTCATGAGATAATGTTTGTTAATAAGCCTATCCACATTCCTCAAGAAAAATTAGTTGAAGTACTACAACAACCTACAGAGGCCCAGTTGCACTTAATGGTAGATGAGTGGCTTACATGACTGCCAACTATAACAATTCATGAAATCGTTGATGAAGAAGGAGTTTTCCTTATAGAAGATGAATTCTTACAAGCTTTTGAACCATTAGATCTAAATCAAAAAATTAAGTTTAATATGGAAGAATCTTTGTTGTGAAAAAAGGTGGTTGATTTTTCTTCTTGGGTAGTTAATGATCAAGTTTTTCATGACATTCAAGATGCTGAGAAGTGTATTGAGGACCAAAGGGTTATTCTTAATCCTCCCTATAATCTTTAGATTAGTGAGGAATTTAATTGTAAAATCCCTCGATTGGAAGACATGGAGTTAGAACATAGAGATGCAACCAATGTATTAGAACAACTGATAATATTTGTAAGAAAACATATATAGAGATATATCATATAGATGCAACTAATGCATTAGAGACAACCATCAATATTAGCAAGATAAATTTTGACTATTCTCGAATTTTGTTAATAGGAAAGACCCCTGGGTGGATTGTGGAAGGTAAAGAGACACCCAAGCTGAGAGGTAGACCTCCAAAAAGTGCCAAAATAAAGGAAGAAGTAGAGGTAGGTATCCAAACAACACTTGATGAAAAGTTCTTGTCATTGAAAATATCGACAAGGAGAACAAGAGGTTCTCCTTGTCAATCATTAACATTATATCGTGGAATGTTAAACGCATCAGTAACTCTAACAAACGACTTAGGATTAAGCAACTTGATTCCTCTAAAGAAGATATTGTTCTTCAAGAAACAAAACTATCTCAAGATTGTTATAATAAAACTATAGGAAAATGGAATAATTGGAAATCTATGCATATGTTAGGATAGGATGTGTCTACTAGAATTCGGGTCCTATAAAACCCTAAAGTTATTCAAGGACAACTGTTGGATCAAAATATTAATTGGCAATTATTTAAGATTCAAAGATTTGAAGATTGTGGGACACTTTATCCCAAACTATTCAAAAGCACCAAGATCTATAATTTATATTGGGAAGAGATTTTAATGCCATGCTCAATGCAATAGAAAAAAGTGGTGGTATAAGCCCCCTAATAAATGTTATTCAGGATTTCTCAACAATAGTAGAAGACAACGAACTATGTGATGTATTACAAAGTTAGGATCTTTCACTTCGACTAATAAAAGGATTGGATTTCTTCATATTGCAAAGTGACTTGATAGGTTTTTGATTTCATTATAATGGAGAAATCAAGGAGTCTCTATTGAATCAAATATTTTATAATTTTCATAATCAAATGATTTCCCAATTGCTTTAAGTATCTCTGCTATTGTAGTTGTGGACCTTCAAGGTTATATGTCATCCTTCAAGTTTGAAAGGATGTGGTTTTGTCATCCTCAGTTTTTGCCTTTGCTAAAGCAGTGGTGAGTGACTGCTCTAAGAGTGGAAGGCACAAAGATGTTTCAATTTCACAGAAAACTAAAATGCACAAAGTCCCAAATTAGGGAATGGAATGTTAGAGTATTCAATAATATATTTCACAAGAAGGATTAGGTTAAAGTATTAGTGAAATTATTATGAAGCATGGAATAGACAATGACACATTTTTACTACAAAAGAAGATAGAAAATGAATGGGAGGAGCTTTGTAAAAGAGAGGAGGTGTATTGGTTTTAGAAGTCCCATGAATTATGGCTCAAGGAAGGAAATAAGAATAGTAAATTCTTTCACACCTCTACCAAAGAAAGCCAAGCAACCAACATCATTTTTCGAGTCCAAGATGTTGAGTATGGTAATGTTATTCTTGACCAAGTTGGTATTCAAAGAGAGGGTGTTAATTATTTTAAGAATTTGTTGGATCCCCTCCATCTTCGAATACAACTCAGCTACAGACGAATGAACTCTTAGATAGTATCCCGCATTTGACTTCTGACCAAGATAATTATAAAATCATGGCTCCATTTACAATGGATGAACTCAAGCAGGTCGATTTTTCTTTCCCTACTAAAAAAATCACTGTCTAGATGGTTTCACATCTCATTTTTTTCAAAAATAGTGGGATGTTCTTACATGCGACTTATTTTTAGCATTGGAAGAATCTAGAAAGGGAAAAGCTATGTTGAAGAATTTTAATACCACCAATATAACACTTATACCTAGAGTCAAAGATCCCAAAACCATTGCAAAATTTTGGCCAATCTCGCTTTGCAATACCAAAAAAGGGAATGCTTAAATATATTGATGGCAATTGATCCAATGAGAAACCTAAGATGTGGATAATCCTACTAGAAACAATGCCCTTTGTGTTGAACAAACAAATTTTGAACTTTTGTGAATTTACATTTTGTCCCAATTTTGATGTGTTCACATCCATAATCTTTTTGATAATTTGTGCTTCTTGGATTGTGGCCTTCCCAAATGACAAAGTGTCATTTGCAAATAAAGTGTGTGTCACTAAAATATTGGTTTCCTCAATACCATTTATAATTTTTTTACAAAATCAATATACTTTAGATTGAAGATGAATATCATTTCCTCTGAACATGGTGACTTTGTGCTTTGGAGAGATACCACAAAAGGTGCAATAGTAGCACATGTAGTGTTGCACTCTAGAAATGTTACACATTCTACAAATTTTGTTATTAAACTTGATATGATGAAGGCTTATGACAGAGTTAACTGGACCTTTTTATTCATAGTTCTAGAGAAAAGTTTGTCTTTTCAAATAGGTGGTGTAAATGGGTTAAGACATGCATTTTAGGAACTTGGTCCTCAATTGTCATCAATGGGGTTTCAACATGTTTCTTTCCTTCATTACAATGGGTTAGACAAGGGGATCCTTTGTCTCTCATTACAATTGCAGAAGTAACAGGGTTACCTTCTGTCAGAGAGCATTATTCGAGCTCGCATGACGCTAGGTTAGCAAGGGCCTAGTTCACTACTCCACATGACCCTTCGTTGGATGTTACAAAGCAGGGGTGCAAGAGATTGTCTTTGATGCCTCCATACCCTGACCCAACAATGCATGTCATCAGGTATTTTACTTGTGAAGGCAGATTTTCTCACTTACATGAACACCATTTTAAGTTGCTTAGTTGTATAAGGCACAATATTGCCGTGAATCTTCCAAATTTTATGTATAATATGCTCTGTATTAGTGCGGAAGAGACTCAAAAAGGAAAAGATAATTCTGTCACTCACCATGCCTTGATTAAGTTGTTAATAGAAAGGTCTCTTAGGGATGTATCCCCTTTGACAAGGGATGACTTTGTGAAATTTAAAACCCTACAACCCCAAGTTGACCCTAGTGAACAGTAGGGTGAGGAAAACGTAGTTCCCAGTAGTGAGCCTGTAGAACAAAATATTGAGGGAGCTGAAACAGAAAACGCACAAGGGATTGAGCCAAAATTTTCTTCCACTCAAGAGAATGTGCCTCCCCTTGAACAGGACATCCCTAAACCCACTACTAGTCAAGCTAAAAGGAAATGGAAGTCACCAGAAGAAACCGCTGCTCAATAAAAGCCTAGTCCTACAGTTAAGCAACAGAAGAAAACAAAGAAGGTTCCTGCAGCAACTAATCCTGTAGCAGTGATACCGAAACAGAAAAGTAGGCAAAAGACAGTAGTACAAGAAGAGACTCCTTTGCGGAGAAGCCCTAGAATGAGAGGGCAGATTTTTAAAGATCCTATATTGTCTAAAGCACCTGCTCTAGAGTCTCCTGTGCAGATAATTCCTGACCTTCACACTGAGATGACAGAAGCTACTGGTAATCCTCCTGCAGCATGTGAGCAAGAAATTAACGAAACCTTGATGGATTTACCAAGTGTTTCAAGCCATGAGAATGAAATAGTTCTTGAATGTCATGATTTGAATACTGCCTTAGTCCCATATAAGTCAACATGGATCAATAGTTTGGCGGAACATCTATGGCGGGAACAAAAAAAGAAAAAGGATTATGAAGAGGATAACAGTGTTGTCACCTTGCAAAAACTCCTTTTCCAATTATATGGAAAACATTTATTTGCTGAAGCACTATGGAAAGAGGAGAAGAAAAGAATGAGTAAGATCATAACATCACAAAATGAGGAGATTGAAGAATTGAAAGAACATCTTGAAAGAACAGTTAGAAAGACAGAAACAACGCATGGAACATGCACTTAAATTAGCTGATCAAGCTCTTGCTTGTAGACCACCTCGTCGAGTATATGCTTTTTGTTTGGAAGAACAATATCTTTTGTTTCAGTTGATGTTAACCCTAAAAAATGTAAATGTAGAATTCAAAACCGCACAAGAGTTTTATGGGTTGTATCAAACCTTACCACCATGGCAGAAAAATTTATTGTGTGAGTTGTATATTCATAATTTTGTCATTCCTACAGAAACTGAGTGGAATCCTTTGCTCTATAGAGGAGATGTGCATTTGAAAGCTTTAATGTCATGGATGTCTAATGAGGTGAATTATGACAGACAACTGGTTAATTACAGAGATGAGGAGAGAACAAAACCTTTACCCTTGAGGGCAGAAAGTAAACAACCAGAAGAAATGCTTCGAGACTGGTTTACATTAACCTATGGGAAGAGTAATCCAGAAATTAGAAAGAAGGTATTTGCTGCTAGAGCCAAAGTGTATGCCGAATATGAAAACTTGCCCTACTTTGCATTCCAGAGAGCTATGACCGGAGTAAGAGGTAGATGAGCACGGTTACCCGATTCTCTCAAGAAATCAAAGCCGCACAGTCCTATTAATTTGGAAGCAGCACTATATAGAGTTCCAAAATATTTAGAACTGGGAAAGCAACTAAGGCTAGAGCTATGGTGTCCTTTAACCATGAAACCTCCAATGCTTTTATGGCCCCTATATGATATTGATGTTGACAAACTTGATAAGTTGCAGGAAGACCACAGGCGAGAAGTATGGGAAAGGACCAGAGGATTTTAGTACACCTTCAAGAGTAGCAAAAAGGGAAAGACAAAAGTTGGGGAGCTAAGATCTTTGACAAAGAAGTGTAATGCTTGAGGACAAGCATTAGTTTAGCAGGGGGCAGATGATGAGTCTAAAGCATTAGTTGTAACAAGCGGATGCTGCGACTTTATTGCTCCATCCTCAATTCTGTTATCCTTCCTTTCCGCTTTCAGTTGTTCTCCTATATTCTCTCTTGTGGACTTAACTTAGGATAATTACTTTTCTGTTATGTAATAAAGAGTAGATTCCCTATATATGTTGGGATCGACTCTTGTGTGTGAAGTTTTTTAGTTTTTGGTTTTTGATAAGTTTTATCAAGTAAGAGAGAACACTGATTCACAGTTTGTTGCAGTTGTGTTTTACAATTCTGAATCATGTAATGACTGATCAATGAAATGAATTAGTTCTCTTTAGCTTCTATCCTGCGTTGGTAGATTAGAGAAGCCAACCAAGGGGGCCTACTTGGAAGGTGGATTAGATTAGGATAGAATAGATTCATTTTACTAGCATTAGTAGTATTTTAAGTAAGACATAGCTAGTTAATTCCTTCCTGTAGCATCACACTTCATAAACGTTCCTGCAGCATCTGTAAGAACAGTCTAATGGATGAGTCAAGATGGAATCTCTGTTATCTTGTCATTGTGTTTTCAACATTCATAGATTCAGTAGTTTCCTTTCCACAGTAGTAGTGTAGTTTCCTTTCTGTTATTTGTCAAGAATCAATCATCATGATACTGACACTACTCTAGTAGATGATGCATTTTCAGATGAACATTTGTTTCATATTGTTGTTAAAGTTCCATGGTATGCAGATATTGCTAACTACATTGCAGCTAATAAGACACCAGCGCATTTTTCTTATAAGGAGAGAAAGCTGCTCATACAGAAAAGCTTCCATTTCTCATGGATAGATAATTTTCTGTTCTATACTGGACCTGATCAAGTTATGCGCAGATGTGTAAGAGAAGATGAGACATATGATATTTTGCATGCATGTCATAATGAGCCCTGCAGAGGACATTTTGCAGCCAAAAGAATAGCTTTCAAAATCTTAGCCACTGGTTACTATTGGCCTAGCCTTCATAAAGAGGCAATCAATTATACAAGGAAGTGTGACCAATGCAAAAAAATGGGTCACCCAACCAAAATAGATGAAATGCCTCTGAATCCTCAAGTGGTGTTAACACCATTTGAAAAATGGGGAATGGACTTCATCGGTCCTATTGATCCTCCATCCAATGGGAAGTCTTATATTCTGGTTTGTACTGACTACCTAACCAAATGGGTTGAGGTTAAGGCTATGAAGCATGCCCATGATGAAAAAGTTGCCAAATTCCTGTATGAAGAGATTTTTACACGCTATGGAGTTCCTAAAGAATTGGTTACTGATCAAGGCACACAGTTTACTTCCAACCTAATTTCAGAATTGATGAAATAGTATAACATCAGGCATCGCAGTTCCAGTCCTTATCATCCACAAGCCAATGGACAAGCAGAAGTTACCAACCGTGAGCTAGAAAATATTCTAAATAAAACAGTCCATTTGCATCGTCAAGATTGGACCAGTCGGTTACAAGAATTTGTTTGGGCTTATAGAACAACTTGGAAAACCACTACTGGATTCACACCATTTGAGATTTTGTATGGGAAAGTGGCAATGCTTCCAATTGAATTTGAACGCAAGACTTTAAGAACAACCTTGACCTTAGATATTGATCTTCCTGCAACACAAAGAGAATGCCTCCTGCATCTTAATTCTTTGGATGAAATGCACAAGACCGCTTTAGAACACACTGAACTGGTGCAAAAACAGAGAAAACACTAGCATGATTCTCATATCCTCAACAAACAGTTCAAAGCTGGTGACTAGGCATTATTGTATGATTCCTGCTTTAAGGATATGCCAGGGAAGCTACAGACGCGATGGTTAGGACCATATCAAATCATCCATGTCTTTGACAATGGAACAGTTCAACTAACCACAATTGATGATGTGCCTTTCAAAATTTTGATCAACGGTCATCGACTTAAACTTTACAAACAGCCTCAAACAAAAGTTGAATTCATGCAACAGTTCGAACAACCAAATCCAACAACAACTCAAGTATCTCTTCCTGCAGCAGAAGGTGAAAACCTTCCGCCTGCTCCTCTTCAACATTAATTCTAATTTGCATGTCCATAATAATAACTTTATGTTTGCATAAAGTCCATTTTCTTTTCATGATATTTCTTTTCATTCATATCTTAATCTTCCATCCACCCACCCCACTCCATTTCTTAATCTTCCATCCAATCACTTTCTACATAATTAAGTTTTTGTGTTTTCAATCAAATCTACACATGCTGATGGATGCTGCTGTTTACATTATTTCCGCCACCTTTTTTTGGAGCATGTGACAATCCACTTGGCAGGTATAAATGTTTTCAAACTATTATTCATTTATAAGTTTGCAGATTTTGTTAATTATATATAATACTGCATAGTCTCTATAATTACGGCGTATTCCAGTCCCTCACCCATACTAGTCTGACAAGTGAGGACACTTGTCGTAAAATTAGCAGGGGGCAGGGGAGTGTCATACTATCCAATGATATGCTTGATTAACTGTGATGATTTTCTAAAATCTTGGCATTACTCTTTAATTAATGAGAACTTTTTTCCATAAGTATGCCATGTCAAGTGTTGTACTCCCACTTTCTGAATGAATTTTTTTTTTCCTTGTTTGTGTCGAATTTTTCGTGCTAAGCCATGATATGACCTATTTTTAAAATTTTGGCATTTGAACCATGTTTTCGGATGATTCTCACGCAAATTTATGATTTACTTTTAGCTAAAGTTTAATTATGGCACATAACAATTGGTTATGGCAATTAATGTTCCCAAAAAGAAGTGGTGAAGCGTCTGAGAAATAACGCAGAGTTTTGAAGTTTGCTTTCAGAAAGGGAGAGAGAAATGGAGTAGCAGAAGAAGTATCAAGAAATGGGAGGAGGTTTACAGAGAAAAGAGCCGGTCGAGCACATTTTGTTGCTCTCTGATGTAGAAGCAGTAAGAAGATTCAATGCATGCGGGTGGTTAGGTTATTGTTTGAATTTAACAGCATATGATGAAGAAGCAGCTGTAGAATTCACCAGGACATTTGATGAAGGTGAAGCTTCTATTTGGGGTTTGACAGTAATTGCAACAGAAGAACAAATTGCAGAAGTAACAGGATTACCTTCTGTCGGAGAGCATTATCCGAGCTCGCATGACGCTAGGTCAGCAAGGGCCTAGTTCACTACCCCACATGACCCTCTGTTGGATGTTACAAAGCAGGGGTGCAGGAGATTGTCTTTGTCGCCTCCATACCCTGACCTAGCAATGCATGTCATCAGGTATTTTACTTGTGAAGGCAGATTTTCTCACTTACATGCACACCATTTTAAGTTGCTTAGCTGTATAAGGCACAATATTGCTGTGAATCTTCCAAATTTTTTGTATAATATGCTTTGTATTAGTGCGGAAGAGACTCAAAAAGGGAAAGATAATTTTGTCACTCACCATGCCTTGATTAAGTTGTTAATAGAAAGGTCTCTTAGGGATGTATCCCCTTTGACATGGGATGACTTTGTGAAATTTAAAACCCTACAACCCAAGTTGACCCTAGTGAACAACAGGGTGAGGAAAATGTAGTTCCCAGTAGTGAGCCTGTAGAACAAAATATTGAGGGAGCTGAAATAGAAAACGTAGAAGGGATTGAACCGAAATTTTCTTCCACTCAAGAGAATATGCCTCCCCTTGAATAGGACATCCCTAAACCCACTACTAGTCAAGCTAAAAGGAAACGAAAGTCACCAGAAGAAACCGGTGCTCAACAAAAGCCTAGTCCTACAGTTAAGCAACAGAAGAAAACAAAGAAGGTTCCTACAGCAACTAATCCTGCAGCAGTGATATCAAAACAGAAAAGTAGGCAAAAGACAGTAGTACAAGAAGAGACTCCTTTGCGGAGAAGCCCTAGAATGAGAGGGTGGATTTTTAAAGATCCTATATTATCTAAAGCACCTGCTCCAGAGTCTCCTATGCAGATAATTTTTGACCATTCTCCCCTTCACACTGAGATGACAGAAGCTTCTGGTAATCCTCCTGCAGCATGTGAGTAAGAAATTAACGAAACCTTGATGGATTTACCAAGTGTTTCAAGCCATGAGAATGAAGTAGTTCCTGAATGTCATGATTCAAATACTGCCTTAGTCCCATATAAGTCAACATGGATCAATAGTTTGGCGAAACATCTATGGCGGGAACAGAAAAAGAATAAGGATTATGAAGAGGATAATAATGCCGTCACCTTGCAAAAACTCCTTTTCCAATTATATGGACAGTATTTATTTGCTGAAGCACTATGGAAAGAGGAGAAGAAAAGAATGAGCAAGATCATAACATCACAAAATGAGGAGATTGAAGAATTGAAAGAACAGCTAGAAAGACAGAAACAACGCATGGAGCATGCACTTAAATTAGCTGATCAAGCTCTTGCTTGCAGACCACCTCCTCGAGTATATGCTTTTTGTTTGGAAGAACAATATCTTTTGTTTCAGTTGATGTTAACCATCAAAAATGTAAATGCAGAATTCAAAACCGCACAAGAGTTTTATGGGCTGTATCAAACCTTACTACCATGGCAGCAAAATCTATTGTGTGAGTTGTATATTCATAATTTTGTCATTCCTACAGAAACTGAGTGGAATCCTTTGCTCTATATAGGAGATGTGCATTTGAAAGCTTTAATGTCATGGATATCTAATGAGGCGAATTATGACAGACAACTGGTTAATTACAGAGATGAGGAGAGAACAAAACCTTTACCCTTAAGGGCAGAAAGTAAACAACCAGAAGAAATGCTTCGAGACTGGTTTACATTAACCTATGGGAGGAGTAATCCAGAAATTAGAAAGAAGGTATTTTCTGCTAGAGCCAAAGTGTATGCCAAATATGAAAACTTGCCCTACTTTGCATTCCAGAGAGCTATGACCGGAGTAAGAGGTAGATGGGCACGATTACTTGATTCTCTCAAGAAATCAGAGCCACACAGTCCTATTAATTTGGAAGCAGCACTATATAGAGTTCCAAAATATTTAGAACTGGGAAAGAAACTAAGGCCAGAGCTATGGTGTCCTTTAACCATGAAACCTCCAATGCTTTTATGGCCCCTATATGATATTGATGTTGACAAACTTGATAAGTTGCAGGAAGACCACATGCGAGAAGTATGGGAAAGGACCAGAGGATTTTATTACACCTTCAAGAGTAGCAGAAAGGGAAAGACAGAAGTTGGGGAGCTCAGATCTTTGACAAAGAAGTGTAATGCTTGAGGACAAGCATTAGTTTACCAGGGGGCAGATGATGAGTCTAAAAAATGCCTTTATTTTGTTATGTTTAAGATACTTTGTGATACTCCGTTTATCCTTATTTTAACACTTATATGCCTATGTTTGATAAACCTTTGATGATTTATGGGGTAGAAAAACTATGTCATCTTTTGCCTAAATTATATCTAATATGCAGTATTTCATATAAATATCCAAATGTGTGTTCTTATGCTTGAATTTAGTTTGATGGATGTTTATTTGCAAATATGTCTTATATCATAACTAACCTAATGATAAGGATTAAAGGATGAGCAAAAAAATTCAGAAGTTGGTTGTCGACAACATTTAAGGAGAAATGAGCATCAAGGAACAACCACGAAAAGGAAGTTATAACCACTCCAGGAAACATGGCAGTGAATAAGGAGGAGCTTTTACGAGCCATTACCTTCTATGCATTTACGTTGTAACAAGTGGAGGTCGTGACTTTATTGGTCCCTCCTCAATTCCATTATCCTTCCTTTGCGCTTTTAGTTGTTCTCCTATATTCTCTCCTGCGGACTTAACTTAGGATAGTTACTTTTCTATTAAGTAATAAAGAGTAGATTCCCAATATATGTCAGGATCGACTCCTGTGTGTGAAGTTTTTTAGTTTTTGATTTTTGATAAGTTTTATCGAGTAAGACAGAACACTGATTCATAGTTTGTTACAGTTGTGTTTTACAATTCTGAATCATGTAATGACTGATCAATGAAATGACTTAGTTCTCTTTAGCTTCTATCCTACGTTGGTAGATTAGAGAAGCCAACCAAGGGTGCCCACTTGGAAGGTGGATTAGATTAGGATAGAATAGTTTCATTTTACTAGCATTAGCAGTATTTTAAGTAAGATGTAGCTAGTTAATTCCTTCCTGTAGCATCACACTTCATAAACGTTCCTGCAGCATCTGTAAGAACAGTCTAATGGATGAGTCAAGATGGAATCTCTGTTATCTTGTCATTGTGTTTTCAACATTCATAGATTCAGTAGTTTCCTTTCCACAGCAGTAGTGTAGTTTCCTTCCTTTGCATTTTTACTTTCCTGCAGCACAAGCATAATGACTCATTAAGGTACCTAGTGCACATACTGTGCCGACCATTTCAAGTATACGTCCTTGGGTTGACAATCTAAATGCACCTCATGGTAGGGGAAAAGTAGTCCTTAGCTTGAATAGATTATTCCTAAGCCAAGCCTAGTGCATGACTATGGAACACCTATTGTGAGGCGGTTCAGGTAGATATGATCTTTTCCGTGCAAACCAATTCTACAAGTGTATGCGGGTGGGTTAACAGTGCAGGTTATTCATTCCCAAATTTTTTGATAGCAACGTGATTTGATCTTTTGCATCCAACACATGTCCTTAAGGCCAATTCTTTAACATTGTACAACTTTTTGGGGCTGTTTCATAATGCTAATGTATTCCCATGACTCTTTATTGCTTGTAAGGATATAATTCATTAGATTTGATCTTTTATTGTTGGGTGCACATTCTTTTGGCTCTTCTTGTCACTTCATCAAGCAAGTTGTGTTTCATGATCAAATTTCTTTTTTATTTTCATTTATTTTTTTCTGTAATCTAACTCTAGTCTTGTTGGAGTTTGAACTTCAATGCTTCATTTGAGTTATGCCCGATCTATTAAGACAATTTTGTAAATAATTTTGGGGTTCTTCTTTGGTTCTTTTACAACAACATTATGCTTTGTGATTCTAAATTTCTTGTTTTGCCTTGCATTAATAGAAACCCATGTTTCCTCTTCTTACCATTTAACTATCTTGTGCATATTTTTCCTTGTGTTGAATGTTTCTATTTTATCTTTTGAAATTGTGTGTTTTATTAATCTTCTCATGGGTGTTGCATTGTGAATATTTTTTTCCTTGCAACATCTCATTTATTCTAACCTACATATGAATCCTTCAAGGGTGAATTAGATTTAAGATTCATATAACTTGTGGTCTTTTATTAATGTTATTTGCATCTACAAATAGAGATTATGACCATGTTTCAATTTGGTACATCACCCCCTTTCCCTTCAACATTTTATTTTCATTCATTCCTTCTCCCTTTCCTTGAAAGTAGTAGTTTAGGTGCATCTTGATTGTAAGGAATCCAACTTTCTCTAGAGATTCAACGTCAAAGTGTAAGTTCCACACTTGGAGGTTGTTTTCATGTTATACAAGGTTGCTTAAGGGTCATAGCTTAAGCAAGAGTGCATACTTTTGTGTCAACAGTTTTTGGCATGCCCGGTGGGACCACATTTAAGCTTACTAAGAAGTCTACTTGTTTATTAATTAAAGGACTTTAACTTCAAATTCTAAGAGGATAGTGATTATCTTAGCATTTCAACCTTTAATATACTCACATTCAAGCACTTGGCAACTCCATCTCTATATCTTGGTTTTAGACCATATTTTCTTCGATTCATGCCCAAAATGTAAACAAAGGCATCTCCTAGAGGTATTTTTTAGTTTACCTAACTCTCACTTTCAAGTTCCAAAAGAAAAAGAAGAAACATGCTTTCTCTATCAATAGAAACATGTATAAAAATGACTTCTCCATCCCCATGATCTCTTTCTACTCCTCTAGTTGTCAGATAACAACCTAGGATTCCATCCATTCATTTGAATAGACCATTATTTCATATGGCTCTCCCTAAGAATTAATTTTTTACCACATTTAATGGTGGAAACCCTACCATATTGGCTCAAAGGCATGATATACCTATAGGTGCACTTAAAAGTGTTCTAAACTTCACTAATGAAACCTCCATTTCCCCCATAAAGTATAATCAAGAAATTTAAAATCTCTATAAGATTCATGGTATTATAGAGGATGATGTTGATGTTAGAAATTTAGCTTCATCATTAAGGAAAAGGCTTTATGGTGGTACAAATGATTACCACACAACTGCATCCATAATTGGGATGAGTTATGTGAAAGACTATGCAAAAAAATTGAAGACAAAAGTGACAACTTCTCACGTTTGGAGCAATAGACTACAATTAAAAGAGCACAACATGAGTGCATAATAGACTTCAACTATAGATTTTAGAAAATGTGGGATATAATTCTTGCTGCAATAAAGCCTCTTCCTAGTAATGCTTTCTTGCATTATATCAAAGCTTTCAATAGAAAAATTGCAACTACATTACAAACAATGGGAGGAGATACTTACCAACTACATATGATTTTGCTATAAGAGCAAAAAAAACCTTGATTCAAAGTGGGACATTGTCTCCAAGACCTCCAAGACCCCTCTTCCTTGATATGCCTATACATAAGCCTATTGTGGCTCATGTTCCAATGGTGTCTACAAGTCAACTTCTCGATGTTTCTCAATCGACTTCTACATCTTCCAATGAGTTAGAGGAACTAAAAATTATGATGAAGAGTACGATGCAGAACTTAGATAAAATCCTTTAGGATCAAAATTCCAAACTAGATAGGAGGTTTCAAGATCAAAGCTTGGAGATGCAAAGTATTAAGCAGAATATTGGTCAACTAAAAATTATCATGAAGGGTATGATGCAGAACTTAGATAAGAAGTTTTAGGATCAAAATTCCAACCTAGATAAGAGTTTCAAGATCAAATCTTGGAGATGTAAAGTATTAGAAAAATATTGGTCAAAAAAATTTGTTAATTCATACCCTTGGAAATGAGGTGATAACTCTCAAAAGAAAACAATCTTAAATTGTTGGGTCCTCTCAGCCTTATAATAAAAAACTATTATCAAATGGGCCACCACATCAAGCACAAAACTCATGGAGCTAGAATAATTTTTTCAACAATGTAGCCCTAAATCAAATCAAGACACTTGCTCATCAAAATTAATATGCTCAAGAGCAAGGATGGTAAATGTGTAATTATCAATCCAATGATCAAGGCACATTTTCTGAGGCTTTGACTGTACAAGAGGAACCAATAACTTCAAGACAATAGTACGATATAAATTAGTTCAATGTTGGATACCAAGCTCAAACACATGGAAGTGCTTCTTATGCCATTTTTGGTAAGGACTTTGGTGGTAGAAACCAAGAGAGCAATAGTGTTTTAGCCATAAGTGCCACCAACCCAAGGACAATAAACAAGGCAACTACCCAAGTTCAAAGTTAGAATAAGGAGCAAAGTTGCAAGAAGCTAGACAAGTCTAACGCTGCTCATGTATTAATGGATAGTGGGTCAACAAATTTAGCCATACCTACACAACCCAACGAGGAGGAAAATCAAAGTAAGAAAATAAAATCACTTCCATTTTATATATCTTTAGTCAGAGGAATAAAATAGTTCATAATTGCATAATAGACTTTGGTGCTAGTACCTCGATCATGCCTAAGAGGGTTACTAACCAGCTAGGTGTAAATTATAAGCCTCTAACTAAAGGGGTTACTTAATTAGATGACACGTCTTGCAAAATAGTACGGGTATTAAAAGACTTAGGAGTGGCCCTACATGCATGTCCTAGCTATACTATTTTGCAAGATATATCTTTTATAGACCTTCCTAAGAACTTTTCCATTTTCTTATCCAAAGATTTTATTGATAAAATAAGTGTTGGGTATAGAGCTATTGATTGGGCACACATGTTTTTTAGAACTAGATGTGGCACAAAGACTTCCATAAAGGCAAAGCCATTTTATACCAATCATGTAGAGCCTTACACAGTTACTCTTGAAAACATGAATTGTACTCTCTTTGATGAGGTGGAGGACTACTTGGATCCATTGAAGCTAAGTCTAGAATCTATGTGATCCATAAACATGATGTTATCATTCCAAATTTGATCCAAGGTGTGAAAGAGTAGTAGGGGCAAAAAAAATTTTGGTTCATGAGAAGGAGGATGAGATGGTAGCTAATTTATTCAATGAAATCCCTATTTTTACTACTGGCAATGAAGAGGTTCTACCTGGGCTAGGATTAGCTGAGGTTTTTGAGAAGCAAGAACAAATTGATCAACTAGAAAGAGAATTGTTCTCTCAAGGGTTTGATGATGACATTTTGGTCTTCAAGGACATAAAGGATGATTTAATTCATCAAAGTAAGAAACATGATCAAGTAGAAGGCTCCCCTCTTACATCAGGTCCATGTGGAATGTTGTATTGTAACTAGTTGAGTAGTGGTGGGAGGATAGTGCTTGGATATGTCAAGAACTCCAAGATAAGGAAAAAGGACAACTAAATCAACAAGTCAGTCGATGGTTTTTTTTTTATTCATTTTAATTGTAAATATTTGTACATAGTAGAGTAGGTTTTTCCATCTTTTCAAGAAGTGCATAAGCACAACTATTCCCTTATGGAGATAGCAAGTTTTTCCTTTTTGCTAGTTGCAAATTGTGTAAAGTTACAAGTAGTTTAATGTGTTATTTTGTTTTGGTGACTTCATGCCTAATGGATTACTAAAGGCCATTGATCTTATGCTTAGCATTCCCTCCAAGTTGCCAAAAATGTTTGCTATTTTTGCCCCCATTTAACCCATGATTGATAACTGATATGAGAGATCTTCAATTGGATGGATTCTTTGGTGGGTTAACATGTCTCTTGGTAGTTAACTTTTTGTGTTGTCTATGGTGTTCTTTGGTTGAGTGGCTTGTTCTATTCTTATCTCAAGTAGCACAATTACTAACTCAATCTATTCTTTGGCCAAGTGGCTCAAGTTGTTCTTTTATCAAGTTTTGTGTTCTCCCATTGCACTATTTTGCAAAGGTCATTGTAGGTGGCCTACAAAATAGTGAAAGTGTTTTCTATATCTTCCACCATGCATTGGGAAATGTGTCAATGGTCAAATTAAAAGGTTTCTTCATTAATGGTTGTGTTTTAATAATTCATTGGGATATTTTTTTCAGCATCTAGGCCAACCATTTCAAATGGAAAGATGTACATTGATGGTCCATCACTTTTGGGATAGATCTAACCTTTTCCATGTGGGTCAACTCTATAGGTGTATGCGTGTGGGTTATTCCTTCTCACATGTTTTGATAACATTGTGATTTGATCTTTTGCATCCAACACACGTCTTTAAGGCTAGTTCTTTAATGTTGTGTAACTTTTTGGGCCTTGTTTCATGAGGCTAATGTATTCCAATGCCTCTTTATTGCCTTTAAGGATACACTTTATCATATTTGATCTTTTACAGCTAATGCACATTCTTTTGGCTCTTCTTGTCACTTGATCAATCAAGTTCAATGGAGGGTGCTCCCCTTAATACCATAAACACATAACAGAAACAATGAAACAACAATTACTGAGAAAAATATATGGGCCTCTTATTATCGCCAAAAATTCAAAATTACAAAATTCAAAATTACAATATGCTAACCCACATGGGCACCTTCATTACTATAATTTGCAAGACAAAGCTATGAACTATCACCCAGAGTTTTCTTAGACAATGTTCAAACATTTCTTAAATAGGCCATTTTATTCCGCCCGAGAAGGTTCTACACACTCAAACTTAATACCTAGGGCCAAAAAACCCTAACAATACATATATAGTCAACTAAATACACCTTTGACATTTATTTTGGATGTTTTGGTTGGCCCAACTTCAGAAGGCCATAACTCTTGAGTTGTTGATCTAATTGGCTATTATAACCATTTTTCAGAAACTTTAGCTTCAGATCTACAAACTTAGATCGGTGCAAGCTCCCATTCATTGAGTTTTTGGGACTCACCTGAGCACATTTAGGCCTTCAATGGTGAGCCTAAAGTTTTTATAACAAAATTGCAAACCAAAAATCCACAATAAATCCATGAATACTCATGATATGGAACTGAGCCTCAACTAGCAGGCTAATATATCTAAGATAAACATCCACCTATGAAATTAGGACATTCTAGGCTCGTATGACTGACTTACTAAGTAGCAAGCATCCACAAACAACTCTGCATAAAGACAACCCTTATTCAAACAATTGAAATGAAATATTTTTGTTTGATGCAAGATTTCTCTTACACATAGGATGCTCCTGCATTTAAGTTGTATTTCATGATTAGATTTTTTTTATTTTTTTATTTTTTCCGATTCTCATTTATTGCTCTTTGTAATCTAACTCTAGTCTTGTTGAAGTTTTAACTACAATGCTTCATTTGAGTTACACCTAATCTATAAGGGCAAGTTTGTAAACACTTTTTGGGGCTCTTCTCTAGTTCTTCTACATCAACATTATGCTCTGTGATTGTAAATTTCTTATTTTTCCTTGCATTAATAGAAACACATGTTTCATCTTCTTACCATTTAACTATCTTGTGCATGTTTTGTCTTGTGTTGAATGTTTCTATTTTATCTTTTAAATCAAAATTTTGTGTTAATCTGTTCATGGGTATCACATTATGAATAGCTTTTCCCTTGCAAGGTCTCATTTGTTGTAACCTACATATGAATCCTTGAAGTGTGAATTAGAGTTAAGATCCATGTAGTTTGGGGTATTTTATTAATGTTATGTGTATCTACATGCATAGATTGTGACCACATTTTAATCTGGCGCATCACCCATTTTCCCTTCAACATTTTATTTTCATGCGTTCCTTTTCTCTTTTCCCTCAAAGTAGTAGTTTAGATACATCCTAAAAGTCAAGAAGCCAACATTCTTTGGAGATTCAACCTCAAAGCACAAGTCCCACACTTGGAGGTTGTTTCCATGTTACACAAAGTCACTTGAGGGACATACCACAAGAAAGGGCACATACTTTTGTGTCAATACTTATCTCATATTATGGACCGTATTTGGTATTTAATAGACTCCTTCAACAAATGCATTATTTCTCATACTTTGTGTGAAGGAAATAAACTTGTTGATCTATTAGGAAATATGTGTCATGAAGGTGACAAGATTTGTACTTTCTCCCTGAAAGATGTTTTTCACGTGTTTCATTCCATCAATGAATCGGTAGATTGGGATAGGAAAGATTGTGATGTATCTAGATCAAAAGGGGGTAATTAATGATTATAATCATTTGGTAGGTGTTATATATGTGTATATCATCTTGGTCAATTACAATGGATTCTCATTGTAATATATATGTATTAATAATGATTTGGGGTTTTCTTTCAAAATTCTTTTCCCGAATGAGCCTTGAATCCAATTTTTAATATATATAGGCTAGTCCACTTTTGTCAAAAAAAAAATTTGATTGTGGAATTAAAAGAGATAAAAGTTATCAATTAAAAAAAATAGATTTAAATCATGTAATACATCCTCTTCTTTACAAACATGAAAGGAGAAGAAGAAGAAAGATAGAAGAGAAATGAAACAATCCTAGGGATTGTTCTGAAGGGTCGTGTACTTGGCGATGCTATCTTGGATGATAACAGGATGGGAGTTCTTGTATTTTGTGCCACTGCATTCACCTTGATAATCATGATGTTGCATCTTTTGATAGCCTCTAACTCTCTTTGATGAATTGTTCGTTGTCATTGAAAACTTGATGTGATCAAGCTTTTTCTTGTTCTAAATGTGATGAATTCTCCTTTGTAGATTGACACATCCTAGAGTCTCCAACACTTTGAAAACCTTCTCGATGGTCTTCAAATGTAAGCTTGGAACAACTTTCTATTAGCACCTTTAACTCTCTTTTTTTCTTTTCTTTATGAAGCAAAGTGCTTGGTACATTCCCACACAAACTTAGGCTCTCAGACAACCACTTAAAAAATGGAGACCATATGAATTACCACTTCTTTGAGAATTAAATCATGCCCTCTTTACTGGATGTCTTCATTCTTTATGGAAATTTTGGCATATCTTGAGTTGTTGCAACATGAAAGTTTCAATGGGATTGTATCCATCATTGGAAGATATGGATTCTAACTGCATGAGAATATTGGCAAAATTGATCTCTAAGGAATAGTATATTTAAAGTATTGATTAGATACTCATGGAACATATGCAACGAATTGGATGTGATATGGAAAGTGCACGCGAACTTGGGAAGATGGATGTCATGTAAATGCATATGGGAAAATGACGGGTTCTTATAAAGATGCCTTGAGGAATGAAGGCTAGGTGCATGGGAATGCATGCAAATGATAACTTTTGACTTTAAAAGTGTGAACTTTAGTAAAAAATGGGTTCTCTCGATGTCATTACACATAAAGTGAATTACATGTAAAACAAACATATATTTAGGTTCAGAAGATGGAAATGTTTGTAAATGGAAATGAAGAATGAGGTTACATGTAAGTGTGGATGGAGGGTGAGATTAAATGTAATTGTATGTGGAGAATGAGATGCAATGTGCTATGGCATGTAATGATGAAGGTGGAATGAAATGATGCATTTACACAAAGAGTTGGCAAATGGAGTGAAGTGAAATGTGCTCAAGTTCTTATGAAAGAACTTGCAATTCCTTCCAAATGAAGAAAAACAATAAAGAAAGAAAACAAACAACAAAAATAAGCACAAAAGAAACATGTACCTTTAGTCTTAGACTGAAACATGTCAACAAGAAAGTTACTTTAAAATGTGTATCGCCCCACCAAGGGACCCAAAAGAACTAACCTAAAGTTGCACAAGTTTGCCAAACATTTGTTTTTAAAGATGAAATATAACAACAGTTATAAAATAGCAAAAGCAATAACATATATTTATACATAAGCAACACATAAACAGATTACATCTCTTAATGATCGCATGACGTTGAATCACATTTAAGTTTAATTAATACTAAATCCAAAATATAATAAATCCACATCAAAGAATAATTACAAGTACAAAACCATTTATATAATATACAATTATCTTGAATGCCACTTGGCAATAATCAAAATACACAATCATCCACTGTACAAGTCATAGGTTATGAAAGGCTGAAAGAATATACATCATAAAAATAGATTACATCATCTTGTAAGATCTATGAAACCAAAAACAGTAAAGTACAACCATCCATCAAAGTACATAAGAACAAAATGAAAGAAGACACAAAATAGGGAACTCTAGCCACAACATCGAACTGTCGGATCTCAATGGAAAAAGTAAAAAGCAATACCACCTAACCTTATGAAACCCAAGAAGGTTCACTCCCACTGTGCTCAGGAGATAGTCTCAAGTCCCAAACAGGATATCAAACTCAAAAGTCAAAACCAACATCTAGGTCAAGGAAAACCTGAAAGCAATATAACTCAAAGGTACCAAGATATAGACGTAATCAAGAACATAAAACAATAAATTTCAATCACAAGGGTTTCAAACAATTCTAAAAGTTTTGAAAACATATTTAACCAGACATGAAGAAGATAGGAAAATTGAAGAATGGAAATCTACTATGCAAATTAACCACAAGATTCTACCTGAATTTTATGCTAATTCGACAACACACGAAGCACACAAGATTTTTTTGATTTTTTTTGGAAAACCTCCTCCTTTGAAATTGCTCCTCCAAAACCCGATAATTGCAAAATGAGCTCTAGATCTCTGATAAAGAGTTCTCCCCTAAATTTAAGGCTTAGATTGTGCAATCATGCAAGAAGACTTGTTGATCTTTATCTTTTAATATTTTATTATATTTTAAATATTCATGAACACTTTTTAGTATTTAAAATATCTTTATTAAATTATTTTTCTCTCTCTTTAATTAATTTTTTAGATGTTTTTGATAAAAATATTTATTAACTTGAGTAATAATAATATTTAACATTTATTTAAAAATGATCTCCTAAATATATTATTATTAGATTAAATAAATATTATTACTCTCCAAAATTAAAACTATCACTTTATCTTTAAATTTAATTATTTTAGTTAATTAATTTCTCAATTAATTATATATGATTAAATATCAAATTTTTTTCATAATTTTCTATAAAATTAAATCATTAAATACTCTTTTAATTCAATTTAATTATAATAGAAAATCACCATAGACCCACAAGACGAACTATGAAAACCCATCATAAAGTATTGAAAACTAGATCAAACTCAAGGGCTATAATCACAAATTTACGTCACTTGATGAATTCAGAAGGGTAAACATCTCAGATACTTGTCCTACTTTCTAGGACAATTAGCTTAAGGTCAAGATTTAGACTCAAGAGTTATCTCCCCTCTCTTACCATTGAGATATTGCGATAGGGTACGCTCATCTTGGCAAAGTCAATACTTGGTACTTGTAATCTGCATAAAATCCATGCATATACATACACATATATTCTAAACTAAATAGACAATGGTTTGGAGTGGTGCATCATGAACATCCTAACTAGCAGGTGACTACGACTCCCTTCCTCAACAAGTGTGCAACATCAAGTTAAAACATGCATCAAAATAGCAAGATAAGCATAAATTAATGAGCAAAATAGAAAATGTCCACTTGAAGATTAAATGGAGGAGAAAGAAACTCTAACTTTGAAAATTATCAAATCAAAATTTGACCTCTTCAACCTTGCAATGATGAATTTGAAATGAGCAAGGAAGAGTCGTTTTTAATGGATATGCCCAAAAATGTGGTCTTTAGTCACCAATGCATGGGTCATTTTTGGCAAAATGTTTAATGAAAACCTGCTTTTGACAAAAATGTGGTCTCTAGGAGCTTAAATTTGAATTGTTTTCACTTTGGAATGCAGAAATGTGCTTCCTAATAGCAAGGATTGGATGAAAACCCCAAAACGACCTCTCCTTGAGCAAAAACGTGAGTTTTAACACTCCAAATCTGGACATTTCTTGTTAAAGACATGCCCTCAAAATACCATGAAATGAGTCATTTTTCACAAGGAATCAAACATATAATGCATGGAAATGCATGAAGATGCAAAAATGACCCTAGTTGGAGAGATTTCACACCATGGAAAGGGTAAATCTTGAGATTTCAAGTAAAAATGTGTTCTTGAAGGGCATGTGCATCAAATTTTCTCTTTAATCTTCAAAATTGGGGTTCTATGAAGACATATGCATGTATTTTAAGGCAAATCACACTCTTGGGAAGAGATTGCATGTTTTAAAAACATGTAATGGAGTCTTATTCAAATCCCACTCTAGGAGTGCATATGCATGTTTTGAAGACATTTAATTGGACTCCAAGTGTAAATCGCACTCTATGGAGTGCATTACATATTTTAAACCATGTTCGAAAATGACCTTTAGTGCAAAATCACACTCTCTAGAGGTCACTGCATGTTTTGAAAACACTTGAATATGCAAGTGTCACTCTTGGAGAGTCATTGCATATTTTAAAACACATGTATTTAAATGTTTTATGTGTTTAAAATTTTCCTTTTTGTTCAAAATTGTGGTCTCTAGAGGCAATTACATATTTTCATGTAAATGTGTTTGTAGACATGCTATTCACAACTTAAGTGATGAATTAAAGCACATGCTAATATAATTTTTGAAAAAATATTACTTAAGTGGGTCATAAATGATATTTACACTACACATAAATATATAATGTGCAAATGTCATTCAAAAAATAATATTTGCTATTAAAATTCAAAAATTAAATCAAACTATACAGTTAATATAGTCACTTAAGTGAGAAATTAAAAAACAACTCAACTTAAAAATATAACATAAAACGTTCTATAGTTACTTTAAGTGAAAAATTAACATGATAGAGTAACTTAAAAACATAACATAAAGTGAATTTATGTTATATTTTTCAAAAAGTGAATATCAACTTCAAAATATAACATGATATTTTAATTCATGTAGTTGGACCTAGAGAGTTCATTTTTTGGGCACTAAAATGGTCATATCTTTTGATTGCCAACTTTAATTAAGTCCTAAGATAGACCAAATTAGAGGGAAAATTGAAAGTAATGACTTGAGAAAAATTAAAAGACCAAAAGCCAATAAAAAATGAGAAAAAGGACGCAAAGGCTTCAAAAATCAAGCATAGGCTTAACAAATAGAAAAACTAAAAAGACTTGATGAAAGCCTTTAGTAAAAGGATTCATTATATTAGTTGGAGTCAATTGGTTGATCAATGTTAGTCAATCAAATAATGAACGAACTCAGAGAAATGTAAAACTAGGTTTAAAATGTTTCATACTATTACATACATTTTGTGGTGACAAAATGCAAGACAACATCAAGCATAGAGCCCTCTCTTCTATATTTGAAGATATAAAGACTAAGGTGGAGGATTCGACAACTCAAAGGGTCGCTATTCTCAACTTGTCTACTAAACCCAAGCACTGAAATGGGGATTTTACTACATGTGCTCTCTAGACTAAGACTAAAATGAATGTGCTAGTTGATTGGCTTACAAAGAATGTGGAAGCTATTGAGTTGGCTAGGAGGCATTATGGTAGGAAAATTGAGGAGTTGAACAACAAAGTTGATAAATGTGAGTTGACTCTAATGGATCAAAACCACAAGATCATCAAATCTACCACAAAGAATATAAATGCACTAGTTACCAAGTTGAAGAGATTTTGTCGGGAATGGAACATGGGGGATGTGGATCTGGACAAGAAGGTGGGTGCAAAGGAGGTTGAAGGTCCAAGCAAAAGGACTAGATCAAGTACCAGAAAGAAGAGCTCCCTTCTACCCCAGGATGTTGTTGAGTTGAGAAAAGTGGTGCAGAGGATGAACATGCTTGGGGAGGAAGTTGTGGAGATTCTAAAGAACCTAGCCTAACTCTTTCATTTTTTTATTTATTTTTTGTGTTCCGTGTTAGCGGCATGGTGGCTTTTGGTTGGTCATCGGTTGGTCCCGTCTTGTTTTCTTCTTTTTTCAATCAATTATTTTCTTTTGTAATTTGTTGTCAGTTTTGGTTGATGATCTATATTGAAAATCTTTTGGAATCACATTAAAAGGGTTTTGAGCCGCCTTCAAAGCTTACTTTTATCATAATCAGAGACTTTGAACATGTATTGTGTTGTTCATGTCACTTTCTTTAATTATGATCCTAATTGTTAATTCTTCCATTCATGACACATTTTATATCCTTACAATTTGGCATTTATTTTTGCAACATCTATCATGCATCTATATGTTTTCCCACTTAGGGGCTATTTTTTTGAGTTCATTCTTCTATATTTAGCTTCTATTCTCATTATTCCATGTGAGGGTTCATTGAATTGGTTTAGATTAACCCACAAGATCAACTCTTCCCTAGCGAAAATGAACCCAAACAATGTGCATAGAAATTTTCCAATCAATGAAAAATATCAAAAATTCATGATATTAGAAAATGACTTCATAACACTCATACATTGATATCTACATAAAACTTATTTAATAGAGATAATAGTTTTTGTCTTTGATTGTGTAATTTTTTGCATTAGTGTTTTGAATCACACTTGGAGATCTATCATCAAAATGTGAAGAGATGAACAAACTATTAGCATGAATGTTGATGCTATAACTATGGGGGAGCATTGTAGAACATTGATATGTTGTATTCATAACTATGTTTGTCATTGATGACAACATAGTAGTAAGTTTGTGAAGACTAACAAAACAACAGACTGTGATCTTTGTATTTAGAACAATACATTACTCATCTATTGATGTGCAATTGTCAAAGTACACTAAAGTATTTGTGTGTTACAAGGGTAAGTGCATGGAACCTAAATTGACAGTATATGGAAGATATTATTGATCTATAGAGAACCGTATGGAACTAGAGTATTAGGAAAGCAATTCATATCGTGTGATTGTTGCAGTTCATCAGAAATGTAATGAAAGGTTGTGCAGTTAATTGGAGACAGCATACTGGCCGATGATGATGTTAGAGAATGTGCATGTATGAAAGTCGCACGAGTAAAAATTTTCCTATGACTGCGAGAAGACAACATTGATAAAATGTGTATTCATTTAATTGACATATTTTAATTGTGGGAAGCCAACTCAAGGATTTATTATTGGGCATGGTATAAAGGAAAGATATTTTTCCATATTTAACATATATAGAATACATGAGACTTGCGAACTATTGAGGAAGTAGAGCGCTAAAGAAGCAGAGTGATTTACCTATGCATGTAAGTGACCTTAAGAGTTATTGTTATTGAGAACTAAGTTCCATATATGATTGCATGGTCTGGAGGAGAGGAAGTCTGACGTACTGGACAGAGGAAGAAGTAGAACCTTGTTTCACATCTATTATTCTGAAAGGAATAGTACTGAGGTCAATTGGACAGTGGATTCATTGATCTGAATCTGAAGTTGTTTGAACAGTGAGTTGAGTTGTCTTCCACAACTCCTAACAGGGTTGGAATCTCCTAACAGGGATTCAAAGTCTCCTTATAGGGACTCTTTGTACTAAATGTTGTAATATACTCCTAACAGAGTCCATCCTCTAACAAGGAATATTTATATTAGTACATCATCTTGTGGGCATCATTTCCACCGGGTTGATCAAGGGTTTCCCTAGTCAACATATCTTGTGTAATTGTTTATGTGCATCTTTATGGTTGTTGTTTACTTTGGTTGAATGGTTAAGTTTGTTTAAAGAGGATAAATATTTTTAATTGTTGGATAACTGATTCGCACCCCCCTCCCCCCTCTTAGTTATCTTGGTGGACTATTGTTTCTAACAATTGGTATCAAAGCTTCAGGTCCTTGAAGAAAAAGTTTAACAGCGTTGGGAGATCCATGGTAAACATGTTCAGAAAGTTGTAGATTTGATGGCACCAATTATGACAGCTGGAAGGATAAGACAAAGACTCATCTTTTGTGCATGAACCGAAGATATTGGCTTGTAACCAAGGCATCTAAGAATATTGCGGAAGAAGACAATCTTGAAAGTTGTACCAAGGAGCAGAGAGAGGTATTTATGTGCAACATAAGGGCAAGAGAAGCAATATTGTCAGCTCTACCTGAAAGTGAGTATAGTCAAGTAAAACTATTCAAAATATCGCATGAAATTTGGAACACTTTAGAAGTTGATTATGAGGGTGATACACATGCAAAAAGAGTTAGATTACAAAATTTGCATTGTGCATTTCAAGATGCTAGAATGATGGAAGATGAATCTATAAGAAGCTATATTGGTAGAATATCTAAGATTGTTGCAGGAATCACATCTCATGGTGGAAAGAAATTGGATGATGAAGTAATATGGAAGATCTTGAAAAGTCTAACACCACCTTTCAAAACAATAACACAGATGATTCAGCTCATGATACCCTGTACTAATAATTTCACCAAAGAAACATTGTTTGGTAAATTGAAAGTTGCAGAATTCGATCTGAAACAATCTAGAGAATTAGCAAAAGTTGAGACAACATTTAGTGAATTAAATATTTAACTTGGTCTAGCAAAGAACACAAAAGTACATCAACAAGACAGTTGAGGATAAGATCAAAGAAGGAGTGGCTCTTCTTGTGAAAAGAGAAAAAGATGGCAAGAATATCTTGAAGTGTTGTACATGTAATGAATATGGTCATTATGCATCTAAGTGTCCTAAAAGATAAAAGAAGTATAAGGGAAGATTTAGACCTAGAAAATTCAGAAATTGCTTATATGTTAATGAAGAAGAAGAAGAATCTGATCAAAGCATAAGTGAAGATGAATTGAGTTTCGTAGCTATAAAGGAGGATGATATTGACAAAGAAATCATAGAAGAAAGTGTGATGCTCTCACAAGTTGAAAGAAAAGATTGGATCATTAATAGTGGTTGTTCACATCACATGACTGGTGATATGAGCAAATTTGTCAAATTCAGAAGTCATGATGGAGGGATTGTCAAAGTAGGGAATAATGCAACCTATCACATTACAAAAATTGGATTTATCACACTTGATGGTAAAACAAATATTGATGATGTTTGCTTTGTTGATGGACTAAAACATAACTTGCTAAGTGTTGGACAACTTATGGACAAGGGTTACCAATTACAATTTGGTAATGACACATGTATCATCAAGGACAAGGAAGGAAAATTGCTTGGTACTAGCACAAGAACCAGAAGTAATGTATTTTTGTTGAACACCACCAAAATAACATGTTTAGTAGCTAACGTTGACAACAGTTGGTTATGGCATGGAAGATTTTGTCATATAAACTTTGATAACATTATGAAAGTCAATAATACACATGTTGTGAGAGATTTACTTAAGATCACTAAACCCATTGACATTATTTGTAAGGAATGTATCTTGGCTAAGCAAAAGAAAGTTTCATTTCCTAGCAAGAAGTTTGGCACTACAGAGAAGTTGGAATTGGTCTATACAAATTTGAGTGGTCCTTCAAGAACAAGAGGATTCTATGGAGAAAGGTATTTTATGATTTTTGTTGATGATTTTACCAGAATAATGTGGGTAGCTTTTCTTAAAGAGAAATCATAAGCATTTGAGAAATTCAAGATATTCAAGAATAGAGTAAATGATGAATCTGGAGTTAAAATTAAGAGCTTAAGATCTAATAGAGGAGGAGAATTCAATTTCTACTATGAAGAGCATGGAATCAGGAGACAACTATCTTCACCTTATTCACTTAAGCAGAATGGGATTGCTGAAAGAACAAACAGATCAATTGTTGAAGCATCAAGAGCCATGTTATTCGAGAAAGATGTACCAAAGACATTTTGGAGAGAAATAGTCAATACAGCAGTATACACTCTGAATAGAGTACAGATCAAAAAAAGGTATGGAGAAAACACCTTACGAGTTATGGTTTGGATACTCACCATCAGTCAAATATTTCAGAATATTTGGAAGCAAATGTTACATCAAAAGAGATGATGATATCAGTAAGTTTGATCCAAGGAGCGATGAAGGTATGTTTCTTGACTATTTGTTAAAAAGTAAAGCTTATAGATGTTTCAACTATAGAACAAAAACTATAGTAGAGTGTGCAAATGTGAAAATAGATGAAAAGTTTGGCACCAAAGAAAAGATGATGGATTATAACTCTGATGAAGATAATTATTCTGGGATGACCAACAGATGTAATGAATTGTTTCTCAAGACTAACAATAACTTGCAGAATAATTTGCAAACTAAAGAAATAAGAGGAGAACAGAACGCAGTACTAGAAATAAGAGTTGAAGTAGCAACTCCTACCTGAAATAAGAATATGATAAGAAATCATCCTACTGATCAGATAATAGGAAGTAAAGAAAAAGGAGCAATGACAAGAAGCATAATCAATGAAGAATTATGTCTAATATCTCAAGTAGAACCAAAGAGCCCAAATGAAGCAATCAAGGATAATCATTGGATGAAAGCAATGGAGGAAGAACTTCAACAGATAATAAAGAATGACACATGGGAATTAGTTCCTAGACCTAAGAACAAGAATGTGATTGGCACAAAGTGGGTATTCAGAAACAAAATGAATGAACAAGGAGAAGTAATAAGAAATAAAGCAAGACTAGTATGCAAAGGCTATTCTCAGCAAGAAAGAATAGACTATGAGGATACATATGCACTTGTAGCAAGAATGGAAGTTGTCAGAATTTTCTTGAAATATGTAGCAAATAAAAACTTCAAGGTATATAAGATGGATGTTAAGTCAGTATTTTTGAATGGAGAACTTGAAGAAAAAGATTATATTGAGCAACCAGCAAGTTTTCCTTTGACAGAAGGGAAGGATATGGTTTGTAGATTAAAGAAAGCCTTGTATGGATTAAAGCAAGCACCTAGAACCCGGTATGCAAGGTTAGATAAATATTTAGCAAAGCTTGGATTTGCTAAAGGAACAATAGACAACAACTTGTACCTACAAGAAATAGAAAATGGTTTGTTGATAATCATTATATTTGTTGATGATATCATTTTTGGAGGAAATGATGAAGCCAGTAACAAATTCTCAGAAGATATGAAAAATGAATTTGAGATGAGTATGATAGGAGGAATAAAAAATTTCTTAGGATTACAAATTTGTTCAAAACAGAGAAGGTATCTTTATTTCTCAGACTAAGTATTTGAAAGATTTGCTAAAAAGATTTGGACTAGAAAATTGTAAACCTGTTGAAACTCCTATGGTAACTGGTCATAAGTTATCTGGCAAGGATGAGACACCTTCTGTTGAACAAAAGAAGTATAGATCTATGATTGGAGGATTGCAGTATCTAACTCATAGTAGACCAGATATAGCTAATGTGATTGGAATTGTGGCAAGATTTCAAAATGATCCTAAAAAATATCACTACACAACAATAAAAAGGATATTCAGATATCTGAAAGGGGCATCTGATTATGGCATTTGGTATGACAGAGGCAATGATTTTACTCTTTGCACTTATACTAAAGTTGATTGGGCAGGAAATATAGATGATAGAAAGAGCACCAGTGGAGGGGCATTCTTTCTTGGTGGAAGATTAGTTTTTTGGCTCACAAGAAGCAAGATTGCACTTCACAAAGTACTGTAGAGGAAAAATATGTTGCTGTAGCAAACAACTATAATCAAGTTATATGGATGAAGCAAATGATAAAGGATAACGGAATTACATTCAAAGAACCTGTTATCATTTACTGTGATAACATAAGTACAATAAACATGTCTAAGAATCTTGTTTTGCATTCTAAGACTAACCATATCTCTATAAAGTATCATGTGTTGAGAGAGAAAGTTGCAGAGAAAGAAATCAAACTGGAATATATTAACACTAAGGAACAAATTGCAAACATTTTCACAAAGGCCTTACCAAAGGACACATTTGAATACCTAAGAGGTATGCTTGGGGTTTTGCCCTTGCCTACTTTAGAATATAAGATGCAAAAGTGCATTAGTCCAGGGTACATAACACCATTGTTAGACTGGACTAAATGTTGATGCTTCCTTAATGGGGGAGTATTTGTGATGCACAAAGTTAGCAAATGACTCTTGATAATTGGTAATTAGTATGCAACAGTGTCTCTAGACACTTGAGCTATTTATGGATTTATATACAAAATTTGTAAAGCAACAGACCGGTTTGTGGTCGTGCTAATAGGTTATTGTATCTTTAAGCAATTGAACTATTTGTATATTACACCTTAACCTTTGACATTGATGTCAATAGGGAAGAGAGTGACATGAAAAAAATTCTATGGAGAAGAAATGAGAACATGATGCATGATGTTTGCTTGAGGAAAATGAAGCAAGAATTGATAGATCTGTTTACTTGGTATTCTTGGAACTTAGATGTTTTTCATCTATGTTGCCATCAATGCCAAAGGAGGAGATTGTTAGCATGAATGTTGATGCTATCACTATGGGGGATCATTGCAGAACATTGATATGATGTATTCATGACTGTTTGTCATTGATGACAACATTGTAGTAAGTTTGTGAAGACTGACAAAACAACAGACTGTGATCTTTATATTAAAAACAATACATTACTCATCTATTGATGCGCAGTTGTCAAAGTACACTACAGTATGTGTGTGTTACAAAGGTAAGTGTGTGAAACCCAAATTGATAGTACACGGAAGATATTATTGATCTACAGAGGACCGTGTGGAATTAGAGTATTAGGAAAGCAATTCATATTGTGTGATTGTTGCATTTCATAAAAAATGTAATGAAAGGTTGCACAGTTAACTGGAGACAATATACTGGTCAGTGATGATGTCAAAGAATGCGCATGTACAAAAGTCGCACAAGTAAAAGTTTGCCTATGACTGTAAGCCAACAACATTAATTAAATGTGTATTCGTTTAATTGACATATTTTAATTAAGTGGGAAGCCGACTCAAGGATTTATTATTGGGCATGGTATAAAGGAAAGATATTTTCCTATGTTTAACATATATAAAATACATGGGACTTGTGAACTATTGAGGAAGCAGAGCACTGACGAAGCAAAGTGATTTACCTATGTGTGTAAGTGACCTTAAGGGTTATTGTTTTTGAGAACTGAGTTCCAAATCTGATTACATGGTCTGAGGAAGAGGAAGTCTAACGTACTGGATAGAGGAAGAAGTAGAAGCTTGTTTCACATCTATTATTCTGAAAGGAATAGTACCAAGGTCAATTGGATAGTGGGTTTATTGATCTGATCTTGAAGTTGTTTGAACAGTGAGTTCAACTATCTTCTACAACTCCGAACAGGGTTGGAATCTCCTAATGGGGATTCAAAGTCTTCTAACAGGGATTCTTTGCACTAAATGTTGTAATAGGCTCCTAATAGGGTCCATCCTCTAACAAAGAATATTTATATTAGTACATCATCTTGTGGGCATCATTCCCACTGGGGTTTTACCTCTGATCAAGAGTTTCCCTAGTCAACATATCTGGTGTAATTGTTTATGTGCATCTTTATAGTTGTCGTTTACTTTGGTTGAATGGTTAAGTTTGTTTAAAGAGGATAAATGTTTTTAACTATTGGATAACTGATTCAACAAAAATCTTGATGATGGATCATGGCATGTGATTTAAAACGTTGATGCAACTTACACAATCAAAGCTGAAAATTGTTATCTCTATGTGATGGATTGAGGAAATCTCCTAGCACATAATTTATTCAATTCTTATGCTCATCCAAAGATTTAAATATTTTAATTTGTCTGAGTCCAAAGTCTAGATCAAAATTAATTATTGGTTAATTAAATACATTTATTAATTAACCTAGATTTTCTAGGTGAGTGATTTTTCATTGCAAATAAAAATATATATGATTCTCTTTAAACTATAACAAATATATAGAGATTTCCAAGCATTCTCACCCTCTCAATCGAGTTTGGTTTTCAGGTTATTGCTGCAACCTTTTTGTGCCTTGTACCATTGTATTATTTCATGTTGTTCTAGACCATAAATAACCTAGGCATATGTTGGCTTACTATTTTGTTCATTACACTTATACAAAGATATCTATATAAAAATTTATTCAATAGAGATAATAGTTTTTGGCTTTGATTTTGTATAAGCTTTTGCATTGACGTTTTGAATCACTTGGTGATCCATCATCAAAATGTGAAGAGATGAAAAAACAAAAATTGCAATGATGGATCATGGAGTGTGATTCAAAACATCGATGCAAAAACTTACACACAATCAAAGCCAAAAATTGTTATCTCTATGTGATGAATTGTGGAAATCTACTAGCACATAACTTATTCAATTCTTATGCTCATTCAAAGATTTAAATAATTTAATTTGTTGAGTCCAAAGTCTAGAGCTAAATTAATTATTCATTAATTAAATACATTTATTAATTAACTCAGATTTTCTAGGCAAGTGATTTTTCATTGCAAATAAAAATATATGCTTCTCCTTATACTATAACAAAAATATAGAGATTTCCAGGTATTATCGCCCTCTCAATGGAGTTTGGTTTTCAGGTTTCAGGTTATTGCTGCAACCTTTTTCTGCCTTATACCATTGTATTATTTCATGTTGTTCTAGACCATAAATAACCCAGGCATATGCTGGCTTACTATTTTGTTGATAATGGTCTCATTGTATTCCACTCATTTTTTTCAAACATCTTGGAGTTTGTAATGGGCATTTTGATCTTTTGTCACTTAAGAAAAAGCAGATTTCTAGAATCCATTAAATCAATTGCTATTATTTCTGGATTCGATTGTGTAGTTTTTTTTTTTTGCATCACCATTTCCGATCACACTCTGTGATCCATCATCGGGATGAATAAAAGAGAACGCAAGGAGCCTCATTATGCTCTTCAACATTTCCGATCACACTCTGTGATCCATCATTGGGATGAATAAAAGAGAAAACAAGGAGCCTCATTATGCTCTCTTTTATTCATTGCGATGATGGATCACAAAGTGTGATCGAAATGTTGATGCATAACGAAAAAGGTTACATAATCAAATCCAGAAACAATAGCAACAGTTGTCAAATTTTTAGCTTAAAAAAAGGTAGCAGATGTACTCAATTACATTATTATGGTTGGACCCTCAGTTACACTATTCATGGCAGGACTACAGTTCTGTATTGAATTCCTTCCCATTTAAGTTTGACATAATGTCAACTTAGTTTTCAATGCGTGTGCTGAACTTTCTGCTTGCTGTAAAGTTTTTCAATGCATGTGTCGAATTTTCTTCTTTCTGTAATTTTGGTTTTTTAATTATAATTTACTGGGCACCTTGCTTTCAGCTGTATTCTGTTCTTGAAAAGGATAAAGTGCTTATGCAAAATAATACTAATTTTCCATCCAAGATTGTCAGAAATAATGTTGCTACTACTTCTCTTCATGCATGTTTTTCTAAGGTGTATAATTTTCTCTGAGCTCGGCTTCATCATGCTGAATGTTTAAACTTGTTCCCACCAACCAATTATTGTGAATCAAACATTTATTACTCCCTTAATACCTGTATTCTAGAATTTGCATAGTTGCACAACCCCTTAAAATTTTCTATGTTACAGGCAATTGTTGTTTCTAGGAAACTTATAATCAGTTGTCTTTTGACATCATTGAAAGTGGAACAATGCTGTGACAATAAGAGCTGTTCAGAGAAACAATTCGTTATAATGTTTGGAGCACAAAACCGTGGCGTTAGTTTCCTCTACACTTCACAGGATGACACTTCCTGTGATACTTGCATATTATTTAGTTGTGTGTCTTGCCCTTCTTTGAAATTTTGTTTTTGTTAATAGTGTGACTTTGAACATGTTTGGTGGTTCCATCGGCTCTGCTCACTTGAATAATTCTATCGCAGTACTGCTGAAAGGTAATATTGTGGCTGACACATATTATTTGATTATCTTGCCCAATAACACTTTTTAGCAGTCTTGCCACATTTTGTTGATTCTGTTCATCCAATGCTGCATCCACCTCATCCATAAGATAAACAGATGATCGACTGAATTTTGCCACCATTAGAATGAAGGCAAGGCTTAGAATGGTCCTCTGGCCACCTATATTGTGAAAAAGATAAGATGTCTAAAATTGTTAGGTTATTTTGAGACAGTACTATGTGATGTCAAGAGGAGGTCAAAACATTAGTTCAAACTGCTCATTTAAAAAAGTTAAAGGCAAGAAAATGCTTCCACCTGAGAGTTCTTCTAGGTTGCTCTTCCATCCATCACGGTCATCTTTTGATCCTTCCTTGTTATTGCAAAAGGAAATTTTCACTCCATCCTCCACAAGCTGTCCACATTTGGTTAGGTCAATCCCCTTTGTCGGGAAGAACATCTCACAGCATTCTACAAAAGACTGCCGAATTTCCTGATAAGCAGCTTCATTTGCTTTTTGCACCTTGCTTTTGGTATCTTCAATGCCCTTTGTCAAGATATCTATAGACTCTGATATTGAGGTCCATCTCTCTTTGAAGAGTTCAAGCTTTCCAATCTGCTCATTGAAAGCAATCTGCTCATCAAGAGAAAAGTGTTTTTCTTGTGGTTTTATTTTCTTTAACTCTTCCATTATGATATTGAGTTTTCTCTTCTTATGAGTATAATCACTCTTATCCAGGATCCGTTCTTTAACCAGAGAAGGGAGATTTCCCTGCAAGGTTATGTATCATCAGTTAGAAGGGTACTTACTGAGATGAAACCTTAAGTGCTCATCAATTTTCTTGCTTGTGAATTCATCTGCTGCAGTTATGATTGTTTAAAAATTGAAGCAAGTTTGAAGTCACAATTCTCAAGTTAAAAAAATTGAAGATATTTCCTTTCATTTTTGACTCTCAACTTTTGGGGACAAGGGTATGGAAGAAGGAAATGCAGTCTTACTCAGCAATGGTTTTCAAGTATACCTGTGTCTGCGGTAATGCTTCAATTTCTTTCTCAGCCTTTTTAGCATCTTCTTGTAGATGTGTAATGCGATTTCTCAGCATTTGAATATTGCCCTGCGTTTCAGAAATGACTACTTTGTCACGATCCACAGCTGCTGTCTCAGCAGAATAATCTGAGCACCTGCCTTCTTTTTCTCTCCTAACCTCTTCAATTTTGTTTTCAATGTTTGCAAGTTCTTGTGCATGCAGTTGAAGTTCATCCTGATAAGCATGTACAGATTTCACCAATTCACCAATACATAGAACTTCATTCTGCAACTCTATTTTCTTCATCTTGACCTTTTCTTGTTTAAACAATGTTTCATCAAGAATTCCCTGAAGAACAGACTCATCATTTTTTGTTGTTTGAAGTGCTGATATCAAAACCTTTGCAGTATCAATACAATGATCTGATTGTTTTATTTCATTCAATTTCTTATTGCTTGTTTCATTGTCACTGCTAAGAAAAGCAAACATTTTGTGGTTCTCTTCAAGCTCAATTTTCTGTTTTGTTATCTTGTTTTCGAGCTCCTTAATCTACAAAGGAAACGAATCCCGTTAACTGAAAAGAAAAATTAAAAAATCCTCACACCATTAACAAAGTTCGAAACCAAGGAACTTACCTGCTCCTCGATATTGTTAATCTCTTGGTGTAAATCTTCTTTTTGTCTCCTGTGAGTTTCGAAATTGAGTGATGACAGCCCAAGTTCTTCGAGTTCCTGTGATAAGAGATAATCTCTCTATTAGAAAAAGGGTGACCTAAAGCAATGAAACAAAGAAGCTAATTGGTTGAAAAGGTTGAGGAAACAAACCAAATATTTGAAACTCTATCTGCAAACTGTGAGCTGCACATATAGAGATCAAAGTAACTTGTATTTTATTAGCTTTTTATGCTTTTAAAATTTAAAGCTGATTAATAGGAGAGCGATCGGATAAAACATGTTCTTCATTGGAAAATCTACATATGTTTTTTCTTCCAAATCATTAAGTCTGAATCTGAGTCCAAGTCCGAAATCAACCTGCCAAGTCTAAGTCTGGTTACTGTGGCTACAAATAAAGGTGATAAGTAAGGGAAGCAAATCAACCTTAATCTTCAAAGTGTTTTTAATTTCTGAAACTCGTGGAACAGTATACAGGTCATCAAAAACAAAAGTCACATGGAGCAATGAACTATGCCAGAGATGACCCTGTATCACTCATCCCAGCATCACTAGCTCTACAATAGATCCTACATTCACATCCCAAATTGGTACCCAATGCTGTTACAGCCATAGTTGCGTAACAGGGAATTGGGATTGAGTTGGCAAACCAAATGGATAATTGTAATTCAACTACTCAAGGTTTAGTCACCAAAAACTTGGGAAATTATAAATAATGCTGACATCACACTCTAACTAATGCTGACATCATCAACCCAATCTGTAGCATAATAAAGAGGTTTACCAAATTCCGTTCACTTTGGAAACTGAGAGAATTAATCATTATTGTCGATATTAGATACTGTTTTATTAAATATTGTACTAAAAAAATCTCAAATGCACAAAAACCTCAGTTGTGTTTGTATGCATGTTGCTCAAATGTGGAAGTCGTGAATTTTTACCCTTGTAGGATTGTAGGGTGAGGTTATCCTTTTCTGGTCAGCTTCACAAGTCACCCCTACAAGCAAAAAGTCCTGTTTGTTGACTGATAAAAATACTAATAGTCCTATTATTGCATCCATGATGCTATTTATTTTCATTGTCTCATTATTCATGAGGTACTTGAGAAAAAAAAAGGAAATTTAAGTTAAGAAACAGTTCAAATCATTCAACATGGAGCCAACATTACTTTTATTAGAAAGGCCTTGGGTGCAAATTAAATTTGATAAGCAACAACTAATGAAACAAGGGAATATGGAAATATAAAGTAAATTGCTCCCCTAAGAGTGTTGATAATTGTCAAGCACCGTAGACTATTTTAAATCTATAAACTCAATGCCTATCCTTGTATACTCATCTACTGGAAAGTCGCAGATGTTCTTAGTCATCCTCCCACAAGGAAGTAAGTTGAAAACAATTCTACAGTGCACATGACTGTTGCATTACACGTCTTTGGTGAGATCACATGGATAAAAAAACAGTGTTGATAATTGTCAAGAACCGCAGTCTCTTTTAAATCTATAAACTCAATGCCTATCCTTGTATACTCATCTACTGGAAAGCCAGAGTTATTCTTTCTCATCCTCTCACAAGGAAGTAAGTTGAAAACAATTCTATAGTGTACATAATGTTGCATTCTGCATGTCTTAGGTGAGATCACATAGATATAAAAACATTGAATTCATGTTAAAGCACGATGATTCTATATCTCTAATTAGTAATGTGTCTTCTTGTGCCATATCTTGCAAATACATATATTAGAGTTGTCACATCATAGAAAATATGAATTTCATATAAAACTCCATAAACTTAACTCATTAATTGAAATTTCAAACAGCAACATGGGCCAAAATGAAGTCTCACATTTCCTTTTACTGTATTATAATTAAGGAGTTTAGAACTTATTAACAAGATCCTTAATTTCCTACACCCACTACAATAAATTTTGATCCATGGCAAACACTTAAGGGAGCATTTTCCCCACATTGCAGGAAACATTCATGGATTTGAAATAGTGGAATTAAATACTGATAGAAAAGTAATTAATAAATTTAACAGTATGTAAGTTTATATACTAGCTCTTCCAAACGAAAGAGAAAAATATGCAGAGTGGAAGTGCCATTCAAATAAGAAATCCAAAAAACGGAAAAAAAAAAAAGAACTAAATATATATTTAGACTATAATATAATAGCAAAAGCTTTACCTGATGTACTCTTGTGAGAATAGTGTTGACAGAATCCAACTTGGCTTGAAAATGGTCATTCTCGAATTTAATTTGGATATAATTGCTCTTTGCATTGCCCCTCCATCCTCCTGTTACAGATCCTGATCGATTCACCTTGCCATCAAGTGTAACACTCCAAATTCCATGATGCAGGATCAAATCTTTAGCAACTTCATCTGAAGAAGATATAACATAACCTCCAAAAACTCTCTTGATTGCTTTTTCAAATTTTGTATTGTAGTCTATTTGCTCAAGTGGCAGAATAACACTTCCTTCAGCATACTTCTGCTGAGCCTTCTTTTGTTGATGAAACCTATCTTCAATCCTTAGCCGATCAAGAGGCCAGATACGACCAAATCTAGAAATATTTCCAGCCTTCTCCCATATTCGTAACAAATCTGCAGCTGCTTCTGTTGATTCTGTTACGCATGTCTTCTTTAATGATCCTGTCTCACAAATTACTAAGAACTAAGCCACACAAAATTTCTAAAATAAACATCATTCTCATGCCAAAATGAAGACATGTTACCTGAGATAATATTAAGAGCTAGAAAATATTTATGACTTTCTTCAAGTCCCTTCTTAAACCTGAAACACGAGTGCAATGGCCATGCTGGCAAAGATGATTCTCTGTCATTTAACATTCCAAGTTCAGCACTTATCGTGCGAAGTTTGGTTTCCAATTCATCTTTCTCTCCTTCAATTTTTTGTTTCTGATAAGTTAACGCCTTCTTCCTACAGTCACTATCATTGGTTTGAAAAGAACAAAGTAAATCAGATAAGATGGTAAACTTCGCTTTCTCTTCTATAAGGTGTTTTTCCATTGTTTCTTTCTTGGCAGAAAGCAAATTCAAGGAATCTTCTATAACTAGCCGCTGGGTGCAAAGCTCTTGCATTTTCTCTTCTGATGCAGTGATGGTATCTTTTAGTTCTTCTAGGTAGAAGTGAATGGACGCCCTGGCATTTGAAGAGTTTTTCTCACTCTGAAGCCTACTCACAAGTCCTTGCTTCTGTTCGATTTGCAGATTTATGTAAGAAACTTTCTCCCCGAGACTATGTAAAAGTTGCTCAAGATGCCCCAATCTCAAATGTGCATCCCTTGCAGCTTGAAGCTTTCTCTCATACATAGATTTCTGTTCCTCCTTCATAGCAATAGTATCAAGAAGCTGGACTCTTTCACTTTCAAGATTCAGTGAGGGTAATTTTAAATGATTTTTTAGTTCCTTGATATGTACTTTTCTTTTCTCCAAAATAAGTTGTTGCTCTTTGATCCTGCACTCTTCAGAGTTCAATTGACCCACTTTTGCATCAATTTCTTTTCTTAAGGATAGTAATTCCTCTGACAGAAAGGTACGCAACTGACTGCAAATAAATGCTACTTCTGACTTAAGCTGCATAAAACAAGAGATTTGAACAATTGAGCAAAAAATTCATCCACGATGTACACTAAGGAGAAGGATTGAACAAAACGCCTAGCTGCCTGATGTTCATATTGAATTTTGATCTTTTGTGTAATGGCATGCTGGATAAGTGTTGTACATGATTGCATGCAGCATTAATACATACAACAACATAGCTCATAGACAAAATTAATAAGATCAAAATAAGTTCGGTGAGGCATCTACACTAGCTCAAATATCTTAATTACAGACATCTGTTCAGCTCAGGTATGATCCTTGGAGGTGCAAACATACCCATGTTCAAATTTTATAAATGTTATTAAAAGTAGTTTTAAAAAAAAGGTACATGTAATTGTAATCAATATTCTATTTCGTAAATAATATATATTCATGTGCCACTATCCATCACTTTTGATAATTTTCTTTTTAAACCATGTTCTCAAGGTACATTCCACTTTTTTTTTCTTTTTCCTAATAATATACTCAGGAGGCGAGGCATTCAAGCTTAAAGACCATGCTAGAGGTTTGGAAAAATTAGCACTCAAGCTAGAGGTGCATAGGAGGGAATTGACGAGGAGTGGTTTCCCTGTGAGAGGAAATAAGTAGTGCGGCATTCAAGCCAAAAAAGTGCAAGATAATTGTAAGCCCGATGTTATCTCCATTGGGAGAGAATTAAATACAGCAGTATCCCCCATGTGAAGGGTAGGGCCCCCCATTACCAACCTTCATTAAATAATATATAAAATAAAAAACAATCATCTTGAGAGCTTCCACAAGGGGTATCTAAAAAACCAAACAAGTGTCTCGTTTAGTGTTGACCATAAAACCTAAATTTACCTTTACCTTTATAAAGATTCAAATGAGGAATATGACAAGCCAAGATGTAAAGAGAAACAAATAGAAATTATTGAGCTTGTAGAGCAAAGGAAAGTCATTGAGAAAACTTTGGCAAAATAGCTGACTGTAAGAAACCAACTAAACAAAAGTAAAAGAGGTACTCAAATAATTACAAATTATGATGAATAAGAAAGGAGATACCAATAGGATAATGTGCTATTTAAATAAAGTTAATTGTTATGGATTGCAATGAAACCAATGAACTACAGGGTAAATCATAGGCAGATGCAAACAAAATTAAAATCAACTACAGGCAACATTCACTGTTGCCAATACACACATTATATTTAAAAAATTGCAAATAGACAGATATATAGAAAAATAACGCAAGTTTCCTGACACAGAAACTCACATGCCAACCTACTATGTCACAGTAGAGGAAAATAATACCCATTTATGTAAAATTGCACAAGCAACCAATTTCATATCAAATGTGAATCAAGAACCCATTTGAAATAGATTACAAAGCAAAATTCCAGTCATGTAGAATAGTTCTTTGTATTCCACACAGTAATGATGAAAACTCATCCACATGAATTAACTTAAAGCTAATTGTTACATGGATAACCATTGTATTATTTCACAACACAAATAAATTCCATGCTTTGCAAGTGTATGGAAAGCATTTCAAGTATTGGACAGCTTCTATAAGATTATCTGGCAGGAAATAGGTTAATTCTGATATTGGTGCTTGAACTACAAAGAATGGACAAGATCAAGAATTACCTGTTTTATTCTAGATAAGACTTTCAGAGAAGTTTGATCTTTTTCAATTATCTTTTCCAGCAAAACTATATTTTCCTGAATTTCATCAAGGCCTTTCCTTGTCTTTTTCAATTCCTGTTGGGCCTTTTCTACTTCTGCATTCCACCTGCCTGCTTGGATGCAGCATAACAGATTTCAACTTCCCATTAAATTACTTCCAAGAAACACACAACCAAATAACATAATCCTGCTCACAAACTTATGTACAGAAAAAAGCATCTCAACCAGTATCCTCAAGTACCTCTTTGTTTCAAAAGTGTATGTTTTAATAAATAATCCTTCCCAGGCTACGCTTTCTATCAAGGTTTTAAGTTGATTTATATTTTAGGTCTGTAACATAAACATGATACTGCTGCCTTTTGACTAGGAAACATACCTGCACCTGATGCCTCGGAGATTATGGATGCCAGTAACTTCAATGAGTTGCCATCGACTAATTCTGTGACCTGTGATTGGTGAACTATGGCACCCGTTCCTTCAAGATAGAGCCTTAGCTCTTGTAGTATTTCCTGTAAGTACAAAATTCTATGTTAAAGTTGTATAGCACCTTGAGAGTCAATAAAAGTATGACTTTTTATGTTAGAGTTATATACTAAATTGAAAGCAAAGGGTACACATTGATTTCAGCGGCCACTAACAATTTCCTAAATCAAACAAAGTGTGATAAAAATTAAAAACATATTTGCACCCAAGGAATCCTAGATCTGAACAAGAATAATGATGCATAACCACACAATTTACAAAATAGTCTTAAAGAGCTCAATCTTAGAAACAGCATTCAACCTTGAATCAAAAAGAACTTGTACCAATGATTTCAAGAACCCCAATATTTGAGAAGGAATCAAAATGGAAAAACTTGCCTAGATGATGATCTGGAATAAACTTCTGGGTATGCCAATTTCCTGAACAATCAAAGATTTGAAATAAATAATGTTTATTAAGATGCTACAGCCCAGTTGACATACACATGAAATATTTATAATTTAAGGGGCACCTTAATATAGAATTAGGGCTTAGTGGGCCAAGTCTAGAAGTTGATGAGTATTACAAACCCGTTAACATCCAAATGAAGGTACTGAAATGTCTATCACTTTCTTCAAAAAAATTCAACCTAAATAACAACCTGCATAATGAAGTGTAAAGATTTCATCCCAGAAAAATGTATGAAATCCACCTAAAGGTTGAAGAAAAGCCTCAATGGTACCTTTCCTTTAAAAAATACCAACATTTCAATTTTATCCTCATAAAAACTCTGAACAAAGTTGTGATGCATGGTTTGGCATTTTAAAGGGTCTCTCAATAGGAGAGGACCTTGGAGTACACGATTTCCACATGGAAACAAGTGCAATAATCTTAATTACTGCAGTTGCCATCTCAAGAGCCATGGTAATGTTATGAACTAACAAAATAAACAAAGATAAAAGTTGCATTCAAATATTCATAAAGCAATATGGCAGGTATGACGGAACACTTCACTGAAACCCCTCAACATCTAAGGATCATGATTCCTGCTGATGACTTAAATAATACTTTCGATGACTTTCATATGAGGCATCAATCAATCTCTATAAACTGTGCACTAGCTCCAAACCCTGAGAATTAATTTTTTATCTACTTATGTATTCATAATACCCTTTCAGACATGTTAAGAGCTATCCAGGAATTGGGCCACTACAGAAGGATATAGCAATGTGCATGTGGTTGCTAAAGGATGTTGTGCTCAAGAAATCACTGGAGCGACAGCTCTATGCAGGATAAAGCTGGTGCCACGGGTTGGTTGAACTCACCACGCTAATGGTTGCTTCCCTTTTTTATTTTTTTCAAGCATCTTTTTCAGTTTTTCAAGACGAATAAGTTTCAATCCCTGTACTCTCGGACTGTGTGTAAGTTAAAACATCATCATGTAGCATGCTTTGCTATTAATGCTGGCTTCAGATAGTGCAGATCAAACAGATGATTCTCTGAACACTTATTCTCCTCTATGCACAGCTTTCAGTTTCTACTTTGTTAAATCTGCAACCTGCATCTTCTCAGATATTGCTATCTATATATGCTTAAGGGCTGTTAATAGTAGTTTCACTTTAAACTACTTTTTTCTTCACAATTTAATATTTTTTCTGAAAGGGAAAAATAGCTGAAAAAAATGTTATACAGAGGTAATGATGATTCGTATTATCAAATTAACCAATAGATAAAATTGATTTGTACATAAACTCTATGACTAAAATGAATATTATATATGGCCAAAAATGAATATTATAAAAAATAAGGATCAACAGCATTATCTATCATTATAACCTAAAGTCGTGCAAGAAAAAAGACTCCTTTAGAAGAAATGAATGCAGTATGTCGCCAGAACATTATAAAACGATCTGCATTACTCCAGACTTGATCTTGTACACAAATATGAGTGTCATGGCAGTAATTTGAAACATCAATAGGAAAACCTTGATGAACTTAGAAATTTCAAATTCATTTAGAAAATGGAAGATTGCTGTAAAAATCAAATTCAGAACAATGTACTCATAAAACAAACAAGCAGAAGTATGGCACATAAGTTGTATACAAACCAGAGCACAGGAAACTAATCTCACTCTTTTTGAATCATGGATATTAATAGATGTTAAAAGTTTAAACCTTCTAAAAATAAAATTCAACGGGAAAATCCCAGGTTCTCATTTGTTATGTAAACCATTAATTTATTAAACAATGTAAAATCATTTCTCATGAGAAAATAACTCTTTTCTGCCAACTGAAAAAAAATCAAAATGAATGATAAAACTCTTAGTTACACGCATTTGTGGTTTTGCCCAGAGAACCTTGCCTGGGTTCGAACCAATTCGAAATATTGGTTCGGCTTGGGCAAAATTCGGTCAGGGTTCCGATTCCCAGGGGTGATTCAAACCCGCAGTCTAGAAAATCGAACCCGAGCAAATTTGTGGCATTGGACAGCTTTTAAGTCATCTTTTATAACAAATTTGATAATGTATTAAGTTCCACAGCCCTAAAAAGTGAATGTAAATAGGTTATTTTGGCTTCTAACATCATTTGTTGTGTGCAAATAGGCAATTTGTGAGCAAGTAGGTGATTGAGCAAAAGTAATTTTGTGCAAGGAGTTGGAAGATTGGATTGTGAGTTATATCGAAGTGTTTGTGTCTCATTGCTACATCTTTGCAAGCATACAATGGCAAGAAGAGGTAAGTTCTCGTTCTATTTTGCTTTGTTTCAATGTTTTGTTTAATCTTTTTATTTTTTTCAATTGTCTTTCATTGCCAATAAGATCTAGCTATTATATTTCCTCAAAATTTATTCTCAATAACAATATGTCAATATGTATACAATTTCTTATCATAGGAAAAGGAGCTTCAAAAGGATCTACATCTTCCTCAGTAGGCAATGCCTATATCCCACAAAGAATAGAACCCCCATATTCTCCTTTGTGGAAGTATGTGGATATTATACAACCTCTTCCAAGAGGTGGTGGCTTCCATTGGAAATGTCAAGGTTGCAATGTAGAAAGAAACAATTCATATTATCCTGTGGTAGGCCATTTGTATGGATACCCTAGTAGAGGAGTGAAGAAATGTCCTAGAAAAGAAATGCACTTGTGCCAAACTTATTAATATTAAAATATATTGAAGAGCGTGAGCGAGCTGAGGAGAGAGATGAACTTAGACTAAATGCCATTGATGGCAATAAAAATAAGAAAAGAGCAAAAGGAATGAAATCCACCCTAGTTTTGTGATAGAAAATCACCCCTTCTATAATACCTCAGTTGCCCCTAATTCTAAAAATGAAGCAGCCATTCAACACAAAAGAAAGGAACCACTTGAAACTAAATTTCAAAATCAGAGTAGGGAAATTGCCGACATTGATGTGGCAAGATGCTTGTATGCAAATGGGTTGTTATTTAATCGTGTTCGCTCTCTACATTTCAAGCAGATGTTGAGAAGTGCTAATAAAGTACCTCCAGGGTATTCAGGTCCCGGTTTTGAGAGAGTACGAACGACCTTGTTGGATGATGAGGTCAAGTTGATTGATGAGCAATTGAAGCCCATCAAGGATTCATGGATTGAGATAGGGGTAACAATTGTTTCAGACGAGTGGAAAGATGCTAGAAATCGTCCACTGATCAATGCTTTGGCAGTGTCCCCTAAAGGGGCAATGCTTTTGAAAGTAGTGGATTGTGAGGGGCAAGTAAAAGATGGATCATTTATTGCTAATATCCCATTGAGGATATTGAACAAGTAGGTGCAAGAAATGTTGTCCAAGTCACAATCGAAAATGCAAAGAATTGTAGAGCTGTTAGTTTGTTTGTTGAAGAGATATACCAACATATTTTTTGGACACCTTGTGCAGTTCATTCATTCAATCTAATGCTACAAAAGATTGGGAAGAGTATTCAGTGGATCAAGGAGGTGTATGCAGAAGCTGAGGACATCTAGATGTTCATCACAAAACCCCACATGACTCGAGGGATATTCCGAATGTTCTCATGTTTGGAGTTGTTGAAGGTAAGTAAACTTGAACTCAAGTTAGTTAATTTTTTTTAAAATAGTATCTTGCGATTTCTAATTTTTTGATTATCTAATGATGTGTATTTTTTTATCAAGTATCTAACAATTTGTATTGTTTTTGCTTTATTTTATGTTACAAGTTGCTGAGACACGTTCTGCATCAAATGTAATTGTCTTGAGACAACATATGCAAGTGAAAGAGGCACTTACCAATATGGTGATCAGCAACAATTGGGCTATACGGTGGCAAAGCAACACTGAGAGGGCAACCAAAATAAGAAAGAGGATATTGGATGAAAAATGGTGGGAATGTGTAGAATATCTCATTAATCTCACCACACACATTATGATCATGCTTAGCTACGCAAACATGGATAGGCCTTGCCTTGGAGAGATCTATGATGGCATAGACTCAATGCTTGAGAAGATCAAGCAAATTGTAAATGAAAAGGAACAAGATCCTCAAGAGACCTTCTTAAAACAATTGCTTGCAATTGTTATAGAAAGATGGAACAAAATGACCACTCCTCTACATTTGCTTACCTATGCATTGACACCCAAATACTATAGCACTGAGTACATTGATCTACTAGGAAGGCTACCACCCTATAGAGACATAGAAGTGTCTAATAGATACAAGGCAGCATTTCAAAGACTCTTTCCTAAAGATGAAAAGTGAGATTTTATTACGAATGAGTTCATACTGTTTGTGGATGCAAAAAATTTAAGCAATGATGCTCTTCATCATCGATTTACGAAGGATGCTCATAGTTGGTGATACCTCCATGGCCAAAGATTCCAAATGTTGCAGCCCCTTGCAATCAAAGTGATATCACAAGTTTGTTTAAGTTTTTTTTTTAAATGTTATAAGTTTCCTTTGTCTAAAAAAAATGTTATTAGTTTCCTATATCTTCATAAATTGCTAGAAATTCTAAGATTCAAGATACATAATTTAAATTTTATTTTAATTGTTTACATGTCATGTCTTCATAGATTACTAGTTCATTCACTTCAGAGAGAAATTGGTGCACATATTCTTTCATCCATTCAGTGAAGCGCAGTAGGTTGGAATAAAAAAGAGCAAAGAACTTGGTGTTTGTGCATTACAACTTGTGTCTCCTGTCACACAAGACTAAAGAATACAAAGAAGGGGGAGACAAAGAGGTAGGATGGAGATGCAGAGTTGGTGGACTTCAATGTTTTTGCTTCTCAGCTTACAATTGAAGACTTTGAAGATTTTGATGCCCATACTATTGTTTTTTGTGTTGATCCCATTGGCCTTAGCTCTATTGTTGAGTCAACTAATGCAAAAGGACTAAGAGGACAAGAAGAAGAAGATGATGATGATGATGATGATGATGATGATGATGAAGATAAATATGATGAAAATTAAAAAAATTTATACATTATGATTAGTTGAAACTTGAACTTGAAACAATGATACTTGAACTTGCTGCTATGATTCATGGATCATAATTTAATTTTAATGTTTTGAATCTTTGATGTTGAACTTGAAAATTGAAATATATGAGGGTATGATCTTGATTCATGCTGCTATGATTACAACTAAAATGTTTAAAGTTTATGCCTATGGTGTATTTGTTGTTTAAATTATTAAATCATATGATTTTATGATACTCTATGCTTCTAGGCTTCATAATGTGTGTGCGTGTGTATAATTTTTACATGTTTTTGTACAAGCGAACCCAAATGAACCTGAAACCCTTTCCAAAAAATTTCCATATCGCCAAACCAGTTCTTCGAACCCGTATTTCAAATCGAACTCAAACTGATAACTAAGATAAAACTTGAAAACAACTCATCATGAAAGCCATGATGTGCTAAGAAATTCATAAACACATGCAAGGATATTTGCAAGACATTTAATCTAACACCTTTTCAGTCAAGTTAATTAAATACTTCAACAAAGATGTGAACTACGACAAAATGATTTGTCACAATACCCTGAATGTAGTCAAGAATTCATAGAATAGTGTAACATACTGTCAAGTCTAAATTATCCTGCTAGTCGGAAATGTTTCTAGATTACCCAAGCAGAAGTGAAAATGAATGTCTTCATAAACAACTAATGGTGAGTGTTTGTGGATGGTGTGCACTGTGCACAATGATTTGGCTGCAGTTGCAATAGTTAGGAAGCAGGTTCACATCTTTAAACTCACAACTCTCAATATAAGCATGTGAGTCGAAGGATGCAAGCAAGAAACATGAATTTCATGGGGGGTTTAGCAGTAAATGTTTACTTCAGAAGAGAACTACTTGATTACACAGAGTAAATAGTGTACTAGAACATACCATAGAAAAATACTAGATATAAAGTAATAATCACAAGAAGATGGCAGAAAGATATTATCTTTGTTACAAATATAATGTCTACAATCTAGACAATGCTACCTTTCAAGAGAAAGTGATTGCATAGATAGAGCTAGACCGGTTGTTCAAGAGTACCAACCTTTGGCAACCACTCGAAAGTTATTGGCAACATCAGCAACTTATTCCCTAACTAATATACTTATTTCCATAGTTACCCACATTCATGGTTTTGCCCAAAGAACCTTGCCTACATTTGAACCAGCTCGAAATACTAGTTTGGTTTGGGCAAAATTTGGTCAGGGTTCCAATTCCCAGAGCGTGGTTCGAACCTGTAGTCTAGAAAATCGAACCTAGTTGAATTTGCGGCATTGGATGAGTTTTAAGTCATTTTTTATAACAAATTTGATAATGTATTGAGTTCCGCAGCCCTAATAAGTAAATGTAAATAGGTTATTTTGGCTTCTAACATCATTTGTGGTATGCAAATAGGCGATTTGTGAGCAAATGGGTGATTGAGCAAAAGTAATTTTGTGCGAGGAGTTGGAAGATTGGATTGTGAGTTATATTGAAGTGTTTGTGTTTCATTGCGACATCTTTGCAAGAATAAAATGACAGGAAGAGGTAATTTCTTGTTCTATTTGCTTTGTTTCAATGTTTTGTTTAATCTTTTTATTTTTTTCAATTGTATTTTATTGCCAATAAGATCTAGCTATTATATTCCCTAAAAATTTATTCTCAATAACAATATGTCAATATGTAAATGATTTCTTATCATTGGAAAAGAAGCTTCAAAGGGATTCACATCTTCCTCAGTAGGCAATGCCAATATCCCACAAAGAATAGAACCCCAATCTGATTCTCCTTTGTGGAAGTATGAGGATATTATACAAACTCTTCCAAGAGGTGGTGGCTTCTGTTGGAAATGTCAGGGTTGTGATGTAGAAAGAAACAGTTCATATTATCGTGTGGTGGGTCATTTGTGTGGATACCCTAATAGAGGAGTGAAGAAATGTCCTGGACAAAAAAATTGCACCTATGCCAAACTCATTAGTATTAAAATCTATTGAAGAGCATGAGCAAGTTGAAGAGAGAGATGAACTTAGACAAAATGCCATTGATGGCAATACAAATAATAAAAGAGCAAAAGGAATGAAATCCACCCTAGTTGTTGTGATAGAAAATCAACCCTTCTATACTACCTTAGCTGCCCTTGATTCCCAAAATGAATTACCCATTCGCCACAAAAGAAAGGGGCCACTTGAAACTACATTTCAAAATCAGAATTGATGTGGCAAGATGCTTATATGCAAATAGGTTGTCTTTTAATCTTGTTCGCTCTCCATATTTCAAGCGGATGTTGAGAAGTGCTACCAAAGCACCTGCAGGGTATTCAAGTCCCGATTTTAAGAGAGTACGAACCACCTTGTTGGATGACGAGGTCAAGTTGATTGATGAGCAATTGAATCCCATCAAGGATTTATGAATTGAGACAGGGGTCAAAATTGTTTCAAATGGATGGAAAGATGCTAGAAATCGTCTGTTGATCAATGTTTTGGCGGTGTCCCCTAAATGGGCAATGTTTTTGAAAGCGGTGGATTGTGAGGGACAAGTAAAAGATGAGTCATTTATTGCTAATATCCTAATTGTGGTCATTGAACAAGTGGGTGTAAGAAACGTTGTCCAAGTCATAACGAACAATGCAAAGACTTGTAGAGTTGTTGGTTTGTTGGTTGAAGTGCATTCATTCAATCTAATGCTACAAAAGATTGCAAAGAGTATTCAGTAGATCAAGGAGGTATATGCAAAAGGACTACGAGAAGAAGAAGAAGAACAAGATGAAGATGAAGATGAAGATGAATATGATAAATATTTAAAAATTTATACATTATGATTAGTTGAAACTTGAACTTGAAACAATGATACTTGAACTTGCTGCTATGATTCATGGATCGTGATTTAATTATAATGTTTTGAGTCTATTATGTTGAACTTGAAAAAAGAAATATATGATGGTATGATCTTGATTCATGATGCTATGATTACAACTAAAATGTTTAAAGTTTATGCCTTTGGTGTTTTTGTTGTTCAAATGATTAAATCATATGATTTTATGATACTCTATGCTTCTAGGCTTCATATATATGTATATACATAATTTTTTATAATTTTTAGATGTTTTGGTATGAATGAACCCAAACGAACCCAAAACCCTTTCCAAAATTTTGCCATATCGCCAAACCAGTTATTTGAACCCGTATTTCAAATCAAACTCAAACCAGTAACTAAGCTTATTTCCAACAACATGCCAAAATTACAGTCTACATCAGCCCTGCACCAAAAAAATCTAAGTATTCTAGACGACGAATACAAATGGGGCTTAATACAAAGTAGAAAAACTATGAAGAGGGGTGAGAAGATGTCTCTAGAGCTGAAAGAGTCAAAGTAGCCAGGTTAGATTGATACTAAAGGCACTAGTTAGCCACCATCTCCCACTCCCTAGAAGCCTTGACCATATAGGCTTCCCCCATGATTTGCTTCTTGGTTCTTTCAGCTCCTCTTATGCCTTCAATCCTTCTTGTGTGATCACCAATTGATAGGTCTTCTTTGTCATTTACAATTCTTTCTAAGCTTACCACTCTTGCGATTCCACTACTATTTTTTCCAAAGTGTTCTTAGCTAAGTTGTGTCTTGCTTTTCTCTGCCAACTCAAAAAGGGTGTTTCATTCCTACTCAAATTGTTGGGTGACCTTGTCCTTCACTACATTGGACTCCTCAAGTGCAACTAGGAGGTGATTACACCATAGAAATAGTTCTTGAAAGCACAACTCCATGTCGTGGAGTGCATGAAGAACTTGACTTTGGCAACCACCAACTTGGGGCCATGGAGGTTGTCATGCTTGTTGTCCTACATTTTGTCACCACAAAATGTTGGTAACAACACGAAACTTTTTCAAGCTAGTTTCATGTTTCTCTAAGCTTGAATTTTATATTTAATTGTTTAATATTGATCAATTGATCCATTTCAATTCATATATCAAATTGTTTTATTGAAGGCCTTTGTCAAGTCTTTTTCATTTTGCTTTCTGTCGAGCCTTTACTTGATTTTTGAAGCCTTCATAGTCCATTCTTTTCTTTTGAGTTTGCGTTTGCTTGTTTTTAGTCCTTTGGTTTTGCTCATGTTGTGCCTTTCATTTTTCCCTTCAATTCGGTCTCACCTAGAGGTCAATTAGAGTTGCCAGTCAAGAGTTATGCCCGTTTTAGGAGCTCAAAAGTGGACATTTTAGAGGCAACAACACGATTAAAAATATGATGTTAGATTTTCAATTTGACATTCACTTTTTGAAAAAGATATCGTATATTCATTTTTTGTTATGTTTTTAAGTTACTTTAAATTTTTTATTTAAAGTGACTATAGTGCACTTTATGTTATAATTTTAAGTTGAGTTACTTTTTAATTTTTCACTTAAAGTAACTATATAACTATATAGTTTCAATTTTTATTTTTTTTAAATCAAATGTCTATTTAAATATTACTTTAAAATGATGTTTATATTTTATATTTCATAATATGATAAATAAATATTGTTTATGACCCATTTTGTAACATTTTTATAATTTTAAGTGAATTAAATGACTTAAAGTCTTCATAAGTGGACATTTATATGCAATAGCATGTAAAATCCATCAAAAGTGGACTTTACATGGACTTTGGTGGACCTTTTGATGTCATTACATCAAAAGTTCATCATAAGTGAACCTTTTTGATGCTATGGCATGAAAAATGAAATTTTTATGTTTAAACATCTAAAAGGTGAGTTGCATTTTAAAATATGCTTCCTCCTCCAAAAGGTCCAATTTTACCTATAAGCATGTTTTAAAATATGTAATGGCACCCAAAAAGTGTGATTTTGAAGAGATGCATATTTTAAAATGTATATGTGACCCAAAAAGGTCCGATTTTGGAGAAAGACATGTTTTTAGCATATGCATTGAGCTTCCAAAGGTCCGTTTTTGAAGAATAACATGCTCTTGCCCTCCAAAAACCCGATTTTGATCATAATTTGAGATTTTCTCAATGGATTTGCATGAGATTTGTTCCATTCGAGATTTTTTTGGTTGGCAATGCTTTCTCTAGCTTCTAAAATGGATTCATTAACCTCAAAAATGTTTTTGAAAGCTTCATGATAGATCACATTTTTGGAGAAACTTGCAAAAAAATCCATTTTTAATGTATGTTTTTCCTCCCAAACAAATCGATTTGATTTGGCATATTTTGGAGGTTACATTGCATTGTAGTTCACATTTTGGTGTTTAATGATCAAAATGTTTTGATCTTGCAACATGAGGAAAAACATTTTTTGCCAAAAACGTCTCACAAGCATGAACACCCAAAAAGGTTGGAATATGAAGCATGAATAGGGCACATTTTGGCATCTACTAACAACTTCTCCTTATTTGCTGCCCTCTCCCATTCGAATTTGTTAAGTTGGAAAAAGTCTAAGTGTTTGGGAAGAATTTTTCAAATATTGGAGCATCTCTTCCCTTCATTTTTGGCACATGTAAATGGACTCTTTCTTTTTTGCTTTAAATTCATGCTTATTTTGTTGATTTTATGCATGAAATTATTTGATGGTTGCCATTTGTGAAAATCTTTGCCATGGAAAGTGCATTTTTCCTTTAAAAATGAAGTTTTTGTTCATTTTCATGTTTTAGGTTATTTCCCAAGTCTCAATTTCGATTTTGAGTGTTGAAGTGCATTGCATCTTGGTTTATTTGAGCCATTTTTCAAAGGTGCGTTGTTTCTTTTGTGTTTTGTGTTTTGTGCTTACTTGTCAATTTTCTCCACTTCGAGAAATTGCAAGTTCTTTCCCAAGAACTTGTTTTTGCTTCATTACATGTGAAAGCATCATCATATTCCACGTTTCGTTTCCACGTCAGAACACTTCATCTCTCACTCAACGAAATGCAATAAGATGATTTTCATCTCATTCGGCATCCGCATATGCATGTAATCCCATTTTCCGCTTCCATTTTCACTCATCTCACTTTCCGTTTTCATTCGCATGACACGATTACACGAAAAGTCTTACATGTAATTGCATCAAAAAGGTTTGATTTTGATTAAAAGTCACATTTTGAAACGTCAAAAAGATGTCATTTTCACCTCCCATGTACTTTGACTTCTCCTTTTCACCAAAAGTGACTATAAAACTCATTATCTCACTTCCATTTTCCATTTCCATTCCTCCATATGCATTTGCACCTCCATGAGCAAATACATATTTCCATATCTTTCCATGCTTTCCATCTCATCTTTCATTCGCACTTACATGCGAAGTGCATCCTTCACCCGCATTCACATCTCATTTCACCCTCCACCTCCCGTTACATGTTGCATTTACATGTACTCATTTTTCATGCACTAATATCTTGAAAACATTGAGTCACTTTTGAAATCGGCAATTTTCATTTGCACGCATTCCCATGCATTTCACCTTCACGTATTCTCATTCCATTCCATTTTCTCACTGTCATACCATTTCATTTCACTTTCTGTTCCATTGGTTATGCATATGCTTTCTCTTTGAAGTCACTTTGTCGGATTTGTGAAGTCCCCAATCAATTTTTGAATGTTTACTGCTGATCTAGAATTCACTTGTATGGAGATTCCTTCTGATGATGTATTTGTGTGTTGGAATTTTTGTGTTGTAGCGCAAGCACAAAACATGTTCTCGCCATCCAAATCCAAAGGAAAAATGAAATATCATTATGATAAGAAATTGGCTCATGCAGCTCCTTCAGTCATATCTATTTTGAATAACGTGTTGGACACAAAGATTGGTCATGTGAACATGGTTGATTTTCTACAAAGAGTTGAAGCTCTAGCTAGTAATGAAATGAAGCGCATTAGGAGAAGCAACATTCATCTAGTATCTATGTTTCCTATGGCAACTATAGAATCTGACTTCATTTATGGATGTGCACGGCAATTTACTCCCAAGATGAAGACTATCAAAGATGCTAACTGCAAGGTTATCATTAGCCTAGATCCTGAGGTTATAAAACAAATATTCAAGGTTCCGCATAAATCAAAATGTGCTGATTTGACTAAAGGATCATCATTGGCCTGTTAGAATGAGCAAAAGGGTAATTATCAGAAGTATGTCAACCTTTACTGGTTAGACAATAAAAGAAGCAATTTCTCCAAATGGCCAAAGACCGTTCATTAGTCAAATTTCAAACAAGAGTATAAGGATCTCATCATCCTTCTCAGTCGGACTTGTGGCCTTAAAGATTCTACTAATTTTGAGCCATGGATGTATAAGTTCATGTTTCATATTATGGAGAATAAAGAACACATCTTCTGGGGAGAACTCGTTAGTACTGCACTTTGCCAGCAAATATGCAAAGTGGGAACATCAATACCCTTCTACGTGGATACTTATCTAGTTTACATTGTTGCTGTCATGGGATCTTTCTCTAGTCTTTCTACCAAAGGAGATCATCTTCAAGTTCGTATTTGGGATTACTATGACTAAATCACTTTGGCAAATAGTAAATTCCACTATAGAAGAGTCCAAGATGCCTTCTTCAAACATTTCTGGTGCTTGTTTGATAAGCAGTTGTCTATCAAAAGAGTATCTAATGCAACATGAGAGAAGGTGAACCAATACGGCTGTATTTTTCTTCAGTTTCCCACTTTCACATACTTGAGAGTTGGATATTTCAAAGGTGAGCCGTATACCTTACCTAGGTATGTTACAGATCGAATCATCCTAATGGAGCTAGCTAGACAACTCATGAATGTGCAGTGTGATCAGCATACTTTGCATAGGCCAGGTTTTGACATTACCTTAGCTAAGCCTTTGGCTATTGGCAATTATTCAATCATTTATGTGCCTAAAGCAAAGAAAATGGAAGTAGAGTTGCAATTGATTACCTTGAAGAAGTTCAAGGTCAGATTTGATTTTGACTACCAAGAGATGAATTCTTAGATGAAAAGAGTCGAGACTCATGTTCATCGCATCTGAGACATCTGTATAGATATGAGGACGAAACTTGACATCATGAAGATGGATTACTGCAAATTAACCTTATGGCAAATAATTGATCTTAACATGTTGGAAATCCCTTCAGATTTTCAAGTTGAAGATGATGGCAACATCCTTGATCCGGAGTTTCATCAAGCCGGCTTTGATAACAAGTGCCCTTTTCCCTATCCAATGGCAACAAAAGTACATCTATCATGGACAGATTTCATTCCATCCTAGTAAACACCAACAAATGGTTGAAAAGTGAAGGCCTTAAAAGAGTAAATCCTAAGATGGGTTTGGATTGTGAAAGTTTTGGTCCCCCTGGCAGAAAATCACAACTGGAGATTACAGGGAAAGATAGTGCCTCATGTTTTGATGCCAAGGCTTCCCTCAAATTCAAATTGAAGGGCAAAAAAGGAACTAAATCATTTTAAGTTCCTGAACCAATTCAAGAATCAGTGGAAAAATCAGAAGAAGAATTGGAAATAGAATTTGAGAAAAAATATTCAAATGAAAAAGGGGAAATCATGATCGTATCTCCTCCAAAGCTTGCACAAGCTTGTACGTCTTCTATACATGAAGAGCCCTTTTTGCATGAGGTTGATGATGATGTGGATTCATTTTCCACCGTTTTCACTCCTTCCATTCTTATTTCGGAGGTCAATATCATGGCTCTTCCTATTTCCTCTGTTGCTCCTCACATCTCTGCACATGAACAATATGATCACTTAGCAGATGTGTTTGAAGATTTTTTGACTCTTACCAGTGGTCAAGTTTCCCAACTTGATACATCTTTAACAGGATTTGAGCTTTCCATGACGGAGTCTTCTCAACATGTTCCTATGCCTTCAGCAGTATAGATTGAATCTTGCTCAGTCACTACGGATATACAATCTGGATCAATGCCAATGGTTTCCACTGTACCTACTTCTTCAAATGAAAGTTTCTGTCTGCCTACATGGTTGAGTAAAATAACAACAAAGAGAAGGAAAGTGGTTGTTCCTCCTAACAATCTTCCTATTAAGAAGACTAAATCCAAATCTTTGAAAGATAAAATTGTTTGTAGAATTTGGGTTGATTTTGATAAAACCAAATTTGTTGAGGTGGTTGAGCCCTTGGTAGATAAACCTGTTGAGGAGCTTACTCGTTCTGACTACAAGTTTACTATGGTTGAAATTGGAAAGCAATCACATTTGAATTGCTTGCAAGATGCTCAAGATGCATTTGCTAATGTATCAAAGAGTAATCATGAGCTTTGGAAAAAAAATAATCAGCTGAAACAGATCTCTCATTTGAATAAGGTTATCCCAAAACAATCTTCTCAAGGTGTTGTTGTTATGTCTCACACGTCTAAAGAGAGAAGGTTGATTGAAGCCGCAAAGTCTTGGATAGAGGAAATCATTTCTGAAGGAGTTCGAGCCATCACAGAGATATTTGTCGTTCTTAGGCGTGTCAAAGAGATGAATGAAATGAAGCAAAACTTAATTTCTTCTTTGACTCAGGAAGCAGATAACTTGAAGAAAATCCTTGATGATTGGGATGAAATGGTGAAATTCGATTTGGATGCCTTGGTCTCATGTGACATTCTTCTGTCATGTGAAATGTTCTTCAAATTTCAAGGGTTCATTGGTTATAAAGAGGAGACATTAAGGAAGCTAATCACAAAGTTGCAGGTGGCCTTTGGAGATTGTCAAGCAATTGAAACAAGTGTTACTTGTAATTTAGAACAAATGGGATGTCGTGTTACTGATGAATCTGGTAATCTTATTGCAGCAGAGATAGTAAATTCAAAATATACAATCAGGATCAATGCTGATGTAGATTCTGAAGATTTTGATTCACATACGATGAACAAGTTTTTCTTGTATAAATCCTTGACAAAACACTTGAAAGATACTACAGCAACAAGTTCCAAAGTTGTGCAATCAACATATGAAAATGCAATGAGAGTTGAAGCCATAATAAAGACTATGGAAATTGTTGATCTTCCCACAGTGCGTGACATCATTGTCAAATTCAAGGCACTAAGAAACAATCTCTGAGATTGTTGTTTTGTTTTTATTTCTTGTTAGTAATTGTAAAGAATGTATTACATGAAAAAACATAATTACATGTAATGCGAGATACATGTATGTAAAAAGATATAATGCGAGTTGCATGTGACCCTTTATTTTCTTCTGTAGTTAGACTAGGTCAAAGTTGGTTGAGTTGCTCTCACTTTTTCCTCCACCTTTTTCTCAACTACTGTGCCTATATAAAGGAGTGCCCCCTCATTGTAAAATCATCATTATCTTTATGCAAGAGAGCTTTGAAGAAATTGTGCCAGCAGAACTTTGTTTGTGTAAGCACTATTTTAAGAGAAAGTGAATACAAAGGAGCATTTGAGACTTAACTTTGATTAAGTGAGATTGTTATTTGTGTGAGTTGTAAGCTTTGTCTATAATTCATCCAAGTTGTCGTTGATTCATGTTATCTTGTGTTATTGGTAATTGTATCTCGTGAATTGAATAGAAAAGAGTTAAGAAGTAATTGAAGCCAAAGCTTTGACCAAGAGCAATTGTGAAAGTGTATAGCTAGAAGTTTTGTATGTAGCTTATTCTTTCTTAGTTCACCAAATAGTCAAGTTATTTTTACTTCTAGGAGTCTTTGTGCCCTAATTGTAAAGATTTTCCATATAGAAGTACGACCGGATTTAGAGCCAAACTGGTACATTTTCAGCTAGCCTTTGAGTTAGTGAAGGTCTATCGGTATCACTATTTCCAGCTCTTGATAGAAGTGTAGTTAGAGATTCACCCTACCCATTACTCGCTCCACAAGTAAGTGGATTATTTCTTGAAAGATAAGAAGAAAGGATATTGGTAACACCCATTTTATAAAAATCTCTTGACTTCTTGCTTACCTTGAGTTGATCCAAGGAACGGTGAGAAGGGGGACCCTTCCCTTTAAGGTAGGAGAGACTCTGTCTCACACGCTATGGCTGGTCATCCTATTTTGCGACTAGATTTTTACCCAAAACTATCGGTTGCAAAATATCCACCCAACAATGCTTTCTTCAACTCTCAAGTCTCCACCTATAGTCATCCTTTCAATGTAAAGAACTCAAAGAATTCCTTGTGGCACTCAATTTGCATGAACCCAAGGATCCACTTTGCAACATGCACCATAGAGGATCATGATCAAAGACAAGATCTTTGACCACTTCCTCTACCCTCCGCAAAAAGGTATCCATCTTGTCCAACTCACAAATATAAAGTTGACTATTCTCATGGGACCACGTAAATTCGACTTGCTCAACCAAACCACAATGTTGGCTGAGAGACTAGTGTTGCAATATGCACTAGTGTCTGTAATGGTGCAGATGCCATTGGCAATGTCTTCTGAAGTCTCCTAGGGTGGCCTTGGTAATGCCTCCTGATGAGGTAAGTCCTCCACCATTCTCTCTCTCTCTCTCTCTCTCTCTCTCTCTCTCTCTCTCTCTCACACACACACACACACACAGATGCACAACACTCTCCTATCATTGTCGTGGCCTATGAAAGTAACTATGGAAACTCAAATGGCAATGGCAAGGCCTTTGATGGAATTTCAAGAAACTATAACATTGAATTAATGGTGGTGGGAATCTCACTCCACACTCTCAATTGGCACAGAATTAGTAAATCTAAGGTTGGTTCATTTGATGGGGCTCTAGCAACGATAGTGCTTCTAGTGATAGTGACACCGCCGATTCCCTTGATGATGGCACCTCCAATGTTGTTGATGGTGACACCCCCACTTCTACTATCAATGGGGCTAAATGTGGAACTTACTCTACCAAGACTCCCATAAACTATTGGTGGCAGTAATGTCAATGTTGGTGGCTCAAACACCACCACTGACGTGGTTGGCTAGATAGTTGTCTTGACATTCTCCTTGATATCCTCCTCATATCCCCCTATGGCCACAAGAGTTATGTCCTCTAACTCTCACTCGCCAAAGACATAGTGTGCCTTTTGCTTTTGCACCACTTATGTTGTCTAACTCTTGTTGGTGAAGTAGTTCTAGAAACTGCATTTGTCTAACTCTTCCTAAGAGTATCCAAACAAGTCCAGTAGAAAATAACTAGTGTAGACGAGTCCACACAACTGAGTGGTTGGTAATTATCACACCTGTCTAGTGATACCTAGACCGATATGGCATCAAAGAATAAGGCAATAGCAAGTTTGCCATATATAAACACTTGTAGAGTGAAGAAACCATGGATCACTTCCTGAGAGTAGTGACACCCAACTACATACCCTCTTGTTTCTTATCCTAATGATGAGATGTATCATCCATGCGGCTATATCATAGACTTGACTATCTTTGAGTAGACTCTTCATGATGTCTATGGTACACTTCCACTCTAATGTCACTCTGAAAGTTTTCTCCACGCCTTTATTGTTGTTCCAAATGTTGTCCCACTCCTTGGGTGTTAGATCATTGCGATACACCCTCTTCAACATGGCAATTTTTTTGATGGTTTGGAAACTTTAACTCTACTAGAGGGTATTCTATATTCTAGTGTGAACTTAGTTGGCATGAATGATATAGTAATATCGAAGTGGTCGTGATAGGGCACCATTATCTTATAGGTATGTTTGTCGTAGCATATCACCATGGCATTAATATAGGTTCGAATTTTCTTAAATTGAAGATAGGCATCTATATTGCCCTATCAACCTCTACATGCTTCAAGACCTCCATTTCATGCTTCTCATATGTCTCCTACCCTGTGTGCGACACTCGTTTTCACTCAAACTCTCGCAAGTGAGAGTACCTATTGTGATTATCTCATCTTTGTGCTACACTTGAGGCATTACCTTCTATGATTTAGTGCTACTACTATTCGTCATTCTAGAAATTGATAGAGAATGAAGATTTTGAGCTTTATATTCTTGTTGGTGGTTTTTGTAAGTACCTCTTGCTTCTCTTGGGTTGCCAAAAGTTACTCTCGCTATCTCTTATTTAATAATTAATAACCCAAACTTATGTGCTTTTTGTAGCAAATTTTCTAACTTTTGTACTACTCGTATGTGATTCCATGTTGTAGTTTGAAGCAAATAGTGTACAATAAGATTGTAGGAAGTTTGTGCTTAAGTGTGTAAAGGCAATTGAATGACAAGAAATTACCTCTGAACCAATGTAATATGGGGATGCACCCTCCCCCCCAAATCCCAACGTCTAGGAGAGGGTGACATATTGAGGACAAGGGAATGCCATTTCGATGTCTCCTGCGGTGCTACCAATCAACCGCCACTAGCGGAAATGGGGGACATCTCGGCATCCCATGTGGAGATGGGGGGACGAGAACAAGTCCCCTGGCTTCTTTAAGGGATGGCTGAGGGTCCCCTATTTAACCAAAAAAATATAAAGTTTGTTTAAACAAATAAAACATTTTTTATTAATCTATTAGGTGTATTGAATATCATATCATGCTACTCAATGTAATCATCTTTATGATGAGATACTCATACTTTTAATATCTATGACTATTATTATTTAATATTAATATAATAGAAGTTAGAACTCTTTTATTTTCTCATTCGAGTATTTAAAATATTAATATTTATTGTTCAATGTTCAATTATTTAAATTTTAGTAAATTAGTATTTTACATCTCTGTGTCTTATATTGTTTACATATTTTCATAACTAGCATTTTAAGTACCACATGTATAATATATAGTATATAAAATACACACACTCTCCCATCCCCCTATCGTCCCCGAATTGAGGCCTCTCTGTCTCCCTAGCCCGAAAACTTGTCCCCCCCATCCCAACGTCCCCTCGTCCCCCAGGGTGGTGTAACTATGCTCTAGCTACAGCCTATATAGTGACGAGAGGAAGCCTCCATACGAATGTGAAGACCTTCTATAGTTAGGACAGTTCATGGATTGTGGCTTGAAACATCGATGCAAAAAAAAATTCACAATTTAACCCAAATAACGATCACAATCTCCAATTATTTATTCTTACCTGCACATCTCTTCCTCAAGTGCATCCTTAAACTTTAAGTAACCTTATTTACCACTGCTGATTCAAGCACACCATTTAGTGCTACAGTAAAAAATGCATTCCTAAATATTTCATTATTTTGAAACCTCCTTTCCATCAAGCAACTTGTAAGATCATACTTGCAAACTTCTTTGTCGGAAACCTCTTCTATTGACATGAAAAATTACTTGAGAAAATCAATTTCATGACCTTGAAAAGATTAGAAAACACAGAAAATATATCTGTTATCTCCAAAATCTGCACCCTAATGCTTTAAGTCCTGAAACCCTCATGCAATTTTGGAGAAACATTGGATCAATCAAAGACTGTGGGTAACCTATGACCTAATTAAACCTCTGGATTCTAGGCCGGTTCCTATCTGATATATATGATTTTCACCTATACTGATGAAGACATGAAATTTGTATGGAAAAGGGTAAAGAATTAGACTTGAAAATGGAAAACCTAAATGATGAAAACTAAGGTGATATACCAAAAATAATAACGTGAATTACTGTTACATTTTGTAACACAATGAACACTTTCAACAGATAATCACAAAAACACAGCTTGAAGGAACTGTTAATCCACATAAATACTTTAAGAGAAGGTTAAAATATGAACATACGAAAGGAAATAAATCACAATCACATATATCACTAAGGAAACACAACTCAAAACCTATGAATAACAGATATTAGACATAGAAGATGTGAAACGAGACATTACCCAAAAGGTTTATAAATAAAACACAACTCAATAACATCAATCACCACAAAGCATACAACCAGATCTTTTACTCCAAAAGCTGAATCCAATGAAAACTGTATTACGATCAAAGACCCAAATAACAATATCTCTGCATAATAACTTAGAAAACTCGAGAAAAAGATGCCAAGGACAAATATCACATGTGCACCTCTCTCCTCTCAAAATCTGAACCTCCTCTCTATAACAAAAAGGGGTATATAACAATAATGAAACAACACCACCTTCCCACAAAATCAAGAAGTGAGGGTCGAAAATTAGAGAAAATTGTTTACAAAAATAGCCTAAAAGCTCCAAAAAAATGCCACTTGCAATCCAAACTGTGCCTTGACCAATTACACATGTAGACAAGTCCGGGAAGACTCCATAAATGCCAAAAAATACTCTGTGATTGACTCCTAAGTCATGAGTCTCATCTGAGAGTCTAAAAATAGCAACTGAAACCTTACCCTCGAATTTAGGCATTTAAGAATGCAACTCCCTCTTGACAACACTTAGTCAAATTTAACTTTGCCTTTACAATTAATTATTGCATTTAAAATATAATAATATGATTTTTAACTAGTTGATTTATAATTCATCAACTAGAAAACAATAATATTTACATTTTAAACAAGAATCCAATAAAAATAATAAATTATTTATTAAAATAATAATATGGACTTCACACATTAAATCACATATAATTATTTTAATAAATAATGCATTCCTTTCCTTAACCAACAAGTGCGGACCCGAAATTTTATAAAACATATTGAAGGAATGATTAAAAGGTAAAACATAAGTCTGTTTTGGCGTTCAAATGCTCATTTGGAAGAATAAAGGAAATTATAAGATTGAAACCCTAGCTGAAAATGGAGAAAAAAACTAGATTTCCTCTGTGATTCTTGTACTTTCTGTTGGTGCCGTGAATGCTAGTGTTGAGGTCTTTGGCTGGGTTGTCTCTATTTCTACTTGTCATGGCTCTATTTCCATGAAGTCATGATTGTTGGAGTTGTTCTTATCTCTTGTTTGTTATTGCTATCGAGTTTTGGTGTTTTCTTCACTTACGCCGTGAATTGTTCAGATCTGTGCTTTGTTTGTTGGGATGCCATGGCCGGCTACAGCTTGCTAGGTCTTCTTTCATGAGATTTCATGGCTCCTTCTTGGTGCTTTATTGGAGTTGGTAGTTGTGACTTCTGGTTGCTTGTAATGTCGTTGCAACCACCATTTTGGACTGGGTAAGCCACGATTTTGTTACTGGTCTTCTAAGTTACATAAGGTTGATATGTCGTCTTTTACTTTGCTTGTTTTCTTTGTACCTTTGAATGCCATAATCAAGTTTTCTATAGTGTCGTGACTTTGGGTTTTCGTTGCTGCTAGAAATTTCATGGCATTCTAGAATATTTCTACACTATCACTGTAACTCATATGCTTATGGGGAGCTTTGCACATTTCTTAGTTCCTTTAACTGCTATATGCGGTGGCTATAACATATGCCAGTCTGCTCTTTCTCAGTATACAATCACTGGTCTTTTGTGTTGAACAAGAAACCATCACTTATAATATGTTTTTGGGCATTTTTCCCTCTATTGTCATGACTGATACTGGTATTGTGGCTTAATTCATCTCGTAGGTGTTCTTTTTTCTACCATTTTGTAATTCTGGAGCATTTTTCCTTCACATTTTTTTAATGTTCAAAGTGAAACAATTAGTTTTTTAACTGTGTCTTTTACTTTGTTATTCATTGGGAATATGAAGTTGAGCTTACTGTCATTTTGAGCACCATTCTGGAATATTTCTGCACTATAACTGTCCATATTTCTGCACTATAACTGTCCATATTTCTGCACTTTGTTTGAAGAGTTTCTCCCGTATTCTATTACATCTGTGGATGCCATGCTCATATTTGAGGGTCCTCAAAATGAATACATATTCTGTTGTTTCCTTTTATCATAATTTGGTGATCTAATCATGAGGATTTTCCATGTTCCTTCCTCTGCAATCTAATTTAAATCATAGCTACTTAGCTCCATTCTTTCCCTCAAAGCCTAATGGTAGACATCTTCTCCAGATCATTATTTGAAATACTATACTAGAATCTCCTTTTATATGGACATAAATTATGTTATTGTTCACTACTTAGAATGTATTTGCTCATTAGTACTGTGAATCTTCTTTGTGACACTATAGCTTATACTTAGAACCATAAATCAATATGCTAGCATTCTCTGACTTTTCCCGTAGCTTTCACATTTCAGCACGCTTGTATTGCTCTTTTCTGCAACTTGATGTTTTCAGCCCTATTACTCCATCTGAAACAAAAGGTTTCAAGCCTATTCCACTTGTCCCTTTAATGTTTGACTTTTCTTATTCTAATTTTGAATACAAACTGAAAATTAAAAGCAAAAGGTTTCAAATCAAAATGACTCATCCCTTTAATACTTTTGTTTTTTCTATTATGAATCAGCCATACACAATTAATTCAATATGTTATGATCGTGTTGCACAGGAAACAAACACGTTAATAATAAAGCATTTATCGTGATTGTTTTCTTTCTCTGATGATGTATGTCTTTATTTTGCTAAGATGAGTAGCATATTAGGATTGTGAATGTGAGGCAAAGTGAGGTACTGGCATTGCTTAGATCCATTGGCTCTAACAACACTTTTTATGAATGCAAGGATCAGATGCATGGAAGGGACGCAGTTCGGGGCAGCGAATGGATGGAAGCGGATGGATGCAACTTGACCAATCATTACAGGCAATGACTGGTGCCCATGACCTTTCCTCTCTTTATACTTCTTTCATGTTATTTATTTTCGTAGAGTAGGAATATATATCAGTAGATAAGGACTACTCTCATGGTCAAATGTGTGAGAGAAATTCACTTTTAGCATCTTTATTTCATGCTTGTAAATATCAATTGGACCATCATGATGAATAATACAAAGAAATTATCCATTATTTCAATATGAATGAAAAATGTTTCTTTTTTGCAATTCTGAGTATGACTTGAAAGTAATAAACATGTATGTTTTACTCTATTTGAACATGTGTGAAAATTGAGTAACATTTTTGGCGACCTTTGCTGATTGTCTGCCTGCTAGACACTTGACCAGTTGTCTTTGATATCCATTGGGCATGAGAGTTTGAACTTTATGCATTCCTTTGACCTAGACCAAACCTAACACGACTTCTAAAGTTGTTGGTTGGGTTTGGGATGTATGCGAATGAGTCTAATGAGACCTACGAACTCTTATTGGACTGATTGGCATGCATGATTAGACCTAAGTATCAACTTTAAAAGTTGAGATTTTCATAATTATCTATCTTAAGCATACATGTATGAATGTATGAATTGGATGGATGCGGATGATTAGTAGACGTATGTGAATGCATATGGCTAGGGTTGACAACCATGCATGGGAGTATCAAACTGACAATATGACATGAAATGGCTATGACACTAGGTGTATATAGATGCATGTGAAGTGCTGATTAGGTGTATGCACTCAACCCGTGCATTGATATGTATGAATGAGGTGGGTAGGTATGAAATGAAACTTGAACAACTTGAACCAGCAACTTGACAAAACTAAAAACTTAAGGAAAACAGGAAACTACCTTAGGAAAGAAAACAAACTGACATGTGCTTGGACAACACTTAAGGAAAACTTAAACTAATATGCAAATGCATTTATTGAAAGCGTGAAACCTAGTCCTAGAAAACCAATAAAAGATAGATCATACCTCAAAGCAAGTATTGAGGTGGATCCCGTTTACAAGGATTGGTAGAACATCTCCTTCAAGAGTAGCAAGCTGAAACGCATTGTGTTCTTTGCATTTGATTATCTGAAAAGGGCCTGCCCAAAAATGATCAAATTTAGCATGTTGCCTGGTCTTGTTTCGAGGACATCCCACTTCAACACCATATCTCCTTCCTTAAAATGACGATCCTTTGCCTTTTTACCAAAAATCTTCTTCATCTATAACTGTTGATATTCTATTTTCTGCAATGCTTCACTCCTTTCTTCTTCTAACTCTAGCAATTTAGCGTACCTTAGCTTGAGAGGATACTATTCTTCAAATAATATCAGCTGATCTGCAAGCTGTAGGAAAGGAAACTCAACAATAATAGGCAATTTAGCCTCTTTCCCATATACCAAAACATAAGGAGATGTTCCAATGATTTGTTTAGGGGTGATCCTATCCAACCATAAGGAAGATTTTAACTTTGAATGCCAATAAGATTTGTTCTCCTCTAGTGTTCTTTTAATGATTCTTAACAAATTCTTATTTGTGCTTTCCGCTAAACCATTACCTTGAGGATAATAATTTGATGATGTATTAAGATATATACCCTTTTTTAATGCCCATTTAGTCACTCTAGCTCCCACAAAAGCTAAAGCATTATCAGAAATGATTGAATTAGGAATCCCAAACCTTGTTATTAAATCATCATAAAAGTTTAGTACAATTAATTCATTAGCCTCTCTTAGCGCTACTACTTCAATCCAACGTGAAAAATAATCAGTAGTTGTAAGAATCCATTCATGACTTGCACTAGAACTTGGATTGATGGGGCCCACAAAATCAATTCCCCATTTCATAAACGGTTGATCAACCAAGATTGGTTGCAAAGGTAAGGCTGTCAGCCTTTCCTTGTCGGCAAATAAAGCGCATTTTTGACATTTCCTTGCCCAAATATGGGCATCTTTGAACATATCAGGCCAATAAAATCCTGCCCTTAGTACTTTATAAGTTGTTGTCTTTGGGGAAAAGTGACCCCCTTCATCATAAAACTGTTCCAAGATCTTACTAGTCTGATTGGCATTTATACAACGCAATAACATGCCACTATGGTCTTTTCTAAACAAAACATCATCAACCAAAACATAAAGAATAGACTGAAGCCTGAAATACCTGCGTTTTTCTCTATCCAACGTCAAAGGGCACTCCCTTATTCGCAAATAATCTGTCATTTCAGTCAACTAGCATGCTGATTGATTATTTCCAGCCTGACCATTATTAACGGGCAGCAAATTTTGGCTGTTTTCTATCTCTTGAACTATGTTATCAGCCAATTGTTCACACAAACCCTTACCTCTGACGAATTCGGTGATATGTATATCAACATCATATTCCATGACATGAGTTATCTAGCCTGCTCGCTTTTCATTTAAATCTCTGCTTAATAAAAATTCTCTCACACTTGGGTGGGCTACCATTATATGAATCTTGCTATTAGCAACCAAGTGTTTAAAAATTTTCAGACATTTAATAATAGCAAGATTTGACTCAAATGTACATAGAAGGCTTGATTATATAGGCAAGTGAAAAGAGTGTTGTCGGTAAAGTTATAAAATAGCCGACGGTTAGATTAGCATGTTGTCGATAAAGTTATAAAATAGCCAACGGGTAGATTAGCATCCGAAAAGACGCGTGACGGTTGAGTCACCCCTTCAGAATGGTATATTTACACCGTCTGGAATGGACTTTGGATCATTGTGGTAATCATCATGGGAAGCACTATGTAATCTTTTCGACATGTATGCGAATAATAAAAGAAGTATTGTTGTGTTACATGTTCTTGTCTATTGTCTGTATGCATTAAACTATTGACCCCATAAGGTAAACACTTGGCGTCGTTACTCCATGGACCTGGAACGAAGCCCCATGGACCTGGAACAAAGGCAGAGGAATGAAGACTAATGCCGAATCAGCAAAATAAAAATAAAAATAAGCTAAAGGAAAAAGATGAAGTACGCACGATGCAAGGGAATTTAATTTTAGCACAAGAAGCCAAGCGCAGACGGAGGTTTCAACAGATTGCCAACAGACATGGAAGCACTGAGGAATTATTGGAAAAGACTCAATAACGGTTGGATTTGGTGGAAGAAACAAGGGAGGAATTTCTTAACCTATATACGCCGAGGGAAGAGAATCTAGACGGAAGGGAATTAACTCGCACGGCTCGAAGTGTCAAGGAAGCACGAGAGTGGAGTAAACTCTTCATCCGCGATACACTTCCGAAACGGACAACTTCGCTTAACGAAGACCCTTTTTCACCAATTAATACGACTATGGAAAATAAGACGATTGTCCGAAACAGTGCGGGTGTTCAGAACAGCACGGGTGTTCAGAATAGCGCAGGTGTGCAGAACAGCATGGGCACACAACAAGTATCTCCAACTCGAATAGTAATGGCTGAACCAAAGGAAAAATTGCCAAGGTTTGATAGTGATGGAACGGCAGATCCAATCAGACACTGTAAGACATGCGAAGCAATTTGAACGGCAAATGGCGTAATCGACACAAATGAATGGGTCCAACAATTTCCAGCAACCCTAAGGGGTGTAGCAACTGATTGGTTTGCCAACGCCAATCCCTAAAAATTAACTTCTTGAGCAGCAGTTAAAAAGAAGTTTATCACCGAGTTTCAATTGTTGCGAGACGACAATGAGATAGTAGTAGAAATCTACACTACAAAGCAAGGGAAAAATGAAATAGTCCATGTATATGCTAGAAAACTAAAAAAATTAATAAATAAAATGGAAAGTACGCCGGCAGATGGGCTAAAAAAGAGATGGTTCATTGAAGGACTATGTTCGGAGTTAAGGAAGAAAATGAAGATTGTGCCGCCATCATCATACACCGAAGCATACAATCGGGCGATGCACTTAGAAAGTGTACCAAAAACGAAAAAAAAGAAAAGTAGCTCATTTGACTCAGATGGCTCGTCTTTGAAAGAAGATAACAGTGGTGACGAAAAGGACAATAAGAAGGTCTAAGCTCTCCAGAAAGATATGATCAGAATGATGAAGGAATTTAAGAATATGCAAAAAGAGACGAAGGGAAACGAGTTATGGTGCACAGAATGCAAGACAGAAGGTCACACGAAGGGATCCTGCCCGAAAAACTAATTCTATGATATCTGTCAAATTATGGGACATTCCACAAAAGAATGCCCCTTCAATATGAAAACAAGAGGGCATCAACAAGTGCTCCTGACACAGGAGGCTTCCGCGTCAGGAGGGAGGAAACACAAGCAATGATGGTGCCACTTCGGGTGGGTACAGAAAGAATAGAAAGGGGAAAACAACAATACCAACAATAATAATGGGGGTTGCAGCCAAATTCAGTACGATGCGGACAGCCGCCCAACAGTTCAATGCCGAGCATGTAATTTGTGGGGCCACTTTGTACGGAATTGTACATCAACAAACGCATCAAAGTTGTTATGTAGATGGTGCAGTCTTGGAGATCATGAAGATGCCAAGTGCCCAAAATCAGGAGTGAATTTGATCAACATCGGCACAGACGAAGAAGAAGTCTTGGCAATCACTCGTAAACAAGCAAAACTATACCTCGACCAGACGGAAGAAAAGAAGAGATTGGAAGAAGCGCGGGTGGAAATTGAGAAAGCAACACAGGCAAAGAAATCACAATTGAAGGACACCACCGGTACCTCAATGAGGAACTGTGCAGAACAAAACATCACAAGGCAGATATTACAAACTGAAATACCAATCAAGTTAAATGATTTGATCCTTGCAATGCCTCAACTATAGACAACACTCACGAACATAGCCCTGATTGCTAAACTACTAGGAGAACATGGAAGGGAAAAGGAAAGTGGAGCAAGTGCAGCAGACCCAATGCCGCTAGCCCTCACATCCGGACGGCATCCGACGATCGTAGAAATGGGTATACTAGGAATGGTCTTTTCAAACACAATTGTGAATGGAGGTTTAGGGGTAAATGCCCTACCAGAAGATACTTGAAAAAAGTTGGGACAGCTGACATTGTGGCCACCTACATTCCAATTACTAATGGCGGACCAACACGGCATTAAACCTCTCGGGATCCTGATGGCACAACTAGTAACTATTGGAACACAACAGTTCCTACTCGACTTCGTCGTCATCTCGCTGAAGAGGAGAGGCTATGACGCCATTCTGGGTCGAGGATGACTTGTACAAGCAAGGGTTAAGCATGACTGGAAGAAGAATACCCTATCAATGAAGCGCGGAGGCAAAAGATTCATAATTGACCTGCACACACAAATGGTAGGTGAAGAGGCAGCATCATTGGATTCTGAAGGCGAAGGTAGAGGGGATGACAAGGGGAAGAAGAGAATGGAACCTGATGAAGAGGGAGTATTGACACTAGAAGAAGGGTTGAATGAGGACGAGCTAGACTCGTTGAACGGTCTTTTCCACTGGCATATGGAGGATTACGAGCTCTTTCCAAGCTGTAATATGTTAAGGGTCGACAAAAAAGGAGAGGAAAATGATTGTCTGAAGGAATAAAAAGAAGTGGAAGAAGGAAAGGCGATTACGGCTGAAGCTAAAGGCAGCAAAAGGAAAGATTCCACCATATGGTACACGGTGAACAGACTACACGGAAAGAAAAGGTTACACCACACCACGAAATTAGTAGAAAGATGCCGACAACAAGGCAAACACATCGTACGGTTTGCACAGGAAATAAGAGGAAGGGCTTAATAAAAACTTCAATAGTACAAAGTGAAGGTTCTAAAATCAAGAATACAGTTATTGACGACAAGGAGTGGCAGCCGATGGAATTTATGGTACCGAGTCTTGAGAACAAACTGGGCAATATGGAAAACCTGAGGGAGAGATCGTGTAACTTAAATAAATTTGATGAGTGACGATTGCAAGCACAATGGGCCACAGAGGTGACACAGAATAGGTGCAAAGCATGGCATGATAAACACCTAAAATTAAATAAGTTTCAACCAGGCCAGTTAGTGTTAAAGTATAATGAGCGAAATGAAAACAAACCTAGAAAGTTCAAAATCAAATGAGTAGAACCATACAAAATACAAGAAGTGGGTGATAACGGGACGATTAAGTTATGGACGCTCGACAGGAAGTATCGAACACAGTGAATAGGTCAAAGTTAAGAATCTAACATGAAAGGAATACTCCCCCATCGATGAACAATTGATTAAAAAAAGAAAAAAAAAGAAGGAAAAAAAAAAAGAGAAAAAGAGTTATAAAGACATCGTACTGCCCATACAGCTCAGTCAGACACCATATGGAAAGCAAGGAAGAAAGGAATACACACAAGCACCGTACAAAAAAAAGGGGAAATAGACTGTACGCCGTACAAATTTAGAAAAGGACTATACGGTTGGGCACCGTACAGACACAATCCATGCAGGCACCGTATAGACACAAGAAGGATATGTGAAGGCACCATACGACCCGTACAAAATTCAGGAGGATTAAGCTTAAACTACCAAACCAAGTGACCACCATACGGATTTCAGAAGAGCTTTTGTATAGATGAAGAAGAGTTACCGTACGGACGAGGGAAAGCGACCGTACAACCAAACTGCATAGTCGATACGGATGTGAAGCAGGTTGAACATAGCATACGACCGTGTCGCAAACAAGATATTTCCAGGGAAGTTTAGGACAGTAAAGTGGGAATCATTGCCACCGAAGAACCTTTGCCGCAGAAGACAAAAAGAGAAAAGGAGAAAGATGTATCCGTACAGCAGAAAGATACAGAGAAAGGAGCCAAAAAAAAGACGACAAATCAAAAATGTTCAAAATGAATAATGCATGATGCCCAAAGGAAGGGAAAGACATAAACAGGTAGTAAAACATAAGCAGTTGCCAGAAAGAGTGTGAGATCGGAAGAAAATTACAAAAATGGTGTATTCTATAGAATTTTGTGTGGTTTTGAGAGTGCTAATTTGGTCTTGGCGGCGAGGGCGTTCCCCCTCGACCCCGCCCTGTATTGGAGCACTGCCTCTCGACCTCGCTAGGGGCATTGCCCCCTAGACCCCTAGTCGCTTCAGTTATCAGTCATGGGAAGTATTACCAGTTAATGAGACCTGGAGCCACTGCAGGCATGGAGTGTCTGTGTACTAGAGGTAGAGAGAACAACAGAGCAAGCCTTTCGAGAGGGGTGACATGCTTTGAGGCACTTGGAGTAGGTGTTGGATGTGAGGCTGTCTTGGTGGATGCATAGAGAGCTCAGGAGGAGTTGATCATCCAGTTGAAGGCAGTACAGTGACACTTGGCTCAGTGTACCCAGGTGTTGGAAGCAGAGAAAGTGGCATTGGTGGATATTTTGTAATTGTCGTCCAAAAACGACTTTTCTTTTTTGGGGGTACGATATTGTCGATAAAGTTATAAAATAGCCAACGGGTAGATTAGCATTCGGAAGGATGCGTGACGGTTGAGTCACCCCTTCGGAATGGTATATGTACACCGTCTGGAATGGACTTTGAATCATTGTGGTAATCATCATGGGAAGCACTATGTAATCTCTTTGGCATATATGCGAATAATAAAAGGAGTACTACTGTGTTACATGTTCTTGTCTATTGCCTGTATGCATTAAACTATTTACCACATACGGTAAACAAGGAGAAGGTAGTAAACAATGACTAACCACCCCTGGATAAAGGTGACAATTATGAGCACACTTGACAAGTGTGTAGAAAAATAGCATAATTTTTTCTAAGTGGTGTCTCACTACGTGAGTACACGTCTCAACTACATGAAGTGAGACAAACCTTTAAATAACCATAAGTGTCTCACTTGGTGAGTGCACATCTCTTGACCACGAGGTGAGACAAATATTTAGATAACCAATAAGCAAACTTAAGGAGAATAGTTCACCTTAGGAAGTGGTTTACCACTAATTAGTTATGCTGTGACTCTATTTACACCAACAAATATTACTCTTTTGCAGCAAGAAATTAAATTTGCAAATCGATCTTGAAATCCAATAACTACTTATTTTCCTACTTCAACCAAAATCTGTTATAACTCAGGGTACCAATAGAATGTCACAGAGACAATCATTTGCTCCTTTGAGGACTCATTGAATTTAAAAAATGTGCAGAACACAAAATATATAGCTTACCTTGACATCTTTAACTGATTTGTTCTTCCCATCAACTCTGTACTGCCTGGAATCATCTGGATTTATTGTAGCACTTAACATTACAACACGTTCTTCTCCACTATTTCCCTCGATGGCCAACTCAAGTGCAACTTCGCAGGCTTCCTTGGTGTCTGTTGACTGGAGCTCTGAGTTATAACGGACTCGAAGTGCAGACGTCTTGGTGCACAAAGCAAAAGATATTGCATCTGCAAGTAGGAACTTAGAAATCAGAGTTCAAGCTTCTGTAACCCAATAATAAGTAATGAAGCTTTGGGAAGCTTTAATATAGGTTGTCCATGCAAATTTCTCCCGCGCAATCCATAATAATTAAAAGCAAGCTACTGGAAGCTTAAACAATGATTTTCCATGTGATTTCTTCTTTGGCAAACCATGATAACTAATAAATAGCATAAGGAAGTTCGAATAATGGTTTTCAATGCAAGTTCTTTTACCCGAACCCGTCATCATTAAAAACAAGCTTCATGAAATCGCATATTGGTTTCCCGTGCAAGTAATTCTTCCAAAATCCAACATAATTTTAAAAAGGCGAGAGAATTATCTCTATGCTTCTGGATATTGAGTGTGTAAGAATTCTTGACTCAATACTTCGGGTCATACTGTGTGAAATGTTGATCGAAAAATTCTTACACGATCAATTTCCGGAAGCATAAAGATCATATTGTTACAGATTGTGAAAATCTACAAGCAGACTCGAGAATCTCAAGAGATCTTCGGGAATCTCAAACATTGTTTTTCTACGCAATTTCGTCTTTCGTTATCCTTAATATTTAAAAGAAAGCGCCAGGAAGCCTAAATATTGGTTTTCCCACACAATTTCTTCTTCTGCAAAACACAATAATAAAACAAAGAGAGATTCAGGGAGTTCAGACACACTTCTCTACTCCATTGCTGCTTCTGCAATCCGTGATAATTACAAAAGACCTTTAATGAGCTCCAATATTTATTTCTCTAAATACATTATTCTTCTAAAATCCATAATGCTTAAAACAGAGCTTCAGGAATCTTAAACACTCATTTTATAGGCGATTTCTTTTTGCAAAAATTCTTAACAAGTATAAAAGAGATCTAAAAAGCTTGAATAGCAGTTTTCGACATAACCGCTTCCTTTATTATCCATAATAATTCAAAGAGAGCTTCAATTCGCTCAAATATTGGTTTTATATACAATTTCTTCTTCTGCAGTTACTGCTAAACTAAAAGAGAATTTCAGGAGACTCGCGTGTCCGTTTCCTGTGTGATTTCTACTACCTCAAATATTTGTTTTCGTTTTATATGTTATTTCTTCTACGACAATCCGTAATAATCAAAATAAAGCTTCAGGAACTACAAAGATCTGTTTTCGACACAATATCTTCTTCGACGATGCATAATAATTGAAAAAGAGGCTTTAGGGAATTGAACACGGAGTCTTAAAAGCATTTTCTCTGAGAAGCCCTGGTTAACTCTAGAAAAAATTTAATAATTTTCTATCCTTGAGGATAATCTCAAATCTAAGTGAAAACGCGTCAATTCCTTCTTCTTCTTCTTCTTTCACCTAAAATGTTGGATTTCCCGCTTCCGTTGGCGCCCACAACAAGATTAAAGCCTTTGATAAACGTGAATTTCTGCGGCTCTTCTCCGAAAGATTTGAAGCCGCGTACACTGCAATGGAAAATTTTGGCGCCAGTTTATGCCATGAAGAGTTTTCATTGAATAATATCAAAACTGGACTTAATTTGTTTGATCAATTCAAAAAATTAAGGCAAACTGGACTTAATTTGTTTGATCAATTCAAAAAATTAAGGCAAAATATATGAACCTGATCGATTTAATGTAGGCGGCTGGCGAGGGAGATTGTTGTTGTATCGCCATGGCTTCGACTTGTACAGTTTTGACTGCACTTAAATGATATGTACTCTGCTTTCAAAAAGTGCGAGAAAATTTGACGTCCGCGGGATTTGAACCATTCACCTTTCATTCTCTGTTGACAGTTCCTTGGCAATATATATATAGTACTCGCACCAAAGTGCAATTAGTTTGTCGGAATTTCTTTCAATATAAGTGAGTTGTGCATGAATGCAAGGAAAGGGCCAAAGACCCACTACTAACACACTTTAGATTCTGAACACTATTCATTGATCTTTTTAGAGACCTAATAAATGAATGGCCAAAACAATAGTCATTTCCAAGTGTCATTTGATATCAAATAAAATAAAATTTAAATATTATAAATATAAATAAATGTGATATATCGAAAAATAAAAATCAAATGATATTTCTTTTTAAATTCATGATTTTTGAAATATATATTTATTTATTTTTTTCCTGTCTAAGAAATATTTAAATTAGTTAAATTTTTCTTTGTATTTTATTGCCAATTACATAATTTGATCTAATTATTAATACTTAAAATTAGTAGATGGAGTAGCTTGAAATGTTTGCAACATCTAAAATAATTAACTAGTAAAATATAATATAATTTAATTTATTTATATGAATTAGAATTTGAAATAATAGCACTTATGTAATGATGTGAAAATTAAGTTAATTAGATAATTCAAAATATTGAATAAATGAAATTGATCTAAAGTAACTATTGAAATGATTAGGTAATATAAAACTATAACATTACGTTAGAATTTGTTTAACTTGGGAGTCAATATTATTTACTAAGATACATTTTTAACTTTTTAACTTCATTATTCATATTTTGAGATCATGATTTTTTTAACTTAAATGATATTTAATTTATTTATTTTAAACATGTAAAAGTAATTTTATCTATTTAAATGTTATATTAAAAACAAGTGGCGTGTCTTGTCTCAATACTTTAGAATTAATTATAATATAATTTTTGTTCTAAAATGAATTACTAGTGGCATGTCTTGTTTCAATACTTTAGAATTAATTAATTATAATATAATTGTAACAATTTATTTAATTTGAAATTTAATATAAATGAAAATAAAAATAGATTTGTTGAAAAATCTTAATGTTGTACTTAAAATATCACATGATTCAACAATTGTGACAATTTACAACTAATCTTTTCCAAAACTAGTCAATTAAGAGAATTTATAAATAATATCTTCTTAAACCAATCTAGATTTATTTTTCCATATAAAAGACAAATTATGAATTATTTCTATATGGCATTTTCTTTATTACTATTGCATATCAAGTACTAAAAAGAATTTTACAAAGACCCTAATGTCACAGATTATGAAAGGTTACAAAAAACAACCAACCATACTAGGACCTACAAAAGAAAAAATAGCCTATCTGCTATGATAGAAAGTTTATTCAACCATCAGAGAGATAATACAATATAACATTAGTATCAATGTTCAGCTTATAAGTTAAGCCTCCTCCTCTTCCTGACTAGAGTCTAAGGTGGTGAATTGCATAGGGGAAGGCATAAAGGACATAGGGGGAGCTTCCCTTTCAAATGCTTTTCTTCTCTAAGTACCTTCCTCTTTGATCCTTTTGATAAGTTGTAATAGGGGGACATTAAAATCATCCCACAAGTTGCTTCCTTCCTTTTTTTTCATAGAGGTAAACCCATAATGCAGATCTTTCTTGGTCAACAGCTCTTTACTTTCTTGTATAAATTGCCTGAACTACACCTCCTTCAGCTTGAATGTGGTAGTTACCTACACAACAATATCAACAATTATGAGTCTTTTTAGAGACTCGGTAAGGATTATATCTTTACCTTGAAAAACATTTTTATTCCTTAATTTCCATAGAGACTAGAGTATAAATGAAGAAAGAATAGTCAAGAACAAATTAAGTTCTTTGTTGTTGGGACAAATTTTACCATAAACAATGTTTTCAACAAAAAAAAATTGGAGTCCAACACAAGCCCAAACAACTGCCAAATTTCCTAGGAAAATGGGCAATGGAAGAACACATGAACCACATATTCTGGTTGAGAGAATATAGAGCAAATGTTGGGGTCACCTCCGGGTTTCTTGAAAGGCAGCTTGTGAAGGAGCAATCTCCAAAGAAAACATATGACTTTTGGTTCAATATGTTTGGCCATGTAATGTCCCCATTTTAGCAGTTGACCAAGTGTGTGTGCGTTAGCCTTGTTCTACATGGTCCCGAGGGCTAACGAAGAGTTTAATGGGATCTTGGAGTGTTTTGGCCTAGTCATTTCCAGTTTGGGCCCAAAACGAAGTTGATTTACTCAATTTCAGGCATACTTACTATTTTTAGTAAGTCGGCAGGGCACAGTGCAGGTCAATTTTGGTGATTGGATTCGATACTCCTCGGTGAGAGCTTTCCGATGAGCTATCACTCGCATTATTTGGAGTCTGATTGCTAATACATTTTAATGCCTGAAGTTTTATTAAAGTAACGTCTAATTTAATTGTAAAATATTAAAGTGTTACTTTAATATTTATTTTTTGGTGATGTGTACCCAAGGGAGACATAAGGGGTATTTTAATATATGTTTTATATATTACACATCTTTTATCCCACATTGCCCATATGAGTTGAGCGGACCCTTGGGAATTGAATAAAAGGAAGCATTTGTGGCTTCATTAGACAGGTTGAATATGAGAAGAAATTGGTGTGTGAGTTGCAGTTCCGTTCTTGGCATTTGAGGACGTCTATCCTCTCTTGTAACATTCTAGACGTCATTCTCTTGGGGTTTGGCCTTTGGAATTCTTTGTTATTGGCTTCATTATCAGGCAGTTTAGTTGCATTTTCAGCTACAAGCAGATTTAGTATTTTGCTCATATCTTCTTCACTACTTGTCCGACGCTTATGCCGCTTTGAGGGAATGGTATTATGAAGGTAGTGGACTGATTGAAGGACAAAGTATTGTAGCAACAAGTTTGAAAGCATGGGCTGGAGTATTATGTCAATACTGCTGAAGTAATTAGTGAGTTGTTAAATCTGCCATGTATTTGGTTTTATGAATTCTGAAAATAACATTTTATTAGCAGTCGTTCATTTCCACTTTGCATATTATTGTAGTTTCTTTCTTGTTTATGTTGTATGATACCAATTCCATGCACAAAACACAACAAACAAATAAACGTTTGATTTTCGAAGTTATAAGGGGTTTAAAACATTAAACGAAGAAATAAGAGGTTGCATGCAAACTGTTTGACAAAATTCCTTTCAGCAAATTGGTTTTTTTTTTTGGGACATCCAGGGGTGCCCATTACAGGCCCAGAGCTGGTTAAGAAATTTCTTCCAATCATTATGGGTGAGGGAAAGATTTCAATAGGCATTGAGATGGTCAAGGATGACTAAACTAGAGGAGAGGATGGAATAGACCTACTTAGATTTGACAAGGTGCAAAGGGAGAGAAGTCGGGCCACCTCAACTAAAAAGAACAAGAATCAATAGTACAACATTCAAATCTAAGCCTAGACACTTCAAGAGCACTCTTGATCATTTAGAATGTTCTCCTTTGGGAATCTTGTAATGCAAATCTAGTTTTTAACTCATGTCATCCCACTAGACTTCCATTACTAAGAATATCATTAAAGTTCTTAATTTCAGCCTTGACCCATTTCTTCATTGAACATCCTTGCACAAGGGCTAGATGCTTAGGTTTTCCTTTCAAGATCCACCAAATGAAGCTAGAGCCACACTAGATGTTACCATTTTCTAGCCTTTGAATAGTATGAAGCAAAGGTCTCACTTTTTCCAACTCTTCTAGAGTGAATTAATACATTGGAACCTCAACTGCTGTTTTACATTCCAAGACAATGAAATCTAGAATATTCTAGTTATTCTAGCATTTTGCTCCACACTGACTTTTGGTTCAATAGGTCTGGCCCAAAGCTGGTTAAGAAATTTCTTCCAATCATTGTGGGTGAGGGAAAGATTTCAACAAGCATTAAGATGGTCAAGGATGACTAAACTAGAGGAGAGGATGGAATAGACCTACTTAGATTTGACAAGGTACAAAGGGGAGGAGTCAGGCCACCTCAACTAAAAAGAACAAGAATCAATAGTGCAACATTCAAATCTAAGCCCAGACGCTTCAAGAGCACTTTTGATCATTCAAAATGTTCTCCTTTGGGAGTCTTGTAATGTAAATCTAGTTTTTAACTCATGTCATTCCACTAGACTTCCATTACTAAGAATATCATTAAAGTTCTTAATTCTAGCCTTGGACCATTTCTTCGTTGAACATCCTTGCACAAGGGCTAGATGCTTAGATTTTCTTTTCAAGTTCCACCAAATGAAGCTAGAGCCATACCGGATGTTACCATTTTCTAGCCTTTGAATAGTACGAAGCAAAGGTCTCACTTTTTTCCAACTCTTCCAGAGTGATTTAAACACATTGGAACCTTAACTGTTGTTTTACATTCCAAGGCAATGAAATCCAAAATATTCTAGTTATTCTAGCATTTTTCTCCACACAAGTGTCCTCTACTTAAGTTATGTCTAATAAGGATTTTCCAGGGTTTATCCCCTTGTGTTTCTTTTGCAATCCATGTAACTGTTGGGACAATACCTCGAGTTCTCAAGTCTTTCAATCCCAGTCTCCCTAATTCTTTTTCTTTTAGTGCACCAATCCCACCTTATGGCATGGGTTTTACATGTTCCCTTCCCATCAGGCCAAAGGAAGTCTCAAATGATCTTTTGTAAAAATTCAAATTGGTTGATATTAAAGAGCCATGCCGAGGAGAAGTATATTGAGTAAGAAGAAAAATTTTTCTAGCAAACCTAAATCATCCCTGTCATCAATAAGTACATAAAGTTCCATTTGTTGAGTTTACCACTAATTTTCTCTCTAACCCAATTCCACATATCATTAATGGCAAAGGGAGTGCCAAGATGCTTCACAACATGATTCAAACCGGCTCAGTTGATACCAAATTGGCTACACCATGTAGTGCCTGCCCCTAAGTCACATTTTAGTCTTCATTGCCAAACTCTTTTAGGCCAGTGTTATACTTGATGTTTAGTAGCATTACTTTCAGATTATTAGATGTTGTTTTACACTCAATTTATTATATGATGAGATGACTTGGTACTCTATATTTCATGCATGTATGATGATTATTCAATATTTTCAATTATCAATGATGATTAGTTATATGGTTTATTATCACACGTGCTTTCTTATGGATACTTACCCCATACTGCATGTGTATGGTGTGCGTGTTTGTTTTCTTTATGTATGGTGTTTCTGATGTGGTTAAGGAAGGGAGTCGTAGTCACCTGCTAGTCAGGATCTGCACGATGCACCACTTCTTGCCATTGTCTGTTTAGCTTAGAATATTATGTCTGTACATGCGTGAATTTTATGCAGGTTGCAGGTACTGGGTATCGACTTCCCTGAATTGCCAGGATGAGCGTACCCTATCGCATTATCTCAATGGTAAGAGAGGGGAGATAAACTCTTAAGTCCAAATCCTAAACCCTTTAGCCAATTGTCCTAATTGATAATTAGGACAAGTATCTGAGTTAAGTACCCTCTGAATGCATCAAATGATGTTATTTCGTGATTATAACCCTTTTTGTTTGATTTAGTATGTGTTCTTCTATGATGGGTTTTCATATGTTGCTTTATGAGTCCTTGATGTATTTTCTATTAATTAAGTTTAATTAAAAGGATTAATTAATGATCTAATTTAATAGAAAATTATTATGATATTTTAATATTTAATTATATTTAATTAATTGAGAAATTAATTAAATAAAAAGAATTAAATTTGGAAATAAAAGTTTTAAGTATAATTTTAGAATGTGATAATATTTATTTAATTTAATAATAATATATATTTAGAGTTCATTTTTAAATAAATGCTAAATATTATTATTAATTGAATTAATAAATATTTTATCAATTAAAGTTTCTTAAATAAATTAAAAGTGGAAAAGATATTAAATTATTAAAGGTTTCTAGATCGCATAATCTAAGCATGAGTTTAAATATAAAAGAAATTAATTAAAACGATTAATTAATGATTTAATTTAATAGAAGATTATTATGATAATTTAATATTTGATTATATTTAATTAATTGAGAAATTAATTAAATAAAAAGAATTAAATTTGGAGATAAAAGTTTAAGGATAATTTAGAACATTATAATATTTATTTAATTTAATATTAATATATTTAGAGTCCAATTTTAAATAAATGCTAAATATTATTGTTATTTAAGTTAATTAAATATTTTATCAATTAAGTTTCTAAAATAAATTAAAAAGTGAAAATATATTAATTATTAAAAGTTGTAAGATTGCATAATGCAAGCATGTGTTGAAAATAAAGAAATTAAAAGATAAAATAAGAGAAAATTATAATGTTGTTTTAAATTCATAAAGTGCGCATGGGTTTAAAAGTAATATAGATTAAAAATAGAAGTCAAATGGAAAAATTAAATAAAGTTATTTAATGATTCATTTAATATGCATTAAAAAGATAAAGCAAAGATTAATAAAAGATAATTTTGAGTTAACTCAGTTGAGCAAAGAGTCATCTCAGGTGAATGCACAATTAGTGCCCCGATTTGAGGAGAAGACTCCTTATCACAACTTTGGGGTTCATTTTTGAAGAACAACGAATTTGGGAAAGAATTTTTGGAGACAAGAATTTTGGAAGACATCTTTTGACAGCGAATTTCAGAAGGAGAATTCTAAGAAAGTTCTTCAGAGGAAAGTTATTGAAGGGGAGCAAATTCTCCCTAGTTTTTCGAGGGTTTTGTATTAGCATCAGGATCAGGTAGGGTCTTGTGTTTTGATCGTTGATTATTTACGCAATTTCTCTATTCCTTGTCTTCTTCGTGCCTGTGGATTGTAGATCCGAATTCTCTATGATAAAAGCTTAAATATTTTAATATTGTAAAATGCTTGTCAATATATTCAACGTACGTAGTGTTTAGAAAAGTGATCACGAATCCTCGTTTGTTAGATTAAAATTAGGATGTAATCGGAAAGGGTTGCATTTTAGATTAAAATTTAAAAAAAAAAAAAACAAAACAAAAAAATAATAAATTATAAATAAATTATAAATAAATAAATAAATAAATAAAGTGGTTTGTTTCATAAACCTATATTTAATAAATTTAATCAAAAACGTTTATTTGTTTTTAAATATATATTGAATTTGGAGGCGGGGCCGTGACACCCCCACCTCCTTCTCCTTATGTGTGGCTGCCGCACAATGACCCTGCTGCTGACGCAGTAGGTACAACTGCTGATGCAGCGTACTCTGTTGCGGCAGCAGCAGAATCGTTGCTGCAGCCGCCCCCTTTAATAAGGGCACGGGGTAGTTTTGTTTATTTTGTTAGTAACTTTTAAAAGTTATTAATTTTAGTTGTAATTTTATTATTATTTTAATATAATTTGTTAATTATTAATTTTAATATATATACATATTTATATATATGATAATTTATTAATAATACTTCATTAATTAATAATTAATAAATATTAATTATTAAATAATTTTAAAGATTTTTTAATTAATTAATAATTAATAAATATTAGTTTTATTTTTATTTTTATTTTGAGAATTATAATTTTAATAATTATTAATTATTAAATTTAGGTAATTTGGGTTATTAAGGGTGTTAAGTCAGAATTAATGATAAGAATCAATTAAAGATGTATAATTATTCAATGAATATTATGATTGGGACTGCGGGTATTTAATTTTTAATAATCTATGATTATTATAAAATTAAATAAATAATTACCCTCGAACTTATTATCTTTAAGTAATTGACCTGATAAGAATTCAGGATAATTGTACATGTTATTCGAATATTAAAATGGGTGTAACTACTAGGGTAAAATTGTAATTTTTTTATCTAATCGAAAACTTGTACTAAAACGAAAATTGAAACCTTATATCCAACTTAACTATGTGATTCAATCAAGCTAAAATATGAAACCTATATTTTGTATCTGTACTATTTTATTTTATTGTCTATGTTTTTTGGAGTGTGTCCTAGCGTTGACCAGTCCTAGGTTGTTACCAGAGGCTCGGGGATTATGTGAATATGATGTTATGTTGTTTTGATCTCGATCTTTTAAAACCAACCCTGGTGATGTGTTGATATGCTCTATGACATGTTTGTGATTACTATTTGTTATTGCTTTCTAGTTTCCTGGTGCGAAGTTGAAGTGTATGTATATAAGATACCTGACTTAACCATTTTTGAGTCATCGATCAGTTATATTGGATAACCATTTTTGAGTCATCGATCAATTATATTGGATAACCATTTTTGAGTCATCGATCAGTTATAATTGATAACCATTTTTGAGTCTCGATCAGTTACCCTTGGATTGCTTTCGGTCGGTTGAGAGGACTGAAGTGTTTGTTATGTTCTTGATGATGTCATGTGTTGACTTGACCATTTTGGAGTCTTTGATTAGTATTGTGATTTATTTTGGGATACTTTCTGGTTGCTCATTGGAGAACCATTGGATTTTTGTGATTTATCATTGATGCCTTCAGTTGCTGATAGAGAACTGTCGTGATCATATGATTATTATTGGATGCTTATCTGTTGCTCATGAAGAACTGATGTAATTTTGTGGCTTATCTTTTATGATGTTTTTCAGTTGCTTGTATAGGACTGAGGTGATTTTATTATGATTCTTTGATTTATGATTTCATGAGCCTAGGGTAGGTTATCTATGTGTAGTGTCGGGAAGTGGCTTGCAATGGGGATCGGGGCCCTAAGAGGCTGCCTGGAGTAACCCATTGTAAGTTGTTTTAATAAGTGAAAACATTTACACTAAATAAGGGAAAATGAACCTAATAAGATAATTGTATGTTCTCTCCCATGCCTTGAGTGCTAGTATAGACTAGGATGGGGTAGAAAGAACGCTTGGTTACGACCTTGCATTCCATAGTATGCCTTGTCAGTACGAGAGGATACTAGTGGCCGCAGGGATCGGTAGGGACCCGGGATTCCTAAGGGATTGCTCGGGTAACTTCTACGTGACTTTTGCGATGACACTTTCCCGCTTGCATATTAGGTTTCCTATGTGTCTTTGTGGTGCCTCTGGGTCTAGATGTCTATCTATGTTGGAACCCTTGAGTTAGTATACTTTTAGGATTTCCAGACTTAGAGAGTACTTGTGTTTTGTGTTTTGATACCTTGTTTGGGACTTGAGACTATCTCCTCAGCGCGGTGGGAGTGGACCATTTAGGTTCCACGCAGTCGGGTGGTAGTGCTTTTACTCTTACCATTGAGATCCGTTCTGTGGTCACCGTGGCTGGAGTTTTCGTGATTGGCATTTACCTTCACTATGTTCTTGGATTATTATGATGGATGGTTAGATTTTATGATAGATGTTTTATCATTATGGATGTATGGATGTATCATGTATGGTGAATAGTTTCATATATTTTTATGGTACTTTGTATCATGAATTTGAGGATGTCGTATCTTTATCTTTACATATGTATATTCTTTTAAGCCTTTCATACCCTGTGACTTGTACAGTGGATGATTGAGCATTCCGAATTAATTTGCCAAGAGGCATTCGGATCAAATGTATATTATGGACATGGGACTTTCTGATTATTCTTTCATATGTATGTGATAGTTGTTAGACTTAGAATTAGTTAAATTTAAACGTGACTCAACGTCTTGGGATCCTTAAGAAATGTAACTTGCAAAGTATGGTTATCGATGATTACATGTTATTGCTTCCGCTACTATGTGTTTGATGTGTATGTTATACATTCTTACTTTAAAAAAAAAAAAAATGTTTAGCAAACTTAGTGAAACTTTAGGTTAATTCTTTTGGGTCCCTTGGCAGGGCATTACACACCAAGGAGGAGGCTTTGGGTTCCATCCCAAAAGGATGGATTTAGAGATGGAAATTTTTCTCCCTGAGGCTACAAGAAAAAGGTCTAATTTAACCATCATGTGCTTCTTATTTGTCTCTTCCAATTTAAATAAAATGGCAGTGTCATCCACAAACTAGATATTGGAAATTTTATTCTCATTTGGTAAGAAGAGACCTAAAACTTTAGGGGAAAGAGAATTGTCTCTAAGAATGAAATGCAAGGATTGTGTAGCTATTACAAACAATATTGGGGCTAGGGGGAAACCCTGGTTGATAGATATTGAGAGTGCAAAATGTTATGATCTAGCCCCATTCACCTCAATTGCAGCATTAGCATCCTTCAAGAGTATACCTACAATGTGAAGAAAGGTTTCTGGAAACCCTAGGGCCCTCAACATCATGAAGATGAAATTCCACTCAATCCGGTCATATACCTTCTATTAGTAATTAAGTAGCATTCTAATATCTTGCTCTAAACATCTATCCCAGTCCATGGTTTCATAGCAAGTAAGAAGGTTCTCCAGGATATATCTGCCTCTGACAAGACTTGTCTAAGTTTGATTAATTATCTTACGCAGGATGTGCATTTACCTAGATGCCAAGATCTTTGCAAGGATTTTATAACACATTTAAGAGTGTAGTTGGTCTCCAATTTTTAATTAGAGTTTTATCCCCTCCCTAATGAATTAATTTAACGAGTCCTACATTGATGTATTTTCCCAAAGAGCCTTCTTCTAGGGAAAATAAGTATAATTATTGGAGAGTGGAGCTAATCCAATCTATATTAGTCTTAAAGAATTCCATAAGTATCCCATATGGTCCTAGGGATTTCTCTTTGCCCAATGTCGATATGGCATCTTTGATCTAAGCAAGGGAGATTGGTGCTTCCAGCTAGGACTCCATCTCAGATAGTTTCTTAGGAATAATAGATTGGATCTTACTCCTAGCTCTAACCATGTTATCACCAACATCTTTTGAGGAGAATAATAATTTATAAAATTTGGTGAAGGCACAAAGGATACTCTTTGGATCTGTGTAGGTGTCACCATTCTCACACACACACTCAATTTTTTCTTTTGCTTCATTAAATTTCAAAACTTTGAAGAAAAACTTTGAACCTTTGTCCCCCATCTTTAACCAATTAGCTCTAGAAAGGACTCTGGCCCCCTGAATCTTCTCAATTTGAAGTATCCTCAGGTCATGCTTACTTTTAGTAACAGTTTCAATAATTTGAGGGTTGGAGGGTTGGCTTTGAAGAGAGGATTCAACTACTTGTAGGGAGTTGATCAAATAGAGTTGCAATGCTCTACCATCTTTGGCTTTTTTCCCCCACGGTTTTGAATATTTTCTGCCAAGTGTTGAAAATTTAATTCCATTTCAAGATGGGGTTTACATGCCTACAAATGGTTGAATTGTACCACTATATAATTTTGAAGCATGTCTTGATCTTCTAGCAATGAGGCATTGAGAGCAAAGGACTTCGGGACTTTGAAACCAGAATGGGGGGCTTCAAGTTTAAATATTTCAACCAAAATAGGATGATGATCAGAGAGAGAATAAGGGTGGATCTGGATGTGATTTTTATCTAAGTTCTTGGTCCAACTAAAAGAATTATTATCAAAATAGACTCTATCAAGTCTAGAATAAATCCTCTTGTCTCCTCACTGATAATTAGACCAGGTGAACCAGATACCCAAGAATTGATACCTCAAATTAGCAAGGGGGTCTATGAGATTGAGTTTGTTTATCATTCTGGACCAAAAGTATTGTTCATTCCCTTTCCATTTGAACTTAAGGCCACCAGTCTTATCTTGGGACCTCTCCACTAAAATCTCCAACTAAAATCCAAGGGATGTTTGGTACAAAGCTTAACCATTGCCATAACTTGATTTTGTCAGAGTGATCATTAGGGGCATAAACTGAGAAAATGTCAAATTCAAAGTTATCAGCCTTAAAATATACCCATGAGGCTCTATTACAATCCCTCAAGTTAATGATTTTCTTCCTCCATTTAAGGCCTACCAAAATGGTAGTCCCCCCTTCCCCTTAGGATGCATAGTTGAGAAGGTAACTATGTCCTTCCATATGCATTTGAGAGTTATTTCAAGTGCAAAACCAACTGCCTTGACCTCCTGAATCAACATGATATCAATATTTTTTCCCACTTAGGAATCTCATAATAATATACTTTCGATCTGAGGTTTCTAGACCCCTAACATTCCACAAAGCTAGTTTTGACATGTCCATGAAAGTGATTATTTATTAGTCTCCATAGCGATCTAAAAGCCCTCAAAGCATTCTGTCATTATGGTTCCAACCATCTTGAAGGCCTTTGTATTACTACTCATCTAAGAGGGCCTACCCCTTTTCCTCCTTACAAATTCTCCATTTTTATCAATGAGAGGGCTATTATTTTTCTTTTGTTTCCTCTTGTCTTTACTTTTTTTAGCACTGAAGACAAATGTGTCCTCCTCCACAATATTGTTGATTTTGGAGCCTTCCCCCACTGAAACTTGTTGATGGATAATAGGTTACACCTCCCTAGCTCGACAATTATCCCCCAAGGAAGATTGAGTGTCCGTAGATTCACCACTACCAAGATTGGGAGCATCCACCTCTATTATACCTCTAATAGGCAAACCGGAAGTGACTAGGATGATAATGAGGGAATAATCATGAAGTGTTTCCTCTCTATTCAAAGAGTCCCTCTTTGGGGTAATAGGGACTTTTGCATCCAAAATTTTTGGGTTCTCCAAACCGATTTTAGCCCTAGGGATAATTGATGAAGGACAAACAACCTCTTTTCTCATCTAGTTTGGACTGGGGGAGGGATTTAGAATTGAGGAGGACAAATCTTTGACAACCAATTTACCCTTTTCCTTCAAATATCTCAAGGCCAGTTGCTAAGCATTTAAGGGGTGTGGGATGGCACTAGAGGGCTTCGGGTGGAGTCCAAAGTCTAAGGATTGAACATCTGGCAGGGTTGCAAGATCTTTTAAGGAGGCTTGCACATCTGGTAATTTAGGAGCTTCTAAAAGCTTGACAAACCAATCCTTCAAAGCATCCAGTGAGGCTAAGATTGTTAGAATCTTTTAGCCATTGAGAAGCCTATAGATCAATAGATATTTGTGTGGAATCTTTGTAGGTGGAGGAGACGATAGACTTGAGTTTCGGTGGAGATGGGGGAGGCACAGAGAAAGGGTTGTGGGGTTTTTTACTAGCAAGAAGCAAGTAGTCCCTCCTTTTGTACCCTTCCCTTCTACACAAATAATATGCAGTAAGTCCTCCCATGTAAACTATGAGGCAACAAATGGGAGAGAAACTATCATCCAATAAGATATTATCAAGTGCATCTACACTAGGGAGGATTGAAATGAGGATTAGGGTATTAGAATGATCAATTTTGATGGCTTTTCCAAAAGGCTCAAGAAATTACAGAATAAAGTTCCAAACAAAAGGGGGAGATTGCCAATAGTAATCCATCTTGGGCTGGCAAGGGTTAGGACTTCATTGTTAACCGATTCAAGAGACCATGACAATGCCCTAAATTCTTTGTTACCAACTTTCTATAATTGTTTCTCAACCACAAAATTTTTGGTAGTCAAGGTTGTAGAATATCACTATAAATAATCTTTTCTGCAACATACACTAAAAAGAAAAATATTGCCCTAATTTATGACCCCATACTCTTTCAAATCAGTCATTAAGGAAATTCCTTAAAGGTAAATTGAGAGGGTCCATTGTAGCAAAGAAAATTGGGACATTCTTTAACCTATTCTTTTCTTTATCTAACTCTACCCTCGTCTGGTCATTAGGTTTAATAATGAAAAAGGGTGAAGACAAGTCCTTACCTCCATCTCCATTTCTGATGGGTTGAGTGATTGAGGATGAACATTCCTTGATGAACCTGGCTTCAACTAGGACATGGTGGATTCCTTGTAATGCTTGTTTGAAGGAGACTTTTTTTTCCTCTTCCATCTTTCTATTTCCTTGCATCTTCTTCCTGTTTTCCATGACGAACATCAGAATGAGCATGAAAGGCAGTGTGGCTGTAGGAAACAGACCAATTGTTGTTAGCCTTCGTAGAGGAATGAATACCATTATTACATTTAAAGGTTGTTGGAATTTATTGACTAATACGATCTGATTTCTTGATCCATGGAGAGGTCGAGTCCATTTAATGCCAGTACGAGGAAGAATGAAGAGGGCTCTATAGACGCTAGGTTGTAGAGCCCTCTCTGCTCGCCAATTTTCTCTATGCCTTGACTTATATGGTATTTTCTTTATTAAAAAAGATATTCAAATTTTCAATGAGTAAAAAAACCAACTACTATTGAATTTCAAGTAATCTTATATAAATGAATCTATAATAAGTATTGCTTAATATCATTAACTCTCCACCTAAATGAATTAAAACTAATATACTAAATATTGTATGGTTTAATAACTAATAAAATTTACAACTAATCTCCATCTAGATTAATTTGAATTATTTTGTTAAAATAATAGAAAATAATCTATATTCTAACATTTCCCACCTAATGTATGCATTAGATTTTATATTGTGTGTTTTTGTATATCATTAAAAATAATAATAATAGGGGATGACCCCACAGCTTGACGGTGAGTCACGAGCCTTGCCTTTGGGAGGTCATGCATTTGAATCTAGGCAGAAGGTAGTTTAATGTTTATGGGAGGAACCAATGGTGTGAATTTCCCTGTTGTTGGAGGTCTATTGGTGACGCAGGATGTGCGGTGGAGGTTTGTTGGTGATGCGTGGACGTGCAGTGGATTTGGGCATTGTTGTTGTTGTTAATGTGGTGCAAGAACCTCATGAGACTACCATGGAGTGATAAGGAGAACGAAGTGATTGGAGTGATAAGGGGAATTTCACATGCTTCAAGGTGGATGCCGCATTCGGGAGTTATAAGGTGTATAAGAGTAGATTTTGGGGTCATGCTGTCTTGGAGAGATATGATGGAGTAGAGTAATAAGGTTTGGAGTGATAAGAAGTGTGAAATGTGTGGAGTGATAAGGAGATTTGAAGCGATGAGAAGGTGCACCAGAGTGATAAGGGCTGCAACAACAAGGTGTTATGGAACTTGATAAGGTGTAATGGAGAGATAAGGGTAATGTTAGGCGAAGAGAAATATAACAGTAGGTCCATCCAAGGGTGCTGGCTTATCGATGGATCACCCAACCACATCGACTATCAGCACAAATGGTTATGATCTGGAATCATCATAAAAATTCACAGGGATGGGGTCCCCCATTGTGGCCCCACTGGTTCGAAGCTCCAATCAAAAGCAATTACCAACCAAAAAAATAAATAGTAATAATAACAATATAACACATGTACATAAATTATATATTAAAATTCAACTTAAAGAAATATAAGAAAAAAATTAAAAATTAAAATGTTTTAATCTTTAAATTCAAAATATACTTTAATAAATTATATATCTAATATTTTGCCCAAAAAAATGAAGACCTAATTCACTAATTGTGAGAAGTGAATGCAATAGTATTTGTCTACGGTAAGTATAATACTACTAAATTTTAATTTGAAATACAATTAAAATGCAAAATAATAAGAACAATAACTAATGTTGATTTATGTATGTCATTCTTACTTCCATGAATTCAGACGATAAAGTTTACATTAGTTTGAGTGGGATGTGAATGATAACGTAAACATAATGACTCACATATAATAAATTTATAGGACACATTGTAAATAAATTTCTATTATTTTATAAATTAGATTTGGTACGATGGAATTTGTGGTAAGGGACACGTTCTATGTTGGAAAACAAAAAAACTGATCGATCATGATTTAAAAAGATAACAAAAACCATGGCGATGGCTTACCATTCTACAAAAGTAATGTTGTGCTAGCAACCGTGCTAAAAAAAACTATTGGGGGAATTTATCTTCTATGCCTTTTTATAAAAAATAAACAGAAATCATCCAGATATCAAATGTCTATTGGAAACGGCAGTAGGAGAATAATGTGGTCTTCTTCATTTTTGGTTTTTAGTATTTAAATTTTGGAAGAATTAACAATAATCCAAAAGTAATTTCCTATAAATTTGGAAATTGAAAATTTAAACAAATCAAGATAGATAGATAAAATTTTAACGTCCACGAGGCTAAAAATAGCCTATGGGACAGCAAGACAACTCAAGCATACTTAAGTAGCGTTGTTCGCCTCTTGTGTAGACTAATGATGAGCCCCCCCAATTGCTCAATGTACTCTTCGTTGAATAGGTTATGCCAAGAACTGTCACATATAGTATCCGCAACCTTATCCCTGCTATCCTTGTAGGCCTCACATTCTAGAATAAAGTGTTGTTCAGTTTCCACTTTCCCAGAATTGCAAAATCTGCAAATTCTCTCTTCCCAAGCCTCCTTTGGCCTCTTCCAACGCCCAGTCTCACAACGAAGTTGGTGAGAGTTGGTTCTCAGCTGAGCAATAAGAATTTTAGCTCTCCAAGAAATGTTGGCTCCTATGTACGCTTTTTCGAGTTGATCACAAGTGGGGTTGAACTCATTTATATAATATAGTTTCTTCCTCCCAATCTCGCTTCCCCAATTTCTCTTGTAGAATTTCTCCATAACAAAGACCTTTATTTCTTTATTATTTGTGGGGCACATATTGAAATGAATATTCCATTTACTCATCCACTTGATGTTTTGTTGCATCCATGTCCTTTTTCGCTTACATAGTGTGTCCCTAAAGACAACTTTCGGCCATCTTTCCTCTTCCATTTTTTCAATTTTTTTTAGATAGCTTAAAAGGCAAACCATAGCAAGTGCCTCGATAGGCACAACCCCCATTTCACTTAGCATGATGTCATATGGAACAATGCTTTTAATTTTAAACTTGCTTGTAATCAAGCGCTTTTGGATTCCTTCGATTTGTTTCCATTGTGCTATAGTAGTGCTGCTGGCCCATAATTCACACCCATAAAGAACAACTGGCAGCACAAGAAGACCAAATAAGGTTTGAATAGTTTTCCAATCCCACAACTCCGCTTCACGACACCTATTCTAAACAGCGTAGAAAGCCTTCCATCCACCTAATGTCCTTTTATACCTGTAGCTAGACCAGCTTAGTTTTTTGTTGAAATCGATGCCAAGGTATTTATATTCCGCAACTTCTTCGAGAACACTTCCATTGTAATAAAATTCATGTTGATGCTGTTTTTTATTATTATAGAAAATCATAACCTTGGTTTTGTTGATATTGACCTGCATCCCCACCATTCTACAAAAGCGCTCAAGAGAAGATAGATGGTCTTGCAAACCACAAGCAGATTTGGTAATTAAAATGAGGTCGTCCGCATATAGGAGTAGCTTTATAACAAATTCCCCTAGCTGAATGCCTTCACACTCTTGCGTGTTTAACCACTCTTCCAGTTTGTCAATATATAAACCAAATAAAGTAGGGGATAAAGGGCAGCCCTGTTTGACCCCTATATCGCTCCTAAAACATTCTGAAATGCCATATAAAGTTCTGATTTTGACTTTCACCTCTTCGTACATCCTATGAGCAGCAGCTCTGAGATGCCTAGGAATCCCCAATTCTTCCATCCTCAACCAAAGCTTGTCTCTCGAAATGGTATCAAAAGCCTTTTTGAAGTCAACAAAGCAACAAAAAACCTCTTCCTTTTTCTCCCACTCTTTTTCAATAATGTGTCTCAGAGTGACACAGTGATCCACTGTCGAGTGCTTTGGCCTAAAACCAGCTTGCCCTTTAGCACGTTTATGATTTTCTTTTGCCCATTTCCTGATCCTAGTTTCTATCATACTACCAAAAAGTTTAGTAAAGAGGGGATTGATCATTATAGTCCTGTAGTTGGAGGGATTGTTAACATCACCACTCTTAAAAAGTGGTATTGCAAGGCTGATTGTCCAATCTTTCGGAAACCCTTCCTGGCAGATTTTGTTGAAGATTTCAGTGATGTGCGGTGCAAGAGTTTTCATACCCCACTTCAAATATTCAGCTTGAAGCACAACAAGGTCTTTTGCTTTGCCTCCACCCAACTTCTTAATCCCTGTCTCTATCTCTTGCACAGTAAAAATATTTGTGGTATTATTGACCAAAGGTGGTTGTCCCACTCCACCCTCTTGTTCATAAAGTTTCTTAGCATAATCAAACCATTGGGTGGTAGTAATATTATTTTCAGTTTGCTTCCTCCTTGGTTGGAGTTCTTTCCAAAAAGGTTTGGGGTTATTTTTGCCCAAGAAAATTAACTCCTCTCTCCTTGTGGACATAAAATCAATTTTTTTCTTCTTTAGGATCTGTTTGTAGGTCTTAATGTCAAGGTTAGTTTTATTTGACTCCCTTAGATTTCTCCTAGCCCTCTTGCATTCCTTATCAAACCATGCATTGACTGGAAAACAATTAGTTTCAGATTTTCTATTTTTTGCTCTCTTGCATTTTGAAAGAGCCTCGTGAATCAGATTTGATAAATCATGATTGTTAACACCATGCTTATACATAGGGTGTCCCATACAAAGTTCCTCAAGAGTAGCCCTAAAAGTGTTACTATTTTCTGAAGTTAACAAAATTTTGCCTTGAGAAGGTGGGTGTTGAGGGCCTTGGTTTTTTGCCCCAATCCGCCTATCCTTTGCCCAATACAAATTTACGTACAGTGGTCTATGATCTGATTTGAGATCCCAAATGTGCTCTCCAATTTCAACTTCTTCAATATTGTTATACAAATGCTGCGAACAAATTGCATAATCTACCACACTTGCCCCATTGTATGTGTTGCAAGTGAAATTGCCCGACTTAGCCCATCTAGCCAAACCATTACAGATTATTAGATCAAATGTGCCACACAAAGTGATCAATTCTTCCCCAAAATGATTGCAGCCTTTAGCATCTTCGGATATTCTATCCCATTGATGATTTCTCTCTTCTGTGAGCCAAATAGGTTTATCATTTACTTCGGAGCTGAAAATACTTGCTTGCCAATTTGCTGTCCTAGCATTGGAATCTCCAACAAGAAGGACATCCCCACGTTGTGAAAAAATAGCAACATCTTTCTTTAACGTAGCATAAGGGTCATTGTGATCTAAACCACACTTTTTATAAATTTTAGATACTTGTGGAGCAAAGTAACAAGCTGCAATCCTGAGAAGAGTGTTATTTTCCACGATTTTGAGCCATATAAATTGTTGATTAGAATCAGTCTTTTCTAGCTGAATGACATGACCTTCTCTTTCTTTTACTAGAACCATTATACCTCCATGACCTTTACCATTTCCCGCTGCCTCATTCCACACTGCCATCTTCCAGTAGCCTTCAAACAATGGGGTCTTACATCCCTCATGCTCATGTGTCTCTATGAGACAAATAATGTCTTTGCCTTCTGCAATAGGCCCTAACCCAGGCCCACGTCTCCATGGATAACCTTTGCAATTCTAACAAACTAAACTTAAGGACGCCTGGGTTAAGCTTGATTGCTATTTATTTTGATGCGAAAGACTCGAAGTTGAGTTATTATCGCTAGGTGTGATTATGGATCTTGTTGTATCGCTGCCTGTTAAGGTGTTTGTTGTTGCACCTTTGTTGCCTTCTTGCTGCCCTTCATTGTAGCGGTAGCCAAAATGAGCAATAACTGCTTTTCCCTTGAACATCCAAGCTCTTTTGCCTTCATTTCTAGCTGTTCTGATTTTTTCCATTTCCATCCTTCTTTCTACTTGTTGTCTCATAGTTAAATCCTCCTCTAAAATGAAGCGAGAACCCCTCAAGAGTTTTTTTTTTAAAAATAGATTTTGTTTGTCGCTAATGCTGAGCATGACTACCTTGATTGGCCTATTTCTCTCAGCGTGTGGTTTGCCAACCCTCCAAGCTTGGCAGATTTGTCCTTGCCACAACAACACATCTTGTAGGAAATCCCTCGTTAGGTCAAGGGTATGTTCGCCTTCCCCATAGTCTTTTATCCCCTTGATAATTATATTGGATGCCCTAAGCTGCCTTTCCTTGACCTCTTTGTCTTGCGTGTTCACACGAATCTTTGCCTCTTCTCTTGCCATATCAAGGTGTTTGCTGTTTTTATCCCAAGTTTTGGTGACTTCTGCAAAACTCCTTCTCTTTTCTTCACCAACTGCCTTTCTTTGCGAACTAGTGTGAAGAATCGTTTTCTCCTTATTATGAGATGACTCGGTATTTGCTGTGACCTTGTTTGTTTCCAATGTCACATTCAGGTTTTTCCATTCATCCTTCATATTTTGCCATTCAAGCTTCTCGGCTAAAAGTGTTTCTTGCAGCGTTGAGATCAAACGCAACCACGATGAACCGTTAATAAAAAAGTAATATTAAATAAGTTAAACAAATATGCAGTCATATTTCTTTCTACGGATTCTAAGCATTAGCACTTGGCAGAATTAAAATGGTCCTTAAAAACCCATAGAAAAATATAATAAATTTGCAGAATTACCTAATATGCATAATTTTGTTTGGTAGGAATTAGAATTAAGATGCTTTATATCTAACAAGCATCACATTCTTTCTGTGGATTGGGAACCTTGGATATAATAATAAAATCAAACAACTTTGAACTGATTAGAAAATTTCAGAACCTAACATTTAGTCTGATTGCCAAATTTAGTTGCTCTGCACCAGCTTGGTACCACTGACGTCAATATATGTCATGAAGTAATTCACCTTGGCCAATTCAAAGGGCACCGACAAATGCTTTGGAAAGGAGTAGAGCTCGTCCTTGTTAATAATCTTCAGGCCCTTCACATTGTTGAGCATGACGTGAATTGCGAATGACCTCCATCACGTCACTAGTTCGAATCCCCTCGGTCCATCAACCCTCCTCAAATCTTCGCTTGAGCCTTCACATCCACACACAAAAGGGAATCAAAATTTGCGCTTGTTGATGAGCGTGTGAAATCAGAGGAATGCTAACGCATTTATGTCTGCTCCCCGAAATTGACCAACTTCGTAGCATGACAATAGTAACTTCTTGTTCACAACCACCTGTCATGTTTAGCGTGACCAATATTAGTTTTGAGAAAAGTTGTTTACCCAGGTTTCTTTGATAGCCACCATATTTTTTCAATTCCCAGGCGTGAGGAATTGAAATCCGTGGAGAGGTTTTACCAATAAACATGGTCTATCAGCTAATAAATATATTGTAATTTTGACTATTTGTTTATCTAATATATAATTTTATATTTATATCTTTTTTATTTTATATGATTATTTATTCTTTCTAATATGTTTATTTTATCTATATATTGATTATATTTGTAAGTGTATATGATTTCTATTGTGATTTAATCTTTTTGAATGTTTATAATTTTTTTATAATTTTAAAATTAAGTTAAGGATGAAAGACTAATTAAATAAATTTGTCTATGATATTTTACAATATCTTTATATATTCATTCACTTCATATTCTATTGTTTTTAATCATTTTAAAAATAAGTATTTGCATTGAAGGCATAAAATATTTAATATTGGTGCTCTAAAATGACTCTATCTACACATTTTCCATAAACATGTGGCTAAAGAACATTGCGTTCAATCTTTTACCTAAGTTTTGTGGGGTCAAACTTAGGACAATGTGTATTTTGCCACACAATCTTCAAATGCCAAAAAGGGACAAGCATGTAATGATGAACCAAACAAAGTGAAAAATGGAGATATGCAATTCACTAGATCAAATCTACAAGTACAATACATGAGTAGATTTATGGTCCTAAAATATTCATTCCTTGGTCAGAAGTTAAGCATCATTATAAAAACATAGTTAATCTATTTTATCAACCTTCATTGTCATCACCATTTAAGTTAAATTGATTAGTACTTAATTGATTACATTGCTTAATAATTAGCATAGGTTAACCTTAAGAAATGTGTCTTCTTTACATATTAGTGAACTGATCCACTCTTGCACAATTTAATTCATTTCTTGGATTATTATTTTTTAATCACTTGTGTTTCAAATTTAAATTTTTCTATTTTGACCTCTTATTTTTCAGATCTAATCTATTGTTTTTATTTATTAATACATCTCACATTTGTGAAAATGACCCTATGCAAGCAAACAAATGTTAAAATGACCCTATGTGGGCCCACAGATGTCCCTAAGAGTATAATGTCTATATAGCAACAACTACATGTATAAGAGAAATCTAGTATGATATGTGTAAGAAGAAGGTGGAGCTATGTGTGTATATTGGTGGGTAAAAGGCTAACAACCCATGTAATGTCTCATTTTTAACCATGTTATTTTCTTTTGGTATCAAATTGAAACATTTGTATAAATCCTAGCAATAATATTACAATTTTGACATTTTCAAACAATAATTAGGAACTCTTTTATTATATTTTTAAAGGAGAGATGTTATATAATTTAATACGAAAGTAAACATGATTAGATTCTTAATATATTCAAGGTTAAGTTAATTATTTTAATTGTGACAAGGGGGTCATGTGAGCATGAGCCGAACCATGCATTTTAAAAGAAAACAATGTATTAGAAATAAACTATTTTAAATTTAAGAAGGGAAAGCCTATGCTTCAAAGTTAAACTTTTGTAAATTCTAGCAATACTTTTACAATTTTGACCTCTTCAAATAATAACTTGGAGCTCTTTTGTTATATGGTTATAAGAAAAGATGTTATATAACAATACAATATAGAAAATAAACATGATTAGATTCTTAATTTAAGAGGTTAAGTTAATTGTTGTAATTGCAAAAAGGGGAGCCTTGTGAACATTAATTGAACCATGCATTTTAGAAGAAAATAATCTATTAGAAATCATCATTATAACTTTGAGATGAGAAAACCCACAACATAACCCAATTTTGCTACCTATATGAGCACGTGTGTAAAATGTAGCCAACACATCCACATCCAAAAAAAAATACATGTACACATTTAGTCAACACATAAAAAAATTATAATAAATCTTTTAATAAAAGGATTGGTGAAATCTTGAACTTGAAGCAATTATATTCAAATGCTAAATCATAAAAAGTTTTTCCTTAGTAAGTAAAGAATATATACATCGTGTCTAGTTCTTGTTAATAAAATGTATATCAAATTTGATAAAATAATGCAATCAATACAAGCAAAAATTGCCAAAATAATGTAGTTAACGCATCCAAAATAGTTTAATAAATTTTCTAATGAGCAACTATATTCAAATGCCAAACTATAAATAAAGGGTCCTTCCTTAGTAAGTAAATAAAAAGAGACACTTTCCTTATTAAGTAAAGAAGAGGCACATTGCATTTGGTTCATGTTATTAAAATCAATAACATGTTGCTTAGTTAAACAACATTGTAACAACAATGATTTCTACAAGTAAGAAAACTTAGATATGTATTGTAAATGTTGTAGAAAATAAAGATTGTTGTGATATTGCTATCAGGGTTTAACTATGTATTTTTTGAGTCAAACTCATTTATTCATGTTTCATGAGTAGTGATTCACACATGAATCCATCTCTTGTGAGAGTAAATGGAACACTTGACACTCATTGGATCTAGGTGATGCTCACAAAGGTAAAGCATCAAATTAGAATTCATCCTTTAATTAATTAAATATAGAATAGTACAATACCTATATAATCATTTAATAGCTATATAATTAAATTAAATTTAAGTATTAGTATGATAATTAGTATCATGTAAGCTACTACAAAAGTATTAACTCTAGAATTGTAGCCCATCAAACCAACAAAATTAAAAAGATTCTTAACAAGCCCTTTAGGATATCCAAAAATAATAATAGTAAAAAGAAAAAGTAAATTGAGAGTCATGAAGCATGTGGCTCCAATCCTTAGTTGGGAACTTAAATTATTTTATTGTAATTCCCTTCATCTTCAGTATCATTTCCTAGAACCTTCTTTTGCATAATGCACAAAGAAGTGACAGAGTTGTGCATTACATAAAGAATAAAATTTGAGATGTTGATCATCTTCTTTTGAAATTCAAGAACCTTGGTTTTCAAAATTCCCAACTCTCTAGTTATAATTTTATACTTGCTGTTGCTCCCTTTAGCATTGGTCTTGTTTTCTCCCTCGTCTTCATTCGTGGTATCTTGTGTAAGGTCCGCTCACTCAATTGTTTTGCTATCAAATATGTGTAGAATTGTCTTTTTTTGGATTTATTCATTTTTTTGTCATTTCAATGTTCTTCTTCCTCTCAAACATCTTCTTCCTTCCTTGTTCATAGTATCCTTTCCCATAATCATAATCAACCAACAAATTTATTTTACCTTTTTCCATCAAGTGATTCACAAGCCTATTAGATTATCTTGATTTCCTTTAATTTTACTCTTATCCTTCCTTTCCTCTTCCACTTCCTTTATAATCACCTTTGGGATGGTAAAATTAGGTTTCTTAGCTAAAAGGAAGGTTTTTTGGCCTTTTCTCTTGCTAGTCATTTTGGGGATGGCAATCTTGCTTTTCACGTCACAAATTTAGTAGCAATCAAAGGGGGTGTTGGCATTTACATGATACCCAATCATGAGGTAATTTTTGAAGCAATTAGAAAATGGATACATTTGTTTTTTCTATGTTTAGGTATATAAATATATTAGTATGTAGTGGTGTGCTTGAACTATAGGCTTCATAGATGATAATTTCCTTGGCGAGACATAGGGCCAAATGAAACTCGTAAAGCTTATAAATTAAGCCCTTATATAAAGGGATATGTATTTTACCCTTGATTCTTAACAATATCAACAACCTCCCTAACTAAGCTTCCTAAATTATTTAGTAATGAAATGAAAACAAAATGAGATTGCACTTATAAAAATGGTTCAATAAGGGCATGTGGAAAAATTAGTGAACTTTGTACCTCCCTTGCAATGTGAAATAATTCATTAGCATTAGGCATACTTGGCCACAAGGAGGAAACAATATTTGCCTTTCAAAACCATCATGAAATTTTGATTGGGTCTTCATTCCTCCTAAAAATTGGTTGAGACTGTCATTATCCACCACATGATTTCTCCTCTTCCATTTTTTCCTAGTGATTAGTAATGAAATAATGAAGAAATCCTAGTTAGTAGAAAATTGACCCTTCATATATATTATAATCTCAATATTCTCAATAGACCATGATACTACTAATGTCAAGTTGGGTTGTACTTTGGTGTTGATAATTCCCATGATATTAACCTATTTAATTATCATTAATATTCATAGTGTATAATGCTCATCTTAATTTTACCCTTGCACACAAGGCTTCACATTCTTACTAAATATATTTTTAATTGTCATTGGTTTTATAAATAATATTAATTTTATAAAAATTATTATAAATTGTTCATGCGTAGTCTTGACTTCTTAGATTTCATGGTGAATGATAACTTAATGGAGGGAAAATCCCTACTATGGAGCCCCTAACATCAACTATAAAACCTAGGTAGAAGGGCTTAGTGGTATGACGCAATACAAGGCAAGAGAATCCCCAAAGGAGTTGTCCTAGACCCCAACAAATAACCACACAGTGGAAACACTATACAAGATACAATATTTGATACCAAACACAACTCTTTATTCATAAAATAACTAATTACATGCAATGTGCCAAGTTGTAAGGTCTTCTTGGTTATGGCCAAATATAGTAGCAATTACAATAATAGTTCTGAAAGATCCCTCAAGATCCAATTCCCACACTAGCTAGTCTAGATCCACACTTTGATAGAAACCTCCAAGGAAGATCTAAACTTATGCTCACAATCCCACCAAGCAATCTCCTTGTTTCCCAAGCCTTAGCTACTAGCCCTTCTTGAACTGCACCCAAGATCCAATATAAATTGCCTCACATTCGACGCTCTGTCCACACACTTAGAAAACTTTTCTCTTCAACTACTCCACGTTGAAGTTAGGATCCACTCCCCCTAAATGAATGCATAAAGACCGCACAAGACCCCCTACTTATACCCAACTAAGCCACAAGTCATCCTAGCCCAATACAAATTAAAATAAACCCTTACATTAAATATATGCATAAGCCACAAGTCATTTGCAACACTCATTAAATACCTACAACCCAAATTTAATGCCAAAAGGTCAGCTTTCAAACAATTCAGTTAACACAAAACCTAGGTTTAACCAAGCATCAGAGAAAAACCTCGCCAAGTTTCAGCATTCTACTAGACATAACTGAGCTCCTTCATTGACTAAGCTAACTCAGGAAACACTACTATCGAGTTTCCAATGTAAACCAAGCTATAGTATATGCCAAGTGCCACAAGCATAAACAAACACTTTCGTTAACCAATTCACTTAGTTAGCACAACAACCACAAACCACCCGGTAATGACCGAGTAACATCTCTTCACTAACCAAGCATGAACCAAAGCTAAACTGAGAACACTTAGTAAATAGAAAAATTACCTCCAAAGTAACTACCAAGCACTCCTCCAAAGTAGTCACTGAACAAACCCAAGATGCCCCTACATCAGACTCCCCAGGTAAATAGAAAAGTGTGTCCCACACTTTGATGCCCAAAGAAAGATCTGCAACCATCTTCATTTTCACTAAAGGCTTCCACTCCAATAGGGACAAGAAAATCAACATGTAAATCATCCACATCTACATCCATCTATCAAACATCAAAATCTCAACCATCCAATCAGCATGCTCACTCCCAGGAACAAATTGAACATAATTCTTCATCAACAAATCCACATCGACATCAACAACTAGTGAAACCAAACCAGTAGCAATAAACTCCACATCAACAACAATATGTAGATCTCCATCACCACATACCAAACTCACAACACCTGTGGTCTCATTGCTCACAAGATGCTCTATAATTTCCATGTCAAACACAACCAATTGATCTTGAAAACCAATCTCAACCTAAACATCAACAAGATTAGGAATCTCCCTAGTAAGCTCAGGTATTTCATCAACAACCACAAATTTATCTACATCTTTCACATCAAAATCCACAAACTGATCAAAACCAACCTCACATACCTTCGTTACCTCCTCTGCAACCTTGTTATGTCGTCTTCTCTCACTGGAAAGTCTTTTAACTAGATAGACAACTCTCTTCCAGATTGATAGACTCCAACCCCACAAACATCTATGAAATTCAACCATCCCTTCCTTAACTAACTAGAAAGATGTCTCAAAAAACCTCTTCTCTACCACATCATAGAGATTTGCAATCATCCCAAGGTCCAGTCCTCTTAGAGCCATCTTCCAAGATCTTCGCAAATCCTCTATAATAAAGCCACCACCAGATCAAGATCTTTTCAAATCAACTCCTCTCAACCCAAGGTCCTGGTGCAAACTACCTCAACTTCAACAATCTGTCTACACACTCATAAAAAATTATGCTTTGATACCACCTAATGTAGTGCAAGGTAGGAGAATCCCCAAAGGAGATGTCCTAGCCCCCAACAAATAACCACATGGTAGAAACATAATACAAGATACAAGATCTAATACCAAAAATAACTCTTTACTCATGAAATAATTGATTACATGCAATGTACAAGTCCATAAGGCCTTCTTGATTACAACCAAATATAATAGCAATTACAATAATGATTTTTAAAGATCCCTCAAGATCCAATCCCAACACTAGCTAGTCCAGATCCACACTCTGGTAGAAACCTCCAAGGAAGATCTAAACTTGTGCTTGCAAGCCCACCAAGTAATTTTCATGTTTCCCAAGCCTCAACTACTAGCCCTTCTTAAACTGCACCCAAGATCTAGTATAAACTACCTCACATTTAGTGCTCTATCCACACACTTAGGAAAACTTTGCTCTTCAGCTACTCCACATTGAACTCAGGATCCACTCCCCCTGAATGAATGCCTAAAGACTCCACAAGACCCCCTACTTATACCCAATTAAGCCACAAGTCGACTGGGCCCAATACAAATTAAAATAAACCCTTACATTAAATATATGCATAAGCCACAAGTTGGTTGCAACACTCATTAAATACCTAGAACCCAAATTAAATGCCAAAAGTTAGCTCATGGACAATTTGGTTAACACTGAGCCCAAGTTTAACCAAGCATTAGAGAATAACCTCGTCAAGTGTTAGCATTCCACTAAAAAAAAATGAGCTCCTACATTGACTAAGATAACGCGGGCAACACTACCATCAAGTTACCAATGTAAACCAAGCCATAGTATACATTGAGTGCAACAAACATTGCTAAATGCCTTCATTAACCAAGTCACTCAGTTAACACAACAACCACAAACCACCTAGTAATGATTGAGTACCATCTCTTCACTGACCAAGCACAAACCAAAGCTTAACCAAGCACACTCAATAAACACACAAATTACCTCCAAAGTAACTACTGAGCACTCCTCCAAAGTAGTCACCAAACAAACCCAAGATGCTCTTGCATCATGGTCCCACTATTTGTGATACTACTCTAGCTAGTGGCATACCGTGATATGAAGAAGGTGTCTTAGAAACACCTGCTAAAAGGATGGACAAGGCAAAAACTTAGGGTATAAATTTGGCCAAAGGGTGGAAATAAGTTCTAGTGGGTGGATTACAAAGTGATGTGGATGTTGAGGTAGTGCTAGAGTGTGCACAAATGGAAGAGTGAAGAACGATCAAGGTTTCTAATTATTTGGTTGATCATTTCATCTCTTTGATAGAAAACACATTATTTGACCATTTCTCTTTTCAACCAACCATTAATATGGTCATAAAGTGGGTATCTTTGAATGGAAGCTAAAAAAAGTATTGCAAGTAGTGTAATCCCTAGGGCCTTATTTCTATTTAAATTTATGGCAATGAATGTCATGATCTCCATTATTTTTGGTTCATGGAATTTTTTGGAAATCTAATAGGAAAGTGAGATGCTGGGGGGGTGGGGGGTGAATCGGGAACTCCAAAAATTTTACCACTTCAAACATAAACCATACTAAACATAATTCACCAACTCCTCATTAACCTTAATCATGCAACATCATGTAATAACATATCTAACATCTACCAACATGAACAAAACACATAGACAAGTGAATAACACATGACACAAGATTTGGTAATGTAGAAACCCTCCAAGGTGAAGGTAAAACTATGGTGGTAATGACACCCACAAAATATTCACTATTGCAGTTACAAAGTGCCTATTAGGGCTACAATTTGATCACTTCTAATGATCTACGTTGTGAGGGGTCTGCTCTGTTAAAAGCATATAAGTCTACCTTTACAAAAGGATTTAACTTCACAATTGAGTAAGTAATCTTTTAGGAGATTTACAATAGGTTTGTTAGGACCATTATGTTAAGAGATTCACCTGATACACCAATTAGAATCTAAAATTACCTTGATCCTTCGGTCTATACTAAATTGCTAATAATGGATCTTCTCTTTCCAATATCTAATCACCTCACTATGACTAATTTGCAATAGCTCCTAACTACACGACTCAAACTCCTTTAGTCCTTCACAACTCACTGATTCTCCTCCAACTTCACATTCATGAATTCCTTTTTGCCTCTTAAGGTTTCCAAATTTATGATTTGTTCTTCATACTACATAGGGATTAGTGATGTGGAATTACAGGCATGATTACCTCCTTGATCTTCACCTCAATTGTTTCATGCTCAACAAAATAGTTTACATAAGATTTTGTGCTATTCCAAAACTCATATACTCACATGACATAGCTCGGTACATATTACCTCTAACACTACGTAATGCTTGATTCTTCCTACTGATCCTTGGCATATACTATGCTTGACTTAAACTATTTTCTCTTTGAATTTCTTGGCTTATATAACACTCGACTTATATAATGTGTTGCCTTCTAGATAGCTCAGCAACCCCTATATGCTCGACTACAATGATGTTCTTGGCACATATTAAACTTGTGCACTTTTTCTCTTTGTAGCTCAGTCTTCATTGTATTGATTGACCAACTCTATCTTGTAAATGACTAAGTGTTTTGCACTAATAGACAACACCAAGATTGCCTTTAGGGTCAATAATCTCCCCCTTTGGCATTAGTATAAATATTTTTCATCATGATCAAACATATGAAATAACAAAATATTCAAAAAAAATTAGCTTCCCCCTTTGGGTGTGCTCCATACCTATAACTCAGTCTGTAATTGATATTTTCAAAATCTTTTTTTTCAACATCAAATCAATAAACTTTGTCTCCTTATTAATCTAATAATCCATTTATATCCATTTCCCCTTGTGTTTTAGTGATCATATACATTACATTTACATTTCCCCTTCATACTTGACCATACACATTTCCCCCTAGTTTTTTTCACTTATGTCAAGTAGTTACATTCAATTGTGGACTAGGGATTATACCAAATTCATTAAAAAATGGCTAGTGTAATCTCAAGATAACAACATGTCTCTCTATCTTTAATCTGGTTGCTAGATCTACCATATTGTAATCTATAGATAATTGTTGATTTTGAATAAGGTCCTTTACAACCTATTCATTCCTTTGCATCACCTCCAAATGAGGTGATAACAATGCTTGAATAGACGTGACCTCTGATATGATGTTGCATTCCTCATGCAATAATTCTAATTTCTTGCACTCCAAAAATATGATCTTAGAAAAATATATTGAACTAGAACTTGGATCCATGTTTAGATCTATACTACTCTTTTTTAGATATGTATCAATTTTGTTCATCTTCTCCCTTATTTCATTGGTAAATGTTGGGACACTATATATTTTAGCAAACAATGTATTTACATTATTCACTAACTATTCCAAATCAATAACATTAAGAGTCGAGAGTTCAACCTTTTTAAGTGCAATCTCAATTTCTACTTTCTCCAACATTGTGTTCCCAAATTTTCTTTCTGACCATGACATGAATTTATTTTGTGTGTTTATGTTAGGGTCATTAAGTTTCTCAACAATCTTTACTAGTTATTCAATTATGGGGCCCTTTTCATCTAAATTGTCTACATTAATAGTCTCGATAAATATATATTTAATATCACAAAGTACCTATCTTTGTTGATGCTCTCTCCTAAAATTCTCTTGCTTGGCTTTTCTTTCTAACAATTTACTAAGTGTTCTCATTTGTTCAACACTTAATTTAGATGTGTCCCAATTAGGAATCATAATCGCTTCATCAAGAGTAATTGTTTTACCCTTCATGGTTTATGGATATTGATTCATCTTTCTCTTCATTTCTTCCCTTGGAATCTAGAGTGCTACAACTCAGTGTTATTTGTTGTAGTCCTTGTGTATGGACTTCCATATTTTATCTTTATGTCTCCTCTTTAATCTCCCCAACCTTCTAAGGCTCTATATCTAACTTTTTCTCTTTAGGCTTGTTCTCCTCAGTAGTATGTTGTGCATATTCATGCTTCCCTTCCTTTTCATCATCAATTTTGAGTTCACTAGTGGAAATCTAATGTCTAGACACTTTTCCTCCCTCACTTAGAGGTCTTGAGGCAATTGGTCTATCACTGGTAGTACACTAATGTGCTTTGTCATCTTGACTCTTTTCAACCTTCTCACCTTCTATATTTACATTATCATTTCCCTCTTTGGCATCATCCTTCTATTGTCGCATATGGGCATTTTCACCTTCATTATCCAGTTGACTTTGTTAGTTGTCTTGACTAACATTTACATCACCTTGAATAACATCGACACTAAGTGAAATAGTAAGGATAATAGATGTTGAATCTACCTATTGTGTGCTCACCTATGTATCAACCTTTGGATACTCTTTGACTTCTTCTAACAAAGGATATGGATTCAACAATATTTCATGAGCCAACTTGGATATTGGAGCTTCCTCCTTCTTCTTTGGCTCGATCAAAACATGACCTTTACTCTTGCTTTCAGGTTCAGCCACAACATTTTCTTCTTGTGTCACATCCTTTTTTAGGCTAACCTTTGGTTCATCTTCAATTACAACTGCGTCAGTTTTTCCTTCATCTTATTCAACCATATTGATTGTGAATGTTGGATCATCATTGATATCCTCTGTATTATACAACTTTACTTTTTTAGGCTCATCTTTCTCATCAGCTATCATTAATCCATAGATTTTCTTCCATATGATTTTACTCTCTTCCACTACATTTTCTATTTTACTTTTTAAAATGAAAAATGTTCTTCTCTTTGGAATAAATTTGTTCTTGTGCTCACTCGTAGCTTTAGAAATTTGTTTTCTGCTAAGCCCTAGCATAGTGTTGGCAAGTGTGCCTTCTCTAATTTATCTCTTGCTCTTCAATGCATATTGTCATCTTTCATCTATCTTACCATAAAATTCATTAAGTATCAAGTTACCTAATTTTAATGACATATATTTGAAATTTTCCATCATCTCAAGAACTACTTCTTCAACCTTGGCCTTTGTTGATGTATCCAATTTATCATACTTTATATACTCAAATCTTTTCATATCTACACTCCCCTTGATATTATCACAAAATTCATCAATAATTTGGGGTGGCTTGTACACTACAATTCTAAAATGATTGGTATTATCTGACTCGGTCTTTTCTTCATCATCATCATCTTTCAACATTATAATTGTTCTCCTCTACTTCTTTGTAGGTTTACTTAGCTTGGCCTCTTCTATGATGTTCTTCCTCTTTGTTAGGATCTTTCCTTTAGTGGTCTCAGTAACTTTAGCTACTTCTTTCTTGGGATTAGAAACTCCTACAGTACATGCCCCTATCCCTTTCCTTGTAACTTTTTGTCTTGAAGGGATAGGCTCTATGACCTTCTTTTGTGGCTCAAAAGAATAATTTATTTACCTTATCCTTCCTTTTCTTCTTCTTCATTGCCTTCCTCATCATCACTAGACATGTCTTCACCTTTTCCGTTGATGATTTGCAATGGTTTCTCTTGCTATGCTCCTTCTCCAAGTGATCTCTCCAAACTATCTACCATGCCTTTCCTCTTCTTATTTATCTTGGGAGCATTGATATGCACCGTGATTTGTACTGTGGCAATGTCATATCTATCAAATGGCCCAGAATCTTTGTCAATTGGTTCATCCAATAATATTGTAATAGATGTAGTAGGCTCATCAATGTTGATTTTATATGCCATTTGTCTTAACCATGTAATCCTAGGGATGATTGTCTGTACATATGTTATGTTTATGTCCACTAAGAAACAAATGTCATCATAATACTTATCAACTAAGGATTTTGGGATCTTTTTCCTATTCTTCATCTTCTTCTTGAATTCCTCAAAATATACATCCATGACTTTTTCAAATTTGTCATCCAATTGATTGATAAATTCATTGATCTACTGCGTGACTGTTTTCTTCTTGTTCCAAGTAAAATTTCAAATGGTGGGGAAACAACTTTGAACATAAAATATAATATAAACAAGTAGATAACTAAATTTACACATATTGTTCTTTCTCTTCCTGATGTTCTCAAGGTTCTTGAACAATTGCTTCAATTATAGGTCGGGAAGATCATAACTGTGATTCTTTTTCACAATCTTCCACACAACATCCACAATCACACAAGGAACGCTATTCAGTCATCTAGACTAATAAAACTTGTGTGTTATAACCCTAACAACAAAATTAGTCTTTACATATTTGATGGTTGAAATTGGCATATCATGTTTGGTCCACTTTGCCAATGTGTTATTCTCAATAGCCTCCTTGCCTATAATCAAATGGTTTTAACCTTATCCATCACAGGATAGCCAGTGACATGATGAACGATCTACTTTGTAATCTCAGTAGGTTCTCCTTCCAACCATAGCTTCATATCATGAACTCAAATAAACATAATCTTAATCCAATCAATCTTAAAGACTCTAGGGAAGTTCAGGGCATGTGTAAGCCCTTTCTTGGCAATATGCTTGTGTTCATCCTTCAACCTTTCGTTTGCACATAGCTTTGCATATGCACTTCATAATTCAAAACCTCCATCCTCTCTAATCTTGCACACATAACATGATCTCATATCATGGATCAAAATAACTCTTAGTGGGATCAAGAATAGGGCTCCAGAATAATCTCCCTTCACCACAATCTCAGGATATGCCTTAAATTTTGGTGGCTTTCATACTTCATTTCTAACCAATTCAACATTAATAAAATTTTTTGCATTTGATTCCATCTTTTTCTCTACAACTAATGAAGTGGATGCCATAATGTCACTTAGGGTTTGATCTGAAATTTTTTTGCTTCACTTGGCTTCAACACAACTACTCACAAATATGCTTCCAATACTGACAAAATGCACTAAGATATTCTAAGACTTATTCAACCATGCACAAAAATATCTCAAGCTCAATTCTCTCTTCAAATCTTGAATGTAAAGTGATCAAAATGAATGATAAAAATTTCTATATAGGTTGAAAATATAATTTTAGGGCCTCATTAATGTTTTATACCCAGAGTAGGTGCATTACAGGCTATCTCAACCACTACTCTGAAACTTGATAGTAACACTTCAATTTGCATTCAACCAAAACCATAACTTGGTCATTGTTAAATAATTTACTTGATTGCTTAACATTTTTCAAACTTCAATATTGACTCTCAACCATTACTAACTTTGTAACTTAGTATCCAAACATTCATTCGGTTGATACTACAAATATGTCCTCATACATCTAATCTTATGCTAATTTGGACTTTTATGCTTTCAATCTTAGGAAGTGATGTATAATTTGACAATTTTAAAGAAAATCCATACTTAATTCTTTATTTTAGTTTGTTGTGCTAGAATCACTTGGTCCATTGGATTGGGTGATCGCAACTATTTTATTTGAACTATTGTTTTCTTTAGATTTCTTCTTCTAGGTTTGATTCATTTGACTTCTTACTTCTTCGTCACTAAATTTTTCCTTTCCATCATTATCTTTATCATTGGGTATTGATGCTCTATTCCTACACTCTCTTCTTAGGTGACTGACTTTCTAACAGTGAAAGCATACTGGACCAAAGTTCTTCCAATTTCCAAATCTTCCTCAAAAATGTGTTCTCACATAATTTATTGTAATATGTCCATACCTTCCACATAACTAACAAGTGACCCAAGGATTTTAATCCCAATTTATTGCATTACCTTTCCTAGTTGTATTTTCTTGACTCTTAGGTGTCCAACTATGTTTTGCATTAGATATGCAATCTTGTGCCTTCTAACCATACTTTTGACATGTGTAGAAATAACCTTCAAATCTAGATTTAGTTGATATCTTACTGGTATTTGATCTACATTCATATGCTTTATGTCCATACTTTTTTTAATTAAAGCAATAACCTTCAAATTTAAGTTTAGGATTGGACTTACCAATTTTCTCTTGCAAACAGTTGTTGTATGACTTGGTTTTCCATAGTGATAACATGTAGGCTTCTTTCTCTTTGTTCTTGCATTCCTTTGTTCTCCATGCTTTGATGACTCACCTTTCTCTGCATATAATATGAACTCAATATAGCCTAATCTAGCAGTATCATGAGGTCTTCCTTGTACTTTTAATTTTTCATCAAGATTTATCATGGTCTCTCCATATCTGTTCATTGTTTCAATAATTTATTTTTCAGCTCTCAATTCATTTTTCAATCAATTATTTTCTAATCTCGAGTTTGCAATCTCTTCCACTTTCCTAGAAATTTCATGATTGACACTTAATAACTGATTGACCTCATCAAATTGATTGTGTGTCAGCCTTTATACTTCATTGATCCTTTCATCAAGTCTTGCAACCATTTGCATCTTATCATCATCAATTGTAACCTTATTATCTTTAGCTTTTCTCTACTTCACATAGTATTACTAGGTGCATTTCATGTTCTCTCTTCAGTTCTCTCACTTCTTCATTCAAGTTGTTCTTCTTCTCCAATAGATCTATTGTTGCTACATCACATTCACTAGATCTTCCTTCATCACATAAGTCCTCAATGCTCTCTTCCTGGTATTGTGTGTCATTTTGTTGGATTTCCATTTCCTTCATTCTTTTCAACGATTTATTTAGTTCCTCCTTTACATCCAAAACTTGTTTCAATGAAATCTGCAAATCAAGCTTATGATTTTCAATCACCTTTCCTAGTTTGTAGAATTCCATCTCCAAGACTTTTGACTCTCAAGTGGTTAGACTTCTTTTTTAGAGATCTAAGCTCTAATACCAAATTTTGGAAATCTAATGGGAAAGTGAGATGTTGAGGGGGTGAATCAGGATTTCTAAAACTATTACCACTTCAAACATAAAACATACTAAACATAATTCACCAACTCCTTATTAACCTTAATCATGCAACATCATGTAATAACATATCTAACATCTATGAGCATGAACAAAACACATAAACAAGTGAATAACACATGACACAAGATTTGAAAATGCAAAAACCCTCCAAGGTGAAGATAAAATTGTGGCGGGGATGACACCCAAAAAATCTTCACCATTGTAGTAACAAAGCGCTTGTTAGGGCTACAATCTGATCAAAACTAATGATCTACCTTGTGAGGCTGTACTCTATTAAAATCATACAAGACTATTAAGTCTACCTTTACAAAAGGATTTAACTTCATAATTAAGTGAATACTATGTTAGGAGATTTACAATAGGTCTATTAGGACTACTTTGTTAAGATATTTACCTGATACACTAATTAGAATGTAATGGTACCTTGATCCTTCAATCTAAACTAAATTACTAATAATGGATCTTCTATTTCCAATATCTAATCTCCTTAATGTGAGTGATTTGAAATAAATTCTCACTACACTACTCGGTCACCTTTAGTCCTTCACAATTCACTGATTCTCCTTCATCTTTGCATACATGCATTCCTTTTTTATGCTTAATCTTTCAAATTTTGAGATTGGTTCTTCATACTACATAGGTATTACTGATGTGAAATTATAAAAATAATCACCTCCTTGATCTTCACCTCGATCATAAAAACACATTTCATGGTCGACAAAATAGTTTACATAATATTTTGTGCCATTCCAAACTCATATACTCACACTGCATAACTTGGCACATATTACCTCTAACGCTCAATCATGCTTGATTCTTCTTGTCAATCCTTGGCATATATGACGTTCATCTCAAACTATTTTCTCTCTAAATTGCTCAGCTTATATAGCAGTCGACTTATATAATATGTTGCCTTTGGATAGCTTGGCAACCACTGTATGCTCGGTGATAATGATGTGCCCAACACATATTGAACTTGTGCACTTCTTCTCTTTGTAGATTGACCTTCATTGTGGCTCAGTCATAGTGTTTACCAACCAACTCTACCTTGTAAATGACCAAGTGTTTTGCACTAATAAATAATACCAAGATTGGCTTAGGGTCAACAAGACTTATGAGGAATCTCATCCCTCATTACCAATGGAGATTGAGCTTGAACCCTGAACTTGATCTACATCGAACATACCTTGTGTGGTTTTTTACGTTGGGTCTCCCATTCAAACATTGGGGAAAATAAGTATTTTTTGGACTAGACCAATACCCTTAGAAACTATGTCCCAGAGATGAGATCACTAAGGTGAAATTCAAGTTAGTATTTGCTCATTTTTGTGTTAATGTGACCATTATTAAAACTCTCCCCAATTTTATTGTTTTACAATCTCAACTAGGAAAGTGGAAATAAGCATTAGCATATGAGAATGTTGCGGTCTTTTATCCATAGGGTAAAAAATTGAGTCATATAATTTCTAAATATAAATCCCCTAAAAAGTACCATAAAAAACTAAAAGGTATCTCTTCCTCCCCTCTAAGGTTTATTGCACCTCCAAAGGTTGTGGGTTCATATTTTGATAGTGATGAATATCTCTTCATACATGGGCTTCTTAAGATATTAGAAACTCCCAAGAAATTTAAACTGGGGAAGGAACCAATTGGTACTTCAAATCATTCTCCTATCCTACACAAGGGAGAAACACCCCCCTATCATACACCAAATAAGGGTTACTTCTTCTCCCTTAGTGATAAAGGTTTTGATTCATCCAAATGATTTCTTCTCCCCCTACCTATGGGAAAAACCTCCTCACCAAAAAGAGCATCTACTAGTACTTTAGAAGGTGATAATAGATGAATGATCTAGAAAAATAAAAACAAAAATAAGAAGGTTGATATAGGAACTGGCATGAAGGCTTTTTGACTTTCATAATGCATCAAGAGGAAAAAAGAGGTTATGAGAAAAATTGTCAATGGTAGATAGAAGACCTTAGAATATTTAATGAAGATAATTAAATGATGCTTCTTCCATGGAAAATGAGGGGGCTTGATGTAGAGATATCAAAAACAAATGCAAGCAAATAAGCAAATATGCCCACTAGGGCTCTCTACCATAAAAAAAATTCAAACCAAGAACAATAATGAATTTTAGAACCATTTAAGTATACTTCCAAAGCTTCTTAAATCCAAAATTAAATTTTATTTGGTTGGATTTAAGAGGAGATTAAAAAATTATTTGCAAAACCCTTGGTTTTCAAGCAAATTCAGACCTTCGATCAAATATTTTATCATTTCTCACACATGCCGGTGTCTCAAGACTTCAAACCTGATTCATTTGAAAGATATTTCAGCCCCCTAAACATTTATAAAGGATTCAAACCCTTATCCTTTAACATAAACATGTGAAAAATCTAGAAACAAGAAAAAAATGTGAAGAACAATACCCAGAATTTTTAACCACTGTTTAGTAAATTTCAATTTTCTCCCACATATGGAAGAGTTAGAACCTCCAACAAGATTCATTGGAAAGGAAATTCAAATATATATCCAAAAATATAAATTTAAGACCTTAAGTAGGTCACATACACACATGGGAACTAGGAAGTGGCTAACATTTATTTTTAAATAAGAAAATCTCTCTTGTTTCTATATCCAAACTTGTCCAAAAAAACTCTTTTTCATTGTTCATACATTTTCCCTATGATATAATTAGACTAAAAAAGCATATATACATGTTACTCTTGGATTTTTGGGCTCTTTTTTATTTAAAAGACTCTTAGACTTCTAAAATTTCTAGAATTTCCTTGTTTTAAAAGTACAACTTTGTATTATGCAAGAAATATTAAACAACCATGCATTTCTAGTTGTGTGATCCCTATAGAACACTTAGATGGTCCTAATATTATATTGATGAACTAATTAAATTATTATAGCCTAGTTGAAAACTTGAACATGATGGCTTATGGGTGTGCTAAATTATGTAAGTGCCTTACAAAATAAGCCTTTATTATAACTAAATGCAATTAAAAGACTAAATGACATGAACACAACCTATCAAATATGAATAACATGATCTATCCTAATGCATAATGGACATATGTACACGTGGAAATGGAATTAAAAATAAAACAACTCTTCATGTAGGTGCTCCTGCACTAGCACCCCAGGCATATTTATCTCAAGCCCACTTAAGATGAGCTCTTGTAGAGTGGTACCCTTCTTCTTTATACCTTCTTCTATCATCCACACAAAATCTACGTCAAAATAACCTCTAATTTTTAGCAAGTATTGCTAGTAATCCTTTCCTCTTGTCTTCTTCACTACTGTGGTGTCAAGTATCTTTTCTAGCTTTGGTGCCTCCTTCAATGGTAGATCTTTAATGCCTTCTACATCATAAATCTACCCTACATCAACTTCTTCATTGGCTCCTTTGAATGGTGTGAGGTCTACTATGTTGAAGATGGGAGAGATTCAAATCTCAGGTGGCAATTGAATCTCATAAGCATTGGTTCCAAACTTTTTCACTATTTGGCAAGGACCTAGTTTTCTCAACATGAGCTTGGTAGGTTTACCTTTGGGTAGCCTCTCCTTCTTGAGATTGGCCCACACTAAGTCTCCAACTTCAAATTATAAGTGTCTCCTATTCTAATCTACATGCTTCTTATACTTTTCAGAGGTTTGTTGGAGTTGTGCTTTGACTTCATCATGGATCTCTTTTATGGCTATATAAAAATCCACTCTTTGTGCACTAACTTGTTCTTGTAAACTCGTGTCTCTTAACTCCAAGATACTTCTAGGATGAATTCCATACACCACTTGAAATGATGACTTTCCTGTACTCCTATCAATGGAGTAATTATATGCAAATTCAGCTTGGGGTATGATTGCATCCTACTTTTCTCCATGTTGCCTTGTGAGTGATCTCAACAAATTTCCCAATGTTCTATTAACTGCCTCTATTTGCCCATCAGTTTAAGGGTGATAGGCTAATGAGAATGATACATTGGTTCCAAGTTTCCTCCATAAAGTCCTCCAAAAGTGTCCCACAATCTTCACATCCCTATTTGAAACTATGTTGAAAGGTAGCCCATGAATCCTTATGACTTCTTTGAAAAAGAGATCTACTATATGGGAAGCATTATTGGTTGATTTCAATGGCAAGAAGTGAGCCATCTTGTTGAACCTATCCACTACCAAAAACACATTATCATGCCCTCTTTGTGTTCTTGGTAGCCCCATTACAAAATTTATTGTTATGCTTTCCCATGGCTTAGATGGTATTGGCAAAGGTTGATAGAGTCTTGCAATGGTAGTCCTCCCTTTGGCTCTTTAACAAATCATACATGTTTCCACATGGTTTCTAACATCAGTCTAAAGTTTAGGCCAATAGTAATACCTCCTAACCAATTCTAAGGTTTTATCCAAACCAAAGTGTCCACCGATTGTTCCACTATGCTTCTCTTTTATAATATTTGACCTCATAGAGCACCTAGGTACACATAGTTTCCCTTCTTCGAAAATAAGTTTTTCTTGTATCAAAAAATCAGAAAAATCAACATGGTATCTATCACCAAACTCCATACATACCTTGTAGATTTTACCAAAATCTAGATCTGCTACATACATGTCCTTTAGTGCTTCAATTCCCACACTTTCTAGCTAAATTTTGGAGACAGTCATGTCCCTTCTATTGAGAGCATTAGCTACCTTGTTTTCTATACCCTTCTTGTGCTTGATGGTGAAGGTATAGGCTTGCAAAGACTCCACCATTTCATATGCCTATGCCTTAGCTTGTCTTGGATATTTAGGAAACCAAGTGCTTGGTTATCCGTATACACAACAAAATCCTTTGGTAACAAGTAATATCTCCACCTTTTGATGGCTTGAACCAAAGCATGCATTTCTAAGTCATAAGAAGAGTATTTCTTCTTGGCTTCATTTAGCTTTTCACTTGAGAAAGCCACTAGTTTTCCTTCTTGACTAAGAACAACCCCTCTAGAAACGTTGCTAGCATCACATTCAACTTGGAAAAATTTGTTAAAATTAGGTAAAGAAAGAATTGGCTATTCACTAACCTTTTTCTTAAGCAATTCAAAAACTTCATTGGCTGATTGACTCCACGCAAACTTACACTTTCTTCCACCTTTAATAGTTTCTAACATAGGAGCACATATATGGCTGAAATTTCTTATGAATTTCCTATAAAATGTAGCAAGACCATGAAAGCTTCTAACATGTCTAACTATTTTAGCAGGTGGCCAAGATAGTATAGCACTTATCTTTATCCATCTTCGAGCTACCTTGGGAGATCACAAAACCAAGATATGTCATCTCCTCTTGCATGAAAAGGCACTTTTCCAACTTTATCACCAATTTCTCCTTGTGAAGTCTTCTCAAAATCATGTCAATGTGTTTTAGGTGTTCTTCCTTTATCTTGCTAAAAATAATATGTCATCCAAATATACTATGATGAACTTACCATTGAAGTCTTTGAGCACTTCATTCATAAGTCTCATGAAGGTACTAGGAGAATTAGATAGTCTAGATGGCATTACCTTCCACTCATACAATCCATCATTGGTTTTGAACATTGTCTTCCACTCATCTCTAGCCCTTATTCATATTTGATGGTACCCACTCTTTAAGTCAATCTTGGAGAAATACTTTGCACCTCCCAAGCAATCAAGAAAATCTTCAATTCTTGGCATTGGAAACCTATATCTGATTGCAATCTTACTAATGGATCTTGAATCAGTGCACAACCTCCATGTTCCTTCTTTCTTGGGTGCCAAAACAATAGGTACACCACATGGACTTAATTTTTTTGCAATTAAACTAGAATCTAGCAACTCCTTTACTTGTCTAGCAATGTCCTCATTTTGTTGAGGTGTCATCTTGTATGCAACCTTATTCAGTAAAGTAGCTTCTAGAATGAAATCAATAAAATGACTAATGTCTCTTATAGGTGGTAAAGACTTTGGCATACCTTCTAAAATCAAACCTTCATACTTATCCAAAAGTGCTTTCACTTGACTAGGAATTTCCTTCTTTGTTTAAGCCTTCTTCTTGTCATTTTCAATTGATCCTTATGTTTGTGGTTTAGGTATTAAAAGAAAACAAGGCTTAGGTTTATCCTTCATGTCTTTGAAAAACTTTTTCTTATCAACCATCATAATTTTGGCTCCCCTCTCTTTGTTCTCTTCCACTTCTTCACGATTAGCAAATAGAATCAATCTAATAACCTTTCTATCCTTCTTGATGGTGTATACATTAATTTTTCCATCATGTTGTGCCTAGAAGTCATATTGCCAAGGCCTGCCAAATAATAGGTGGCATGCATCCATGTCAACTATATCAAACAAAATTTTGTCCTTATACTTTCCAATGTGAAAATCAACCCATGCTTGCTCATTTACAAGAGTTTGTTAACCCTTTGTTAATCATGAAACCTTATAGGGAAAAGGATAAGGTGCTCTCCTAAGTTTTAACTTCTGAAACATCTCAAGAGAAACTAAATTTTTAGTAGATCCTGAGTCAATAATGACTTTACATACCTTACCTCTTCATTTGCAAGCAGTCCTAAAGACGATCTTCCTTTGTGGTGGTTCCATGTAGTAGGTACCTTCAAAAGTGTTCTTCTCATCACCAAATTTTCTCCTCTTTTAGGTACACTATCTAAATCAGCCACTTCTCTTGGTATTCATCATCTTGTACCAAATGTGTTCTTCTTTCACCTTGTGAACTTGTACTAGCTCTATTCGGGCACCTAGATGCATAATGTCCCTCCTTATTACAATTGAAGCAAGTTATTGGACTTTCCCTTCTACCACCAAACCTACCTCTTGAATTGCCTCTTCTACCTCTAAAATTATCTCTAAGATTTCCTTCACTTTGATTGGTTTCTTGCTTTATCTCCTTATGATCATCATGGATTTGTCCTCTTCCTTGGAAGTTTCCTCTTATCCTTTGGTTTCTTCCTCTTCCTCTTCCTCTACTATTTTGCTCTTTTCTTCTCTTCAATTTGGCTTCCACCTTCAATGCTAATTGATAACATTTCTAAACTGTATTTGGACACAATAGATTAATTTCTTCTTGAATGTTCAACCTCAATCCATTAAGGTATCTAGCAACTTTCACACTTTTACATTCACTTTGTTTTGCCCTTAGGCTAATTTTTTAGAATTCTTCAATATAGGTTGTGACATTTAGCTCCTCTTGTCTTAAACTTTGTCTCCTCCTATGTAGTTGGATTTCATAACTCTTACCTTGGAACTCATTTTGCCCCATGAATTTATCATGTTCTTACCTTCTTTGACCCTTTCTCCTTGTGTGAAATTCCACCAAGTGAGGGTTGCTCCCTTCAACTTTGACTTGGCAGTCTTTACCTTATCTTTCTCTATTGCATTTCAACATTCAAAATAGTTGTTCAATGATTCTATCCAATACATAACAACATCAACATCCATCTTTCCTAAAAAGATGGGTAGGTCACCTTTGGCATCCTTCTTGCCAACTCTTTCAAGGGCTTTTATGAAGTATCTCTGGTCTGCAGGCAAGTTAACCACCTCCTACTTAGGGGCATTCTCTTTTTTCCCTTCTTCCTCTTATTGTGAGGAAACCTTTACTCGTTTCTCCATCTGGCCCTTCAACTGCTCAAGTTCATCCAATAACCACTTATTAGTTTTCTCTTGTCTCAACTTTAGATTCTAATTTTGACATAAAACCCAATTGCTTTAGGACCTTTCCCCAAGTTCTAATACCAATAATGATGCAGAGATATAAAAAACAAATGCAAGCAAATAAGCAAATTTGTCCACTAGGGCTCTCTACCATAAAAAAAAATTCAATCCAAGAACAAAAATGAATTTTATAAGCTTCAACTATAGTTCCAAAGCTTCTTAAATCCAAGAGGAAATTGCATTTGGTTGGATGTAAGAGGAGATAAAAAAATTTCTTTGCAAAACCCTTTGGTTTTCAAGCAAATTCAAACCTTCTGTCAAAGATTTTATCATTTCTCACACATGCCATCGTATGAAGACTTCAAACCTGATTCATTTGAAAGCTATTTCAACCCCATAAAAATTTATAAAGTACTAAAACCATTATCCTTTCACACAAACACGTGACAAAGATAGAAACAATAAAAAAAAAGTGATGAACAATACTCAAAATATTTAACCACTGTTTAGTAAATTTTAGTTTTCTCCCACATACGGAAGAGTTAGAACCTCAAACTAGATTTTTTGGAAAGGTAATTCAAATATATATCAAACCATATAAGTTTCATACCTTAACCAGGTCACATAAAGACATGGGAACCAAACATCAAAATTTTGTTTTTTTTTTAAGATAATTTTTTATATATTAGAAAATCTCTCTTGTTTCTATATCCAAACTTGTCCAAATTTTTTTTTTTTCATTGTTCATACATTTTACCTATAATATAATTTCACTAAAAGGGCTTATATATATGTGACTCTTGTTTTTTTTAGCTCTTTTGTATTTAAAAGACTCTTGGACTTCTAAAATTTCTAGAATTTCCTAGTTTTGAAAGTGCAACTTTGTATTATGCAAGCAATATTAAACTACCATACATTTCTATTTGTGTGACCCCTATAAAACACTTTGATGATCCTAATATTGAATTAATGAACTAATTAAATGCTTATAGGATAGTTTACAACTTGAACATGATGGCTTATGGGTGTGCCAAATCATGTGAGTGCCTTACAAAATAAGCCTTTATTATAACTAAATGTAATTAAAAGACTAAATGACATGAACATAACCTATCAAATATGAGTAAAATGATCTATCCTAATGCATGATGGACATATGTACATGTGGAAATGGAATTAAAAATAAAACAACTCTTCATGTAGGTGCTCTTGTACTAGGGTTGCATGGCTCCTGAAAATAATTTTCTTCAATGAATTGTATTATGGAATATGATGTTCACATTCTTCTCTTTGAGGAAATAAGGAGGGTATAATCCTCTTTCAATACTCTTGAAAGGGTTTCTTGGCAAGGATTTTACTTTTTTATAAATAACATCAATGGTGCTTCTATTGACATACCCAACATGTGGAATGTGGAAAAGGTTGGTGGGATTTTGACCTTCTCCAATTGATTTTTTTCATTACCAAATTCACTTCTAAGGATAATGCTTAGTTCATAGGTAATGATTATTCATCCAACTCATGCACCAGCATAAAAGAAGTCTGGAATGAGATCTCAAGCCATATTCATCAATCCATTAACTCAAATTGGCTTCTTGTTGTCCTCCAAGTTCTTCCCCTCAAATTAATGGGTGGTGTTGAGGACTATATTGATAATGTGGTTACTTATTATAATTCATTAACAAAATTGGCATGGTTGATATTGATCTTATACGAGATTTATTCAAATGGTTAAATATTAGGAAAGATATGAAACACACTTAGGTAAGAATTGATAGATTCCTCTAATTGACTAACTCACATATAGGATTTAACTCCTTTCCAACTAATCTTCCTTGCATACTGTCTAATTATTATTTACTTTTATTGGAATAAAAAATAAATTGAAGAAGGGATAGTCTTGATTGCTACAAAATCATATGGAGCACTCACTTTGACTTCCATTATTATTTTAAGTGTGGTGTGACCTACTAGTGATAAGAACTCCAACATTCTAGGTGACTAAAAAATTAAGTACCATCAGAAGAAATGTGAAGTAATGGAAATAAGCTCATATATGGCAATATTTTTTAATAGAAAATAATAGCTTTTATGAAGTTAAATTTTATCAAGGAAAAATGGATAGGGATGAACTTTTGGAAATAAATGCATGCATAAGAGGAGGCATTAAGATCTAACTAGAAAATCATTCCACACAGGTATGAAATATTCTAAAAATAAAGGTCTATAGTCTAGTGGCTAAAATAAGGTGACATAAAATTTACCTTTTTTCATTTTTGATGCAAAAGTATCATGGGTTCTTTGCCAATCTTGCATCGGCCAAAAATATTTCTTTTTTATTATTCTTGTGTGTTGTTTATAGAATGGTTGTTGTTGTTTGTGTTATTTTTTTTTCTATTCAACTGGTTTCATAATGTGTACATATTGTGGATCATTCTCCTATGTTAATAGAACTTCATTTGATCTCATTGAAGAGTTGTCCTTTCTCTTTGCTCATAGCTTTTTTATTTCCTATCATGTCAAGTAACATAATGGTTGTTTGCTTTTATGATGTTTTTGTGTTATCGACAATTTTCATGGCCTTGGAGATCTCTTCTTGGATCATGTGGACATATATTTGATCCCATGGTTATTTTTTGCTTATTTGTGTCATTTATTTCCCATTTGGGGCATGACCTATATTTTATAATAATTGTATATGTCAGGTTGAATTGTGGTCTTGATCACTATATATTTGAGATCTAGCATTAGAGTAGGTGATCAAGAAAATAGAATGAAGTAAGTAGAAGAAGGACAATACAATTTTGGCTATGTAATCCCAATATTCTAAGTTCATTAAATGTAATTTGATTTTATATGGCTGCAACTAGGTAGGCCTTATGCCTAGCACATGTAAAGAAGTCTATCCCTTATGCCTAGCACATGTAAAGAAGTCTATCTCAACACACCTACATTGAATTCTATATAAATTAGTGTTTCTTTTATATTTGTATTAGATTCTATGTGTAACTCTAGAAGGGTGGTTGGTGAGTGTTCCTTGGATCCAATTTACCCCTTTGTCTCTTGTGTTAGATGGTATTAGAGAAAAATTTTCCTTGCTTGTGGGGTTTGGGATCATCGAGAACTTTGTTTGGATATGTTTTAGGGTGGAAAACCAAGTTTCTAACCTATAGCTTGTAGAGGGTTATTATTCTTACAAGAACTATTGTCAAAATGGTTCTAGGTAGATGAAATGAAGATAATTCTATTATGGACATGTTAATTCAAATTGAAACTAAGCTTGAAATTATTGATACAACCTAGAGAAGAGTACAACTTTATGATGTTAGTGACAGGGAAGAAGTAGTTACACCTAATTCTGAACTTGAAGTAGATCAAGATGGAGAAATACTCTTGAGATCCTTGAGTAGGCATTCAAGACCTTCTTTTGAACATTCAAGTTACTATAAAAATCTTGATACAGATGCCTTGTTTGATTGGATCTCTGAGATAGAGAAGTAGTTTGATTATGAAAGTATCCTCGAGGATAGGAAAGTGAGGATAGTAGCTACTAAGTTGAGACGAGATGCTTCTCTTTGGTCGAACACTTGCAAAATCATAAACAAAGAAGAGAAAATGAAAAGATCAGAACTTGGGTGAAGATGATTGGTAAGTTGAAAAAAATTCCTTCATGTTGATTATCAAGTTAATTTGTTGAGAAGAACACAAAATTTGAGGTAGAAAGATATGACTATGAAAGATTACACTAAGGAATTCTACAAGTTAGACAATAGATTTGGACATGTTGATGATGGGGTTGAAAAGGTTTCTAGGTATCTAAATGGTTTGAGAACTTCAATACAATATGAAATATGTTTTGTAAAGATGGAAAGTGTAGAAGAAGCATATTTGTATGCCTCAAGAGCTGAAGAAATATTGGCAAAGAAACATGAACATAGATAGAGGACAAGAGGTGGAAGATTTCAAATGAAAAAATATATATCTTATGGAGAAAGTAGCAGATCTGATGATACATCTCATGAGAAAGGAAAATCAGAATAGAAAGAAGATAATGCCAACAAAAGAAGATGTAACTACACTAGAGGCAATTCTTCTACTTACACTAGGAATAATAGTAATGATAAAAGATAAGATATATATTGGTTTAAAGGCACTTGTTTTAAATGTGGAGAAGGACATAGGGCCTTTGAATGTACCTTTTTGGAAAGAAGATAGGGAGTAGTGGAAAAAATGATTTGATTCAAGAGTAATTTATTGATCCTCTCAATGAACCTAAAAATGGAGAGAACCCGATGATTAGAAGAACCTTGTGGAATGAAAAATTGGATGGAGAACCTATTTTGAGGAAAATTCTTTTCAAAACTAGATGTAAGATTGAAGGAAAAATGTTGAATGTGATCATTGACAATGGTAGTTTGGATAATGTAATGCCTACCCCTAGTTGACTTTTCTATTGGATTGCCAAATTCTTTTAGGCTTGTTTTCTAATTATGTTTTATGATTAGCAGTATTTGGTTACCAGGTTTGATTAGATGTTATTTCATACTCAGTTGATTTATGTGATGAGTTACATAGTTATTTCATGTGTTGTTGTTTATCCTTTCAACGATGATGATATGTATGTTCATTTAGTGATTTTAGTTATCTCATGATGATTAGTTAGATGAATGATTTATATACAGTTCTATGGATACTTACCCCATACTTGCATGTGTACGGTGTATGTGTATGTTTTACTTTATGTATGATTCTTCTAATGTGGTTGAGGGAGGAAGTCGTAGTTAGCTGCTAGTCAAAATCTACATGATGCACCACTCCCTGCCATTATTTTTTAGTTTAGATTATATGAGTATGTACATGCATGGATTTTATGCAGATTGCAGGTACTAGGTATCAACTTCCCTAAATTGCTAGGATGAGCATACCCTATTGCAGTATCTTAATGGCAAAAGTGGGGTCGAGTCGAATCCTAAATCCTAACCTAAGCCAATTGTCCTAGAAAGTAGGACAAGTATCTGAGTTGTTTACCTATCCAAATTTGTCAAGTGATGTGAATTCATGATTTTGACCCTAGAGTCTGATTATGTTCTTTATCTTGCAGTTGAGTTTTTGTATTTAGTCTTGTGGGTCTGTTGTGATTTTTAGTTTTAATTAAATCAAATTAGAAAATGATTTAATGATTTAATTTAATAAAAAAATTATAAAGAAAATTCAATATTTAATTATATTTAATTAATTGAGAAATTAATTAAATAAAATAATTAAATTTAAAAGATTTAATAAAAGTTATAATTTTGGCATAATTATATTTATTTAATTTAATGATTATTATTTAGGAGTTTTATTTTAATAATAAACTCTCAATAATATTATTATTTAAATTAATAAATACATTATTAAAGAACTTGTGGTTTAATAAGAGAGAGAAAGGAATTGATTTAATAAGATTATTTTAATTAAATTTGCAAAAAGGTTGCACTTGAAATTAAAATATAATAAAATAATAAAGGAAAAGGGGTTTCACATGATTGCACAATTGAAGTCCTAAATTGGGGAAAAACTCTTTATTTGGAAATTAGAGTTCATTTCTCCATAACTAAGATTTGGAGGAGCCTATTTCCGAAAAAGAGGTTTTCGAAAGAAAAGGAAAATACTTGCATGTTTTGTGTGTTCGTTGTTTAGCATTAGATCCAAGTAGGATCTTGTGAGTTTTGTACAGTAGTTCATCTATGAAGTGATATGTCTTCATTGTGTCTGATTAAAATAATTTTAGATTATATTTGGGTTGAAACCCTTGTTTGAGAAGAAATTGATTTATGTTCTTTGAATTCTCTGTATTCTTTGTGTCAGGGTGAAGTTGTTTTCAGAATTCAATTAGGTGGAAACCCTTGTTTGCGAATCTACTGTTCTTTGTTTTCAAAGATGTCTGTGAATGAATTTCATCTTCTTGAAACCCTTGTTTGTTAAATTGAGATTGGAAACCCTCATTTGATTTAAATTGGGTGATTCATAATGGATTTGATTAAATTCGAGAGAAGAGTTCTGAAAAGAAAACTAGTTTTGAATTACTTAAATTTAATTGTTTAAATTTCATTGCTCTATCAAATCTAGATTGGAAATTTTATGTTTTTAGCAGGTTTCCATTTTTGGAAAGTTTCTATTTTTAGTAGGTTTCCATTTTCAAAAAGTTTATATTTTTAGCAAATTTTTCGTTTTTAGCATGTTTCCATTTTTGAAAAGTTTTTGATTTTAAAAGGTTTCCATTTTTGGAAAGTTTATGTTTTTAACAAGTTTCCATTTTTGGAAAGTTTCCTTTTTAACAGGTTTCTTTTTTTTGAAAAATTTCTATTTTTAGTAGGTTTTCATTTTTTGGAAAGCTTCCATTTATAGTAGATTTTCATTTTTAGAAAGTTTCTATTTTTAGCAAGTTACCATTTTTGGAAACTTCCCATTTTTAGCAGGTTTCCATTTTGGGAAAGTTTTTCCAAAGCTTAATAAATATAAAATTATTTTGGTAATAATTGATTATTATTATTATTATGCATTTTAATAAGCATTATTAAAATTTTAAATTTAATTATTTGAAAATTTGATTTATTACTTTATTATTTAAATATAATTTTAAAGTAAATTGAAAATCAAAAAAATTAATTGGGAGAATTAATGTTTTCTTTTATAACCTTGGATGTGTTTATATGGTTTAGATATATGAAAATGATTTTTAATACAAGGGAAATTTTATTATTCGAAAACCTTAGTAATTATAATACTTTGAGAAGACGAAAACATGTTATGAATGCTTTAAAATAATTGAGAGGGGGGGTGAATCAATTATTCAAGGTCCAAATGTCCTAATAAATTTTTTTTTCACTAAGTATAATAAGCCTATTTAAACTAACCATGCATCGAAGCTAAACTTTCTTCTTAACAAGTTACTTATAAATCAACATGCAAGAATAAGACATGAAAGATCAACACATAACATAGTGATTTACGTGGAAACCCAATTTGGGAAAAACTACCAGTAACATGCTACTCCTTTCTCACTCTTCTGAAGTGATGCCCTATTAAAGGTTACAAAACACATCGTTAAATGTGACATGGTTAAAGGATTTCAACCACCCTTTTAGAAGTGGGCCTAGTTAAAGGACTTTAGAACATTCACTTGGAATATCACCCTATTAAAAGATTTACAAAATGGCTGTTAAACCAACCTAAGTCCATAGAATTTTTTCCTAACTAATACAATTGCTAGAGAGTAGCAATAAGGCCTTTTGATATGATATAACTCACAACATAACTTATAGATTTCAAATCTCAATTCAGTTCACAAGTTTGCCCGGCTTTTAGTCTCTGTAGCTCTGACAACTTGTCCTCCTTTCATACTTTGTCTCCTTGAGTCTTCATGCTCGTTGTGCCAATGCAATCACCTCTGTGGTCACCTATTGAAGCAGAGTCTCTGTACTCTGTTCTTCCCTCTTGATGCCTTCTTCTTGACACCACACACTCTCTCCAACCTACTTGCTTCATGACCTATAGCTCCTTAAATAGAAATCTTGAATACTTTTCCCACTCTAATCTTTGGTTTGAATAGATTAGGTAAGATACGATGTATCTACCCCTTATCTTGTTTCTTCTAGAAACATCATGTAGAATCCTCCTATATTCGCCTAAAAATGGTTAACCTAGAATTCTGTGCCACCAACTTATTATTCTTATCTTCCATCTGGTTCACAAAATTCAAGGTAACAATCTTGTCAGCTCAAATCTGGTGAATCTTTGACTTTTCAAATAATGCAGCAGCTCAACATTATTGACTTTCTAATGCTTGACACATATTGTGTTACTCGATACCTACTATGGATTCACTCAGCATCAACTAAGTTTTACTAATGCTCGGCACCTATTACATTTTATCTAGCTCGACACTTGAACTTGCTCAACATTCACTAATGAATTTAGTCAAGCTTTGTAGACAGCTTTGTTACAACTTATTCTTCTAGAGTTTCTAAGTGTAGCCAAGCTCTGTATCTTTAAGTGTGTTATCAATACATCATTTTACCATTGTCTTAACTGATCCTTGTACTTCATTACAAAACCATAACTCAACCTTTCCGTTAGGTGCTTTTGTTACATCTTATTGATTAAATCAACTTCATCAATCAACTAAGTGATAGTACTTGGATCTTATAAGCAATTGTCATTCCAAAAAATAGTAGGTTTGTCATCAGTGACAAAACAATGATTGAAATAATTCTTTATCAAAAATCTCCCTTCAATCTCCCTTCTTCAACAATGATCTTTTCAATCAGATTTCAACAATCTCCCTCTTTGGCATTGAAGGCAAACCTAACTGATCAACCAAGTTATCAAAATGCTAACTAGGTTAAAATAGTAAGTCAAATGCCAAAAAGAAAACTTTGTATCCAAAAATATTCATTCTATCAGCAACTTTGAAATTCTTACGACTCCCTTTGAATTTTGTAAATAACTCCCTCTTTTAAAGTATTAGGGATATCTCTTTTGTTGATACACTGTCTTTCTCCTTTTTGTTCTACTCTCTCTCTGATCTTGTCATCTTGATTGATTCTTGTCTATGTTGTTTTCTCCTTCTTAGCTGCTATTTCCCCTTTTACACATTTAATCCTGTAGATTTGATCAGTTTCTACTATTTCTCCCTCTTTGATAACAATGTCAAAGACATATTGTTTCAACATCTTATCATACAAGTGTAGCATTTGTGGGAACTTCAATTTCTCTCTCTATCACCTTGCTTGTGACTTATTTGAAATTTTAACATTTTAATTATTTTAGGAAAAACCTAAAGTAAAGATCCTCTACATCAATTTATATCATTTGAGAAATCTACTCATTTGATGCAGGGCAGTCTTGATGTTACTTAAACAACTTTAGATAGGGGTATCACCCCTAACTTACCTCTAAGATACTCAAATTCATCTTTAGGTAAAGGTTTTGTGAAGATGTCAGCAATTTGGTCCTTTGAGTTGACATATTCCATCTTCACTTATTTGTCTTCCACCAATTCTCTTACATAGTGATACTTAATTGCAATGTGCTTTGTTTTGGCATGCATCACAAGATTCTTTGATATGTTGATGGCACTTGTGTTATCACAATAGAGTATCACAAGTTTAGTTATCTCTTCCTTCATACCTTTCAACATGTGCTTGATCCATATAATATTAGTGCAGTTGATAGCAACATCAACGTACTCAATTTTAGCTGTGGACTGTGAGGTACAACTTTGCTTTTTGCTAGTCCAAGTGACTAATCTTTTACCTAAAAGGAGCGCTCCTCCATTGGTACTTTTTCTATCATCAATATTACCTCCCCAATCTACATCACTGTAGGCATTCAATTCAAACTTTTTAGTCCTCTTGTAGTATAAACCAAAGTCATATGTTCCTTTTAGGTACCTCATTATTCTTTTTATTGCCATAAGATAATTTTCTTTTGGGTTTGCAGAAAATCTTGCCACCATTCCAACAGATAATGCAATGTCTAGTCTACTGTGTACAACATACTATAACTTTCCAATCATTGATCTATACATTGTTTGATTTACTTCAGCTGACTCATCATTCTTGGATAACTTATGTCCTATTACCATTGGTGTATGGACTAGTTTTGAATCCTCTAAGCCTAATGTTTTGATTATCTCCTTGATATATTTTGATTGGCTCACAAATATGCCATGTTTCAATTGATGTACTTGCAATCCAACAAAGTATTTTATTTCCCCAAACATTGATATCTCAAACTCATGTTTCATTTTATTAGCAAAATCTTTGCATAGTGCATCTTTTCCTCCAAATATTATATCATCAACAAAGATTTCAATATCAGGATGCCTTTACATTTTTTTGCCTTGATATATAGGTTGTTGTTGTCATCTGTTCTCTCAAATCCTATCTTCACAAGATATTTGTGAAATCTCTCATACCAAGCTCTAGGCACTTGTTTCAAACCATAGAGTTCTTTATGTAGTTTGCAAACCATATCCTTGTTGTTCTCATCAAAAAATCCATCTGGTTGTTCTATGTAGACTTCCTCTTCTAGTATACCATTCAGAAAAGCAGACTTTACATCTATTTGATAGACTTTAAAACCTTTGTAAGTAGCATATACAAGTAGAGTTCTTACTCCTTCCATCCTCGCAACAGGAGCAAAGGTTACCCCATAGTCCAATCTTTCTTCTTGAGCATAACCTTTACAAACTAGTATGGTCTTATTTCTTGTGATCTTACCATTCTCATCTAGCTTGTTCCTAAATATCCACTTGGTACCAATCACATTTTTATCAACAAGTCTTGGAACTAAAGTCTAGGTTTTGTTCTTCTTTATCTACTCAATCTCCTCTTCCATAGCTTTACACCAATCATCATCTAGTAGTGCATCTTTCACTATTTTGGGTTCAATCTTGCTCAGCAAACATGATTCATTTCCTAGTCTGTTCCTTGTTATTGGTCTGACTTCCTTGTCACCAATGATTTTTCTACAGGGTGATATCTTCTCACATACTTGGGTAACCTTGGTTTTGTCATTGTTTCCATGTTAGCTCTTTCAGCTTTAGAGTCACTATGCACATCTCTTTCAAGTAGCTCAACATCTCTTTCATGTGTACTAATTTCAGAATTAGAATTGGCATTATCTTCATTTTGTAACTCGGCTTTTGAATGTAACTCAACATTCACTAGTTGTGACTCGGCCGATACTAAAACTTGTTACTGATTCCCAACTTGATTGGCAGCTTCTTCTTCAGCAGACATTCCTTCATAGAGGTACACAAAGGATTTGTGCTCTTCTAATTTCTTGGATTCATCAACTTGAACTTCTATATGCTCATCAAAGTTTACATTGACACTCTCCACAATTTTGTTAGTGTTAGTAAACACTTATATGCTTTACTTCTAGTGGAGTATTCAAAGAATATGTCTTCATCACTCTTTGCATCAAACTTGCCATTACTAGAATCTTTAAGAATATAGCACTTACAACCAAACACTTTGAAATGTTTTACATTGGGTGAGTGTTCATACCATAATTCAAAAGGTGTTGCATTTGTACCTTTCTTGATTTGTACTTGATTCAGGGTGTAAATAGTTGTACTTACAGCTTCTCTCTAGTACTTTAGAGCAACATTCTTCTCCATCATTAATGTTCTGGCACAGTCTATCATTGATCTATTCCTCCTTTTTGCAATGCCATTTTGTGGGGGAGTTCTAGGTGCTAATGTTTGTCTTTTAATTCCTTTGTCATTGCAAAATGTCTCAAATTCTTTTGATGTGAACTCTCCTCCTTTGTCTGATCTTAGGCATTTCAGACTCTTTCCTGTTTCTTTCTTAACCTTGGCCAAATACCACTTAAACATTTGAAATGCATCAGATTTTTGCTTTAAGAACATGACAGTCATCATCCTAGAGTAGTCATCAACAAACAACATTATGTATCTATCTCCTTTGTAGCTTTGCACTTCTATTAGGCCACATAAATCAGTATGAACTAACTCTAGTACTTCTTTGTAAGTATAGATTTTTCTTTTGAAACTTGACTTGGTCATCTTTCCTAGCTGATACTGTTTGCACATTGTATTGTTAGGCTTCTTCAGTTTGGGCAATCCTCTAACTTTCTTTATTTTTTTGATGCTAATAAGATTATCAAAGTTGACATGACATAGTCTTTTATGCCATAGCCACACATCATCAAATCTTACAATGAGATAGGAAACACCCTCCATATTTAGGTAAAATAGATTACTCCTAGTTTGGTCTCCTATTCCTATTAGATTTCCATTAGTGTCACAGATTTTGGTAGTTTTATTTCCAAATTCTACTTTGCATCCTACATTGCCTAACTATGAAACACTTAGCAGATTGTAGTTCAATCCTTCAACATAATATGCATTATCACATGAAATTTTCTCTGTAAACTTAATGAAATCTTTTCCTTTGATTAGGTATGGAGCATCATTTCCAAATCTAACATTATTTCCACCATACTAAGTAAAGGTAACAAACTTACTTTTGTCTCCTGTCATGTGATGTGAGCACCCACTATCTATGATCCATCTATCATTCTTGTTTACACAGGTTACCAGTGCTATTGCCGAATCTTCATCTGACTCATTCTTCATAGCTACATAGACTAACTCGTCATCATTTTCATTAGAATTCTCTTCCTCAACAATGTAGCACTTTTTGCCTTTTTCTTTGTAATCTCTACCATCATCTTCTCTTCTGTTCTTGTGCTTGTTGCCTTCTTTGTAGTTCTTTTTCTCTGTGCATTTTGCAGCAATATGTCCAACTTCATTGCAATTAAAATAAATGATAGGTAGCTTACCTTTGAATTTACTTTTGCCTCTATGAAATATTCTGGCCAGTAATGCTTCCAATTGTTCCACATCTTCTTCATCTATGCTGTTGTCACTGGATGCATATTTTATCTTTCTTTTCTTCTTCTTTGGTTTCACCTCTTCAATGTCTTTCAATAACAACTTGGCTTTGAAAGAAGATTCAAGATTCTCAGGTCTATAGTTATCAAAGTTGAATAACTCAAATGCAATAAGTCTACCCACTATACCTTCAAGAGTTAGTTTGTTTCCTAGTATGCATCTTAATTCTTGGATGGTTAATACTCTAATAACATAGATGGGGAATAAAGTTCTTAAGAATTTTCTATTAACAATTTCATCATCTAAATGACCACTCAAACTTATTATTGCACTTACTACTTCCTTTATTCTAGAGGCATATTGAGTAATGTTCTCACCTTCCTCCATTCTCATGTCATCACACTTTCCTTTGAGGCTTTCTCTTTTTTCTCTTTGGACATTCTAATCTCCTCTATAAATATCTAACAAGGCTTTCCACATCTTGAATGTAGAGGTACATCCCTTGATGTCATCAAATTCAACATAGTTGAGAGCAGATGCAATCTCTAGCATTGCCTGATTGTGCTCCTTTTTCTTCATATCTTCTGTAGTAGGAACACTAGCTATATGAACATGTTACACTTTAATTGAAGTTTGTGCATGAACACCTATTGATCCAAGGTGCAATTTCATTAAACTTTTCCATTCAACAAAGTTATCTTTGTTGAGCTTGGGAACTTCTCTCTTAGACATCTTGATATTTTTTCTTCTAGTACCTTTAAACCAAATCAGTAGACGGATCTGATACCAATTGTTAGAAATGATTTAGAATAACTAAGAGGGGGGGGGGGGAGGGGTGAATCAGTTATTCAAGGTCCAAATGTCTTAATAAAACTTTTTTTTCACTAAGTATAGTAAGCCTGTTTAAACTAACCATGCATCCAAGCAAAACTTTCTTCTTAACAAGTTATAAATCAACATGCAAGAACAAGACATGAAAGATTAACACATAACTTAGTGATTTAAGTGGAAACCCAATTTGGGAAAAACCACCAATAACATGCCACTTCTTTCTCACTCTTCTGAAGTGATGCCTTGTGAAAGGCCTGGCCTGTTAAATGCTAAAAATGCATTGTGAAGTGTGATCTGGTTAAAGAATTTCAACCACCTTGTTAGAAGTGGGCCTAGTTAAAGGACTTTAGAACATTCACTTGGAATATCACCCTGTTAAAGGATTTACAAAATGGTTGTTAAACAAACTAAGTACATAAGATTTTTCCTAATTGATACAATTGCTAGAGAGTAACAATAAGGGCTTTTGATTTGATATAACTCACAACATAACTTGTAGATTTCAAATCTCAATTTAGTTCACAAGTTTGCCTAGCTTTTAGTCTGGCTCTGATAGCTTTTCCTCATTTCAAGCTTTGTCTCCTTGAGTCTCCATGCTCATTGTGCCAATGCAATCGCCTCTATGGTCACCTATTGAAGTAGAGTCTCTGTACTCTATTTTCCCCTCTCTATGCCTTCTCCTTGACACCACCCACTCTCTCCAACCTACTTGCTTTATGACTTGTAGCTCCTTAAATAGAAGTCTTGAATACTTTTCCCACTCTAATCTTTGGTTCGAATGGATTAGGTAAGATATGTTGTATCTACCCCTTATCTTGTTTCTTCTAGAAACATCATGTAGAATCCTCCTATATTCACCTAAAAATGGTCAACATAGAATTCTATGCCACCAGACATCATTCTTATCTTCCATCTGGTTCACAAAATTCAAGGTCACAATCTTGTCGACTCAAATCTAGAAAATCTTTGACTTTTCAAATAATGCAACAGCTTGGCACTATTGACTTTCTGATGCTCAGCACATATTGTGTTACTCGACACCTATTGTGGATTCACTCGGCATCAACTAAGTTTTACTGATGGTTGGTACCTATTACATTTTATCTAGCTTGGCACCTGAACTTGCTCAGCACACACTAATGAATTTAGTCAAGCTTTGCAGACAACTTTGTTACAACTTATTCTTCTAGAGTTTCTAAGTGTAGCCAACCTCTGTATCTTCAAGTGTATTATCAATACATCATTTTACCATTGTCTTAGCTGATCCTTGTACTTCATTACAAAACCATAACTCAACCTTTCCCTTAGGTTCTTTTGTTACATCTTATTGATTAAATCAACTTCATCAATCAACTAAGTGATAATACTTGGATCTTATAAGCAATTGTCATTCCAGCAAATAGCAAGTTTGACATTAGTGACAAAACAATGATTGAAAACATTCTTTATCAACAATCTCCCTTGAATCTCCCTTCTTCAACAATGATCTTTTTAATTAGATTTCAACAATGTGAACCTTGATTATAATAAAAAACTCTATAAACTGTATCACTTGGAAATGAGAACTGAAGCCCTGGTTCTATACTAAACTCTTATGTTTGAAGAAAACCTAAAGAACTATGAAAAAAAATGTTCAAAAGACTCTGATGAGATGTATGTGGTTATACATTTGGGGCTTTATGTTTAAAAGATTTTTTAATGATTTGTTGAGAGTTGAGACTCGTGTGGACTCGAGAACATTAGTAAACATGTGACTTAAAAATGATATGGAAACTAGAAAACCTTGAGTTAAAATTGAATTGTTGTATTTTCAAAACCTAATGAGTTATGTAAGTTACATTGTTATGTACTTCATGTGATGCGTGGTTTACTAGTGTTGGGGTTCGGGTTTGACTTAGTACTTTGACTAATCAAAATGTTTACTAGAGGCTCAGAAGTTTTGTTCTGTGATGATGTTATGTATATGATATTTTATACTTGACCATGCATTGTCTATGATGAGTTTGATATGTTGTTTGTTGATGCTTTCCAATTTCTTGTATAAGACTAAGGTGATTGTTATGTTTTATCTTCTAATCCTTTCCAATTGCTTGTATAGAACTGATGTGAATGTTGTGACTTTTATGGTGTAACATTTGAGTCTTCAATCAATTATATTTTGATGCTTTTAGTTGCTTGTATAGGACTAAGGTGATTAATGTGTCTTATCTTTTGGTGCTTTCCAGTTGCTTGTACAAGACTGAGGTGATCGTAAGATTTGCCTTTAGGTACTTTCTAGTTACTTTTAAAGGACTAAGGTGAATACTATGTTCTAGCTATAGGTTCTTTCTAGTCACTTGTCAAGGATTGAGGTGAAAACTATGATTCTATAATTTGTACTTTTATGAGCCTAGGGTAGGTAATCTATGTGTACATTGGGAAGTGGCTTGCAATGGATGCTGGAGCCCAGAGTGGTTACCTAAGTAACCCATTGTAAGTTTTTTTAATAAGTGATAACATTTTATTTAAATGGGTTTTAAAATAAATTAATAAGAGTCATTGTTTTTCCTCATCCATGCCTCGAGTGCTAGTACAAGATAGGATGGGAGTAGAGATGATGCTTGGTTACGATCTTGCTTTGTTAGTATGCCTTGTTTGTACGAAAGGATATTAGTCCCACACAGAGACACTAGAGGGCCAAAGTCCAGAGAGGATGCCAGGGTAATCTTAGATTTTTTCTCATGTGATGAATCTTGCCCACTTACACTAGTAGATTTCTTACGTTTCTTTGATGCCTTTGGGTTAAGATGATACTTGTGTCTTGGTACCCTCTAAGATAGTTTTCTATTAGGATTTCCTTGACCTAGATGTTGGTTTTGACTTGTGGTTTGATTCTTGTATGGGACTTAAGTTTATCTCCTCAGTGTGATGAGAGTGGGCCATTTGGGTTCCATGAGGTTAGGTGGTAGTGCTTTTTACTTTTACCTTTGAGATCTGACTGTTGGATGTTGTTGCTGGATGTACCTATACAGTTGATCCTTTCTTTTTGATCTTGTGCTTTCTATTGGATAGTTATACCTTTTTATATTGTATTCGATTTCAAAGATCTTATGAGATGATGTATTATATTCATGATGTATATTCTTTGAGCTTTTCATATCCTGTGACTTGTACAATGAATGATTAAGTATTCTTATTATTGTCAAGTGGCATCCTATAATTGTATATTATTTAAATAGATTCGTACTTGTAGTTATTCTTTAATGTGGATTTGTTATAAATCAGATTTATTATTAATTAAACTTAAATGTGATTCAACCTCATGGGACCCTTAAGAGATGTAATCTATTTTATGATGGTTGTTATGTATGTGAGTTAATGCTTCCACTATATTTGATCTCTTGATGTTATCTTAAAAAAAAAAGGTTTGACAAACTTAGTGAAACTTTTGGTTAATTTATTTTGGGTTCCCTAACGAGGCATTATAGATAATCTAGCATTTGAAGAGTTGGTATCTAAATTTTAGTTGTAGAGATTGAAATACTCTAACCCTTATCACATTGGTTGTAACAAGGATGAGCACAAGTTACTGGTAAGTGAGTGATGCCTTGTGAAATTCAAGGTCGAGGACTACTTTGATGAAGTTTTGTGTGATATTATGCCTACAGATTATTGATATATTCTTTTGAATAGACCTTAGAAGTATGATAGACAAGATTTGCATGATGGTAAATTAGATTAGTATACTATTTGGGCCAATGGAAAGAACCAAGTATTTTTACCTTCGATTGAGAATCTTGAAGAGAATAATTATACCACAATAAGAGTCTACTTGGTTGAAGGAAATAAATTTGTTAAGGATATGAACAAACATAATGTTTTCTTTGCTTTGATCCCTAGAAAGATTGAGAAACAAGATGAGCTTGAGCATGCACCTGATGTTAGATCTTTGTTGACAAAGTTTCAAGATGTTATTTCCAATAACATACTTGATGGTTTAGCTCCCATGAGAAGTATTATTCACTATATGGATTTGATACCTAGAGCTACTTTTCCTCATAAGGAACCACATAAACTAACACTTGCAGAGAATGAAGAATTGACAAGTGCAAGAATTACTTGAGAAAAGTTTGATTAGAGAAAGTTTGAGTCCTTATGCAATACCTACTATATTAACACCTAAGAAAAATGGAGAATAGAGAATGCACACTAATTATAGAGCTATACACAGGATAAAAGATAACTACATGTTTCCTTGCCTAAAATGGATGACATAATGGATCATTTTATTAGAGCAAAGTATTTCACTAAAATTGATCTAAAAAGTAGATATCAACATATTAGAATCAGAGGAGATGAAAATAAAAATTATTTTAAGACTAATGAGGATTTGTATGAGTGGTTGGTTATGCCTTTGGTTTAACTAATGCACCTAGTACTTTAATGATATTTATGAATGAAGTTTCAAAGAAATTCTTAACAAAATTTATGATCGTATATTTGGATGAATTACTAATCTACAACAAGACTAAAGAAGAACACCTAATGCATATTAGACAAGTGTTGTAGAGGTTAAAAGAGGAAAGTTCATTGATAAACCTAAAGGAATATTATTTTATGAAGGACAAGATTATATACATTGGTTTTCTTATCTCTACTAATGGATTGAAGGTGGATCTTGAAAAGTTAAGATCTATTCTTGATTGGCCTACACCTAAAAGTGTTGGATAAGTTAGATCATTTCATGTATTAACAAGTTTCTATAGAAATTTTATTAGGAATTTCAGTTTAGTATGTAATGCTATGATAGAGACAATATGAGGTGATAAAAAGGAATTCAAATAGACACATGGAGAAAATAAATTCTTTGAAATATTGAAACAAAATGTAACAAAACTACCTGTGCTTGTTTTACCTGTTTTCATTGAAGTTTTTAATTATGATGCTAGTGGGAATGCAATTAGAGCTATTTTCAGTTGAGATGGTAAGCCTATAGCTTTCTATACTGAGAAATTAAATAATTCTAAAAGAAATATTTAGTCTATGATCAAGAGTTCTATGCAATTACTCATACCTTTAATAAACGAAGACATTACTTGATGCCCAAGGAATTTGTATTGTACACTAATTATAAAGCATTAAAATATTTGGGAAGTTAGAATAAGTTGAATTAGAAACATATAAAGTGGGTTGAGTACATGCAAAACTTTTCGTTTGTGTTGAAGCATAGAAGTGGACAATCAAATAACATAGAAGATGCTTTAACTAGAAGAAGAAGCTTGCTGACAAAGATGAGAGTTGAAGTACTTGGGTTTGATGATTTAAAGAACTTGTATGAAACTGATCCTAATTTTATAGAAACTTGGAAATCTTGTAAGAATCACCTAATTGATGATTAGGATAAGTGGGTTTATTATTTGATTTGGGAAGACATGTTGTTTAAGGGAATTTAGCCATGTATGCCAAGAGGATCTATGAGAGAAAACATCATTAAGGAGAAACATAGTAGTGGACTTACATGATATTTTGGGATTGATAAGACAATGAAGTTGATTTATAAGAGATACTTTTGGCTACATATTTATAAGGATTGTTCAGAAGATGGCAAAGAGTTGCAAAATTTTCCAAGTAGCTAAAGGAACTAGTTAGAATGTGGGATTGTACTGCACCATTTTCCGTTCCTTGTAAACCTTGGAATGATATCAGTATGGACTTTGTTATGGGATTATCTAGATCTCAGAGAGGTAATGATTCTATTTTTTTTGATAGTTGACAAATTTTAAAAGATGGAACATTTCATACCTTGTAAGAAGACATTAGATGTAGTATGCATAGAAGATCTATTATTGAGAGAAATTGTGAGAATACATGGATTGCCTAAGACTATTGTTTCTAAATGAGATACTAGGTTTACTGGTTACTTTTGGAGAATACTTTGGAAGAAGTTAAATAGCAAGCTTAAGTTTAGTTCTTCATTTTATCCACATAAAGATGAACAAACTAAAGTTGTGAGTAGAATTTTGGGTAACTTGTTGAAATGCTTGATTGGAGACAAACCTACTAATTGGGTTTTGATTTTGGCACAAGTATAATTACGATACAATTCAATGAACAAAAGTACTAAGTAGACTCCTTTGGAGATTTTGAATTGAACACATCCTAGAGGTACTACATAATTGAGGAACTTGAATACTAAGTTGAAACATAGTGGCAAAGCTGAGGAATTTGTAGAATTTATGAAGAATTTGCATGAATAAGTGAGGAGTAATCTAAAGGACATTAATCAAGAATATAAAGAGAAAGCATATAAGAAGAGAAGACATAAATTTTTTGAGGTTGGTGATGAAGTGATAGTGCATTTGAAGAAGAATAGATTTCCTATTGGAACATATAGCGAGCTCAAGATGAAGAAATTTGGGCCTTGTAAAATTGTGAGGAAGTTGATAGTGGAAATGCTTTTGAAGTTTAATTGCCTGAAGACATGGATATTTCAACTAGTTTCAATATTTCCAACATATACGAATATTTTGAATTTGATGAAGAAGCATCTAATAATCCTAATTATCCTAGGAAGAAGACAAAGGGAATTGAAAGAATCCTAAATACTAGAATAAGAAAAAGTACTAGAGGAAAATATTACGAGGAGTATCTAGTTTAGTGACAGAATAAGCTAGTTGAAGATAGTTCATGAATATCTCAAGTTGAGTTGGATCTTTTTTATTCTTCTCAAAATATCAGGATTTCCTAATGTGGACATCAATATTCATTTAACCCATGTGTCTAATGCAAGAACATGTTGGGTTCTTTGGAAATATTGAATAAACCAAAAATATTTCCTATTTATTTTTCTTGTTTGCTATTCATAGAGTCACACTTGTTGTTTGTTTTATTTCTTTATGCACAATTGGTTACCTAATGTATACCTATCATGGATCATTCTTGTATGTTCACATAACTTCATTTGATCTCTCTAAAGAGTTATCCTTTCTCTTTTCTCATATCATGTTTATTTTCTGGCATGTCAAGTAACAAATGGTTATTTTCTTCTATGAGGTTTTTGTGTTATCAAGGATGTTCAAAGCCTTGGGGATCTCTTCTTGGATCACGTGTGGACCTATCTTTGATCATGCATATGTTTGTTTACTTAGTTGTGTGGTTGTTTATTTCCCCTTTGGGGATGGACCTATATTTTTTAATAATTGTATCTACCAAGCTAACTTGTGGTCTTGATGGCTATATTTATGAGCTAGGATTAGAGTAGGTAAGCAAGGAAGTAGAATGAACTAAGTAGAAGAATGATAATAGAAGTTTGCCTATATAGGCATGATATTTTAATCTTGCTAATTATATTTTGATTGAAAATGGTTGTAACCAGGTAGACCTTATGCCTTTAAATATGTAAAGAATATTGTCTCAACACATGTACATTGGACTCTATATAAATTGGCGTTTCTTTAAGATTTGTGTTGGCTTCCTTGTGTAACTCTAGCAGGGTAATTGGTGAGTGTTCCTTAGGTCCACATACCCAAAGGTCCCTTGCATCAATTTTTCATCATGTACTCATAATAAAAAACACCATACTTAGACTCTAAGATGAACATAATGATGTCAAAAGGGAAGATGTGAAGCTAGGTCTTCTAGCCTCAAATTTCTTCTATAAGGCCTTTAGGGATGATAAATATATTGTTTACTATAGTTTAGAAGACCAATTTTTGGACATATCCAAAGGTTTATTCCTAGGGATAATAATGTGTACATGATCCCAATCATGACAGAGAAAGTGTGAAATTTACCTTGTCTATGGGTGCCTTCAAGACACTAAGACCATGTGGTTTCCCTCATACTTTATTATAGTTTTTGAGATATAGTAGAATTCGATGTAACTAATGCCACTAGATACTTATTGAAAACAAGCAGGCTTCTTAAAGAATTAAATTACTCCTTCATTTTTCTATTTCCCTAAATATAGGAGTTACTCACTTTTCATGATTTCAAAGCCTTTGTAAAATGGTCTATAAAATCTTTTATTAAGTTTCAGTTAATAGAATTAAATCCATGCTTGATAATCTCATTAATTATAACCAAAATAGATTTTTCTCTAAGGTACAATTCCTTAATGTAGCCATTACTACCCATAAATTACTCCACTCTATGGAGAAATAAAAGCTCTCAAGGATGGATTTCACAAAAAATGAATGAAGTTTAAGTCAGAGAGTAGAATAAGTACCAAGCATAGTGATAACTGAGAAGTATGGTAATTGAGTATAGTTATGACTGAGTAGATACATTACCAAAGGACAACAAGGTTATTGAGAACTTGAACACATATATATATTGAGTGACACAAGAAGCATGTGAATGTTTATAAATACACAAAACTTTATTAAGTTGATCCCTATAGAGATAGGAAATGGTTTGAATAGATCGAGACAAAGATTAGGTAAGATTTATGGGATTGCAACATGACTTTATGGATCCCTAGCTACAAGTATTGACCAATGAAGTAAAGAGGCATATTGTGATGATGAGGACGAACAAGAATAATTTATCTAATTAGTCGTGAATTTTGGAAGTTTCCAAGCCCTAATTAGATCACGTGTGATGGAAGTTTGATATTTTCTATATAAAGAGAGATCAAGAACAAATTATTAATTTATGAGAGATGAAGTTATGTTGAGAGAATGATAATTTGACAATATTTTAGTAGAATAGAGTTATAGGGTAGTGAATGAGGGCATATTAGTTGAAATCAATCACTAGAAGGTGATATCAATACTAAGTATATTAGATCTGAAATAGGAAAAGTAATTTGCACATTTTTAGATCATTTACTATTACTTTCTTACCATTATAGAAAAAATCTCTAAATAGAGTGGACCTATCAGTCCTTGTGTAAAATCTCCTAGCCGAGTGCACACTTGAAGAGTGTTGCTAAAATCCTTTAACAAGGTGGATGTTAATTGATCCTATTGTATTACTCCTAACAGAGTAAGTCACCAAAAGTGACATTTTTGTATGCACTAATAGAATACCTTATTACTATAGTAGTGAAGGATTTATGGGTGTCCTCCCCACTATAATTTTACCTCTAACCAAGGGTTAATGTTTGACCAAATATGAGTGTCAAATTTGCTGATGATGCATGTGATGTTATTACTATTATTGTTCATAAAGTTATTCATCATATTTTATTATAAACATGCATGCAAATTGAGTTCATGTATCAAGAGGGTAAACATTATTAAGGGATACAAGTTTCAAGAGATATTGATTCACCTCCCTCTCAACATCTTATCTTTTCATAATATTTCAACAACTTGTTTAGCGGGCTAGAATTTTGGTTAAGACATGTTCGTATTGATATGTTTGAGGTAGTAGATGCTAGAATGTTTAGAATAACTTGGGGGGGGGGGGGGGAGGTGGTGGTGGGGGGGGATTAAACAAGTTACTCAAGGTCCGTAAGTACCAATTGAATAATCAAACAATTAAATATTATTAGTTTTTCTTATCGTACTGTACTTCAATCTCTATTATAATTTTAGTAACAAAATTAACTAGTAGTTCATTGTCCTAATATAACAAACTTTGTTGAATGTAAACATTTGAAATTTAAACCACCATAAAACATTCAACACAAGTTTGACACTATGATTTAACATGGAAAGCCAATTTGGAAAAAACCACCAGTAACATGTCACCACCTTTTCACTCTTTTGAAGTGAGCCCTATTAAGAAGCAACCCTGTTAAAGGTTTATAATACACACTATTAGATGTAACCTGGTTAGAGGATTTAATCACCCTATTAGGAGTGGCCTTGCTAGAGATCTTTAGATCATTCCATTAGAATGTCACCTTGTTAAAGGATTTATATAGATTGTTAAGTCCTTGAATGACTGTTAGGTCAACCTTTGACTAAAAGGATTTCAATACAAATTGTTTACAATGATTAGAAAGAAAATAGTAGGGTTTGATATGTATGTTTACAACTCACTTTGCAGATTTAGATCTCTATTTAGTTCATGTGTTTATTATCTAATAAGCCTTCCTTGTCACCTCTGTCCTTGATTTTCTTGGCAACCCTTCAAGCATTCACCCTTCTCTTCACAACAAACTTAAGCCTTCTTGTTTAGATTCACTTATCAACCTCAAAAACTTGAAACAAAAACAACTTTTCTATTTTGTTCTCTTCTTTGCATATCCCTCTTTTGCACATTCCCCATAAAGTTCATCTGAGCACCTCCTTAAATAGGTAATTATGTCCTTCTCCATTTTCACAATCACTGCAGATCTTAGGGTTCATGATTTGATCCAAAAAATTCATTGTATTTGTTCATCTTTCTTCTTTTCTAAAAACTTCTCATCGAATTCATTCATTAGGTATCTTACCTAATCCTCTCCTTGAAATAAATTATCTAACTCATGAATCTTATCTTCAACACACTTTCCATATCCCAAGAAATCAATCGAGTTAGCTAGAAGTCATAATTTCTCATACGCATTCAAAATACTATCAGTTGACCATTACTAGGTTTTGACACTCAGTCATCATTGAATTGCTAGGTCATTATAGAGCTTCTAGCTTAACATCAATACTGTCTACCTAGTCGATATTGATGCTCGATCAACACTAAATTTTATCAACACTTATTGTTGCTCAGTTGACACTAGCATCACCAACATGAACTTAAAAGTCCCTTGATCTTTTACTCTGTTGCTTGGTCAAATCTTACATAAGTGATCTATATTGGCTTGCATTGTCAAGGCTTGAACATCAACATGATTTAAACAATCACTTTGTCTTGTCAAAGTCTAACTAATCAAATGTTCATTGTAGCTTTCTCTTCATAACTCAACCTTTCCTCTAGGTGCTTTTGTTTTGAGAAAATTCTAAAAATATCTTCACCAATTAAATAGATATGACATTTATATTAGATAGAAACATGTCTCACCAATAGATTTGACATCAATAAAAATACAACAATTGTTCCACTTGTAGTTTCCAACAATATACCTCTTTGGCATTGATGACAAAACCTCAAATATATAAATACAATCCCCCTCTTTGTTACCATGCAATCCAAAAGATTTCACTTCCATGAGAAACCGATATCCTTAGTTTCATTCTAGTTCTCATCCATGCAATCTCAAAAACTCCCTCTAAGTTTTGATATTCAAATCTCTCCATCTTACATACATACTCTCCCTCTTTCATTATGTATTTTTATTCAAGTTTCTCTCTATGTATCTCTCTCTCTCCTTGAAAACAATGCCAAAGACACTATCTCTCCTAACTTCATGTTCTTCACACATCTTGATTATGTTACAGATATTTACATGTCATGCTGAATTCTTTCATCTATCATCTATTTATGACTGATATGATCTTCTTCTTTATTGTTCTTGACTACCTTAGGGACCTCCTAAAGTAGAATTGTCTGCATCAATGTGTAGGATATGTTGATTAGCACATTTGATGCAATGCACCATTTCTCCTAAAGTTTTTTTGCTTAGGGGAATCACCCCCACTTTACCTCTAAGATATTCATGAGCATATTTAGGAAATTTATTAGTGAATAAGTCAACAATTTGTTTTTTGGTGTCTACATATTCTAACTTCACTTCTTTGTCTTGAACTAGTTCTCTCAAGTAGTGATACTTGATAGCAATCTTTTTTTTTTTTTTGTGTGTATCAAAAAATTGTTTGATATGTTGATAGCATTTGTATTATCACAATAGATGACCACTAGATATGTGATCTCTTCCTTCATTCCTTTCAATAATTTCTTGATCGTATGAATAGTTCACTACAATTGCCACATACTCAACCTTGGTTGTTGATTGGGAAATACAGTTTTATTTCTTGCTTGTCCATGAAACCAATCTCTTTCCTAGAAAGAATGCATCTCCACTAGTACTTTTTCTATCATCAATATTTCCTGCCCAATTAGAGTCAGTGAATACCTTCAGTTCAAAAATCTCACTCCTCTTGTAATACAATACATAGTCTTTTGTACCTTTCAGATAACTCAATATGTTTTTCACTGCTATCATATGATTCTCTTTAGGATTTTATTAATTCTAAGAACTATCCCAACAACTAATGTAATATTAGGTCTACTATGAATAATATATTGCAATCTTCCAATCATTGATCTATATAGTATTTGGTTTACATCAACAGATTCATCACTTTTAGATAACTTATGTCCTGTAGACATAGGTGTGTTCACTGGTCTTGATTCTTCCATTCTAAAATTTTTTAGTATCTCCTTGGTATATTTGGACTAAGTAATGAAAATACCAAACTTCATTTGATATACTTGGAAACCAACAAAGAATTGGATTTCACCAAACATTGACATTTCAAATTCCTTCTTTATTTCATCTGCAAATGATTTGCATAGAGCTTCTTTTCCTCCAAATATAATGTCATCAATTTTTTTTAGATAGTAGTACCTCATTATTCTTTGCAATCTGCAAGTATAGATTATTGTTATCATTTATCCTTTCAAAAACAATCTTTGCCAAATAATTGTGTAGTTTTTCATACCATGCTCTTGGAGCTTGTTTCAATCCATATAGAGCTTTGTTTAGTTTACATACCATATTATTCTTGTCTAGGTCTCCATAAATCCTTCAACTTGTTCTATGTACACTTCCTCCTCAAGTATACCTTTCAAAAATGCAAATTTGACATCCATTTGATATAACTTAAAGTTTTTGTAGGCAGAATATGTAAGCAGAGTTTTGACTCCTTCCAATCTTACCACCAGAGCAAAAGTTTCTCCATAGTCAACTCCTTCTTGAGCATATCTTTTTCATACCAATCTTTCCTTATTCCTTGTAACTTCACCTTTTTCATTTTTTAAATTCCTAAAAACCCATTTTGTTCCAATTACATTTTTGTCCTTATGTTTAGGTACTAGGGTCTAAGTTTTATTCTTCTCAATTTGTTCAATTTCTTCATTCATTGGTTGGATCCAATCTTCATTGTCTAGAGCATGTTTCACTAATTTGGGCTCAAATTCACAAATTTAGCATGTCTCATTTCTAAGTCTCTTTCTTGTCATAACACTAGATTCTACATCACCAATAATTTGATTAGACTTATGATGTCTTCTTACATACTTAGCTAGCATAGGTGGTCTCCTTCTTTTTTCTTCAATAGGTTCATCTTGAAAAATAATCTCAAGTTCATTATCTCTTTCTTGTTTAGGTTTAGGTTCTGGTTCTACATGATCAACATTATCTATCTGATGGTTGGTATTGTTTGTCAGTGACTCGATAGCTTCTACCTATTGCTAGGTACCCACTGTTTGCTACTCAACAACCTATTGTTACACCTTGTCATTACCTCTTTGCTGGGAATCTGTAGCTTTGTTTTCTTTCTTAGTAGGAGTGCTAGGAGAACCATCATCCACATATATGATTGTTTTGTAATCTTTAGGTCCTTTCTTACATTCAATGTCATTTCTTTCTGCAAATTCATCAACTTTCACATTTGCACTTTTCAAAACTTTGTTAGTATTAGAATTCAAACACTTTTAAGCTTTACTCTCAGTGGAATATTATAAGAATATACCTTCATCACTCTTACCATCAAGTTTTCCATTCCCATTGTCTTTAAATATTTCACATTAGGAGCATACCCATACCATAGATCAAAAGTTGTAGTGTTTGTACCTTTCTTGACTTGTACTCTTTTTAAGGTATAGACAAAAATATCGATAGCTTCTCTCCAATATTTCTATGATACATTTTTCTCCATCATCAATGATCTAGCACAATCCATTATTGATATGTTTCTTTTTTTAGCTAGCCCATTTTGAGGAGGGGTCCTTGATGTTGACATTTGTCTTTTAATTCCTCTATCATTGTAGAATGTGTTAAAACCATTGGAAATGAATTCACTACTTCTTTCAAATCTCAGACACTTCAAACTCTTCCCTATTTCTTTTTCAAATCTAGCCAAATACCACTTAAATAATCGAAAATCATCAGATTTAGCTTTGAGAAACATCACAGTCAGCATCCTAGAGTAATCATCAACAAATAGAATGAAATAATTATCTCTACAGTAGCTTTGAACATCAATAGGTCCACATAGGTCACTATGAACCAATTCCAAAATATCACTAGATATTTTTCTCTAGAAACTAGACTTTGTCATTTTTCCCAAGTGACATTGTTTACACATAGCATTGTCAGGATTCTTTAGTTGTGGAAACCCTCTTACTTTCTTCATTTTACTAATGTTTACTAAATTGTCAAAATTCACATGACATAACCTCTTGTGCCATAACCAAACATCTTCTTGTTGTGCAAACAAACATGTTTCATCAGATAAATCTAGATAGAAAAAGTTACCTCTTGTTTGATCATCACTTCTAATCATCTTGCCATCATCATCATATATCTTGGGATTTCTATGATGGAATTCAACTTTGTACCTTGATTTTTTTAATTGTGAAACACTAAACAAATTATAGTTAAGTCCTTCCACCCAGTAAATATTGTCACACTTGATTTTGTCAGTCAATTGAATTGTACCTTTACCTTTCACAACACATGGAATATCATTACCAAATTTAACACAACCACCTTTGTATGGTCCAATGTCCTCAAATTTTTTTCTATAACTCGTCATCTGATTAGAGCATCCCTTATCAATTGTCCATCTTTTACCTTTGTTCACATATGAAATTAAATCAATTTGATTATCTTCATCTGAATCCTCTTTCATAGCAACATAAACAACTTCATCATCATTGTTTTCAGATTTAGTGTCAATTTCTCCTTTAGAAATATAAAAATATGTCTTACCTTTTTCATCATTTTTCTTCTTATAGTCCTATTCATCTCTCCTTCCTTTGTACTTTCTTTTCCTTCTCTCATCCTTGTCTTGTTTATCAGGACATCTTGCAACAATATGACCAACCTTGTTGCATGAAAAACAAATAATTAATAATTTGCCTTTGTATTTACCTCTACCTCTTCCAAGTCTTTTTGCAATAAGTGCATCAAGTTCATAAATCTCATCATTAGAAGTGTCACTGTCCCTCTTCACATGTTTGGCTTTTCTTTTGCTAAGAACCAATTATGACTTAAAAGAAGATTCAATAGTAGTAGGTGTATAATTGTCAAAATTAGACATCTCAAAAGCATTAATTCTACCAATTACACCTTCCAAAGTTAAATTGTTACCTGGAGTACATCTCATCTCTTGTATTGTAGAAACCCTAATGGAATATACATGAAGTAGAGTTCTTAATACCTTGCTTACCACAATTTAATCTTTAATCTCTCCATTGCACCTCAAATAGCATTGCCAACCTCTTTGATTCTTGTGCAATATTGCACTATGTTCTCACCTTCTATCATTCTCAATTCATCAAATTTTCCTCTCAAGCTCTCTAATTTATCTCTTAAGACATTGTGATATCCTCTATATATAGTCTTTAGTTTGTCCCACATCTATTTTACACTGTCACAATCTTTTATATCATCAAACTCAACATAGGTTAGGGATAAAGCAATCTCCAACATTGCCTGGTTGTGTTCTTTCTTTTCTTTCACTTGTTGAGAAGACAAATGAATAGTTGTTATCTTCACATATTCATTGTCCACAAATCCTATTGCAACATCACCAATACTAGATATGTGTAATCTCTACATCAACATTTTCCATGTAGGAAAGTTCTCCTTGTTCAGCTTTGGTACCTCCCTTTTGTGAGTCATGATCTTTTGCTTTAAGTACCTTCAAACTTATCTTTGGAAGTTTTTGGCCAAATAATAATATCAGAAATGTACAACAATGGACTATCTATTTAGGATTGGACACCCTAATTAGTTTCTAAATGAATTATTTAGTCTCATTTAATTATCAACCAAGGACGTAAACTTGGAATGACATTTACAAAGTATATGCTTTAAATCTTCTCAATCTAAGACTAACCTATGGAATTCAAATGCTTGATCTTCATGAAAACTAAACTAGAGCTATTAAATGAAATTACTCTAAAAAAGCATAAAATCATGGACAAAAGCTGCTCTAACTGCCTATGCTACAGGAATAGTCCACTAATTTTGTTATCAATGGTTACAAGAGCAAAAAAGTTCTACCTTACGTGGAAACAATAAGGAAATAAAATCTGTTCTAATAGAATAGTTCACTCACCAAGTGGGCCCCCTTGGATGAGTAAACAAAAAACACAATCAAGATAAGAGATATAAACTTGAGTTGTACATTCTATTCATTCATGGTGAAAGATTACACTTGATTAATAAATAATATCAAACTTATTTGCTATGAAAATTAACATATTCTATTTTCTGACTACCTTCAAAGTTACAGTTGTTATTATTTTAAAGGAAACTACAACTACTTCCTAAATCTAAGATCACTCCATTAATGAGGATGAATTGGAGACTCATAAAGTTTGAAATAGAAACAACATTAACCATGAATAAATCCTCTAGGAATATAGCAAGTTATGGAAGCTACATTCGTGTGCTGCAACAACAGAAAGTAATAAACAATTTGCTTTGCTTGCAAAGGTCTACAATTCTAGTTGGCTTTAACTATTCCAGCGTTGAAATGTTGACTCTTGAATACCTGCAGTCCTGCAAAATAATCAATGTGCACACAACCTCCATATACATATATATTCCATCATCAATATTATAGAAAAGGTGTAAATTTCTAATTACCACTCTTACAAATCCTATGGCTATAGGGGGAAAACTACCCAAAACATAACATTGATGGGGAAACATTTATCAACACATATAACTACTTCATTATACCATTTTTGTCTGTGAACTTAAGAAAATATAACATGTTTAAACTATCTATAATTCTACTTCATGTCTTCACTCACACGCACACATGCACACGCACGCGCACACACACACACACACAAAACATATACATATACATAAAAACCTTAAGTTCATGTGCTTGAAACCATAAAGTCATGACTATTTTCCAAGATAACTATTTGAAAACAAGATTAAAAGAACTTAGAAAGATGGCCTTTTGGAGACCCATCAACAAGCACTGGTGCTCTAATACCAATTATTAGAATATTTAGAGTAACTGGCGGGGGGGTGTGAGTACCAATTGAACAATCAAATGATTAAATATTATTTTTTCTTCTTATCTTGTTGTAACTCAATCTCTACTGTAATTTCAGTAACAAAATTAACTAATAGTTCATTGTCCTAATATAATAGACTTTTTTGAATCTAAACATTTTAAATTTAAAATACCATAAAACATTCAACACAAGTTTGACACTAGGATTTAACATGGAAATCCAATTTAAGAAAAACCACCAGCAACATTTCACCCTCTTTCACTCTTTCAAAGTGATCCCTATTAGGAGCCAACCCTGTTAAAGGTTTACAATACACATTGTTAAATGTAACCTATTTAGAGGACTTAATCAACCTGTTAGGAGTGGCCTTGTTAGAGGTCTTTAGATCATTCCATTATAATGTCACCTTGTTAAAGGATTTACATAGACTGTTAAGTCCTTGAATGATTGTCACATCAACCTTTGATTAAAAGTATTTCAATATAAAGTGTTTACAATGATTATAAATAAAACAATAGGGTTTGATCTATATGTTTACAACTCCCTTTACAGATTCAAATCTTTGTTTAGTTCATCTACTAATTCTTTGATAAGCCTTCCTTGTCACCTTTGTCCTTGATTTTCTTGGCAACCCTTCAAGAATTCACCCTTCTCTTCACAACAAACTTAAGCCTTCTTGCTTAGATTCACTTATCAACATCAGTAGCTTGAAACACACACATCTTTTCTATTTTGTTCTCTTCTTCGTATATCTCTCTTTTGTGCATTTCCCATAAAGTTCATCTTAGTACCTCCTTAAATATGTAATTCTAGTCCTTTTCTATTTTCACAATCATCGTAGATCTTAGGGTTTACGTGCAATGTCCCCTTTATGTTTTTTCAATTTTTGTTTCAGAATTTAGTCATATGTCTTATTCTTCAAATTTTTATTTTGTAATGTTCATTCAATCTTAATGTCTCTTTCTATTTATCCTTATTTTCCAATTATCCCCATATATCCTCTTCTCAATTATAATATTCTATATAAATAAGTTCTCATACCTAGAGTCATGTCCTTTCATAAGTAGTTTGTATATAATATTAATAATATATGTTATATTAAATATATAGTTTAAATTATATTTTTTTTATTAGCAATACTAAATAGTTTTTTTTTTTTAATATTAAGTTTAATTCTTATGTTTTAGTAGAAATATGGTATGATAATAAATCATAACTATATCATTTATTTATATTATTATTGATTTATAATTTCTTTATATTTCAATTATATTTATTGACAATAAATTTATAATTTAAATAATAATTATTCCTATATATATAATTTCTTTAAATAATCATAAAAATGATTATTATAAATTTATTTTATCTCATCTATCAATATTGTCATAATTAGGGGACATGACAAATCCACCCTTCCTCAAATTGCTTGTCCTCAAGCAATGAATGTTTACACTAAAACCTTTCTTATGAAGTTATACACTAGGATGAAAGAATACATAAAGTATGCATGTAGTTAATGTCGTAATGCCTGAAGTAAATATATGACTACTTGCAGACATGAAGAAGACACAAAGAAGACACATTAATGCATGAAGACATGAAGTAGACACGATGAAGACACACAATACACATGTTATGCATTTCCTTAATTGTGAACCTGCAACCATGAAGTCATTAATACATATTCATATACATATATCAAGGAATACAAGTTAGTACATAGAAGTATACTTTCAAAGAAGCTACTAATCAATCATTGCATTTATTTAATCAACATAATTCTTCATATGTATCCATATTTATGTCCTGTCGATAATGATGTGTGTATAGGCTAGGTCTTCTGGAGATTGGACTAGGACATCGCATTAAAGGTTTGACAAGACCTTGGTCTCCGCCTTTCAAATGTGATCCTTCCATCTCTTACCATGCTTGATTCATTATATATGTATATTTTCCCTTCCCAGACTATTACAGTGTACGTATAGGCTAGGTCATCCGGAAACTGGGCCAGGACAATACATTAAAAGCTTTACAAGACCCCAAGTCCCCACCTTTCAAATGTGAGCCTCCCATCTTCACTATGCCTAGTTGCTATACCATACCTCAGTCCTTGAACATTATGGTGGGGTTCCATGGCTCGACAATCCTAAACCCAAGAGGGCATTTTCCCCTCCTCTTGCCTTAGGATTCAGCTTCTACCCTCTTACCCACCTTTGCTCTTACTGAATGTAATTCTTGGGATTATTTCATGTTATCATCATTTCTTAATCAATTATATTGATTAGATGTTTATTTAATTTCAAAGAACATGTTCATCCCATAACTTTAATCTCTCGATGTACTTAAGTTTGCACCTTTGATAATATAATTAACATTAAAACATATTTATTTCTTATATAATTAAATTACCCTTTTAAATATTAAAGCACATTCATTTCTTGAATAACATTATTAATGTTTAACATATTTTAATTTCTTTATATCATTATATGATTTCTTTAGTGTTCATTGCTTTAATAGCATAATCAATATTCAATGCATTAAATACATTATTCTTACCTTAGAACCTTTTGGCTGTAGGGTACGAGGGTGACATGGAACCTTGTGGAATGCTACCTTCTCTGTTGTGTTGGAGATACAAGCCATGAACACCATTTCTTCTTAGTCCTTGTGAATGGGGAGACTCTGATTGTCCTTGCGAATGAGGAGCATTGTCTTCTATGCTTTGGTTTGATGCCTGTCCCCCTTTTTCTTTTGTGCATATTTTTTGTGTGGCTTGGGTGGATGCCTCAATGTTGGTGTAACTGCTGGTGTTCATGCCACTATTAATGTTGATGAAGTGTCCTTCATACCTTCGAGTGTGAGTGTGGAAGACAATGCTACTATTATTATCAATGTCCATTGCTGAGTTCCAATGATTTTAATGTGTTGTGAAAATTTCATGTACTTGCTTTTACCAATTGTTATATTATGATTCAATGGTTGTATACCTCATGGGTTTCAGTTAATGTACTTCAATGTACAAAACGGCTACAATGTGCCCAAATATTCCAAATATTTTACTCTATCAAACACTGCCAATACCATTCAATCTGCTCTTTTTACATCCCATAGTCAATGTCCTTTGTGTAGATGGAGTCCAAGATGTGATGGTTTTGGTTCCTGTCCATTTTTTCAAATGCTCTCTTCTTCCTCATATTGCATTCAATGAAAAACTTTAAATTCAACAAAGCTTGATAGTTTATTCTTTATTCTTTGGTGGTGTCCTTGGCTTAAGCTCATTGTTTGGCACTGCGATACCAAGGAACTGATGTATTTCTATATTAGTTTTGATCATCTATTGTGAGGGTCATTTTCACCATGGGTCGTGATATATATGGAGATTAAATCAAAATTGTTGAGATGGAAAACCAATATGATAATTATAAAGAGGACAAGACCATCATCAAGGCTTTTGGCAACACTTAAATTCTTCCTCACACAACATATTCAATTGGAATTTAAAATCATTATTTATGCTTCTCTTCAAATTTGGTATGTTGTTATATTTCATACCACCTTTGTTTTGATGCTCTTGATAACTATTTTGACAAGACCTTGAACATTAATCAATTCTTGATAAGATACTTCTATTTAATGACTTCACCAAGTATGATATGGAATTATACTCTTGGTGAGTCGACTCTTTTTAGCTTTCTACTGTTACCTCTCCATGTTCCATATATCGCTAGTTGAATATTCTTCTTTCTTGCCCATGGTAAACCTCACTCTCTGCTTGCCTCCTCTGCCATCAACCTTATTAGGGATGTGACCAACCTCAAAACTGCCTTGTTGTCTAACTGGTCAGTGTTGTCCATGATAAGCTTCCACCGCTTCCTGTCTTTGGCAAATTAGAAGATATGGTTGGCAGTGTTGATTTGTTACTTTCTCCCCTTTTCAAGGTTCGTGTCTTTTCTTTGTATGGATTTGGAAGTTGACAAATCTCACCTGCCGTTTATATGTACAACTTTCAATTTTTTTTTCGAGACTTGTCACTCATAAAATATTGCATTAAACTCTTCCTTCCTTTCTAAATTATCTGCACAGTGGTCTTGTGTATCTATCTGCTATGCATATTATTTGTTCTTCATACTTATTGCCAAGTTTAGAATGTAATTAGGAATTCTCTTTCTTTGTTTGTATAAGGTTAAATGGTGACATCAATTTTTTATCCATCTATATCAATGTTGGATCATAGATGATCCCCTATTTTTATCTACAACGACAATGTACATGGGTGTCTATTTTCTTATTATTCTTGTTTTACTTTATGATCGTCTTACCATCCATTTCTGATTGAGTTTTGTTGCTAATATGTATTATACATATCACTTTTTCTGGTCATGCTACGGTTTTTTTTTTTTTCTTGTCTCAAATTTTTCCCACAGTATGGCAGGATCATGCTCTAATACCACTGCAATGTCCCCTCTATGTTTTTTCAATTTTTGTTTCAGAATTTAGTCATATGTCTTATTCTTCAAATTATTATTTTGTAATGTTCATTCAATCTTCATGTCTCTTTCTATTTATCCTTATTTTCCAATTATCCCCATATATCCTCTTCTCAATTATAATATTCTATATAAATAAGTTCTCATACCTAGAGTCATGTCCTTTCATAAGTAGTTTGTATATAATATTAATAATATATGTTATATTAAATATATAGTTTAAATTATATATTTTTTATTAGCAATACTAAATAGTTTTTTTTTTTTTAATATTAAGTTTTATTCTTATGTTTTATTAGAAATATAGTATGATAATAAATCATAACTATATCATTTATTTATATTATTATTGATTTATAATATCTTTATATTTAAATTATATTTATTGACAATAAATTTATAATTTAAATAATAATTATTCCTATATATATAATTTCTTTAAATAATCAGAAATATGATTATTATAAATTTATTTTATCTCATTTATCGATATTGTCATAATTAGGGGACATGACATTACGATTAGATCCAACAGATTCATTGTATTTGTTCGTCTTTGTTCTTTTCTAGAAACTTCTCATCAAATTTGTTCATTAGGTATCTTACCTAATCCTCTCCTTGAATTAAATGATCTAACTCATCAATATTATCTTCAATAAACTTTCCATATCCCAAGAAATCAATTGAGTTGGCTGGAAATCATGATTTCTCATACGCATTCAAAATACTATCATTCAACCATTACTATGTCCTGACACTCGGTCATCACTATGTTGCTTGATCTCTATAGGGATTCTAGCTTGGCATCAATATTATTTGATCTGTTGATATTGATGTTCGATGAACACTTAATTTTCTTGGCACTTACTATTTTTTGGTTGACACTAGCATCACTCAGCATGAAACTAAAAGTTCCTTGATCTTTTACTCTATTGCTTGGTCAAGTCTTACATAAGTGATCTATCTTAGCTTGCACTATCAAGGCTTGAACATCAATATGATTTAAATAATCACTTTATCTTGTCAAAGTCAAACTAATCAAATGTCCATTATATGTTTCTCTTCATAACTCAACCTTTCCTCTAGGTGCTTTTGTAATGAGAAAATTCTCAAATCCTCTTCATCAATTAATTAGATATGACATTTAGATCAGATAACATTATGTCTCATCAGTATATTTGACATCAATAATAGTACAACAATTGTTCCACTTGTATTTTCCAACAAGAAATACAAGTGATGATTCTTTGAAGATTTCTAAAGGATAACATGTGGTTTATTCCCTAGGAGCTAACTTTTGATTATATTCTTTTGGGAAGTTGTAATTGTAATGTAATGTAATATCTTAATGAGATCCTATATTATTGATTATATATTAGAAAATCCTAAGTGCCAACTCACTTGGTTGTTAGGACTTGGTATAAAGGAAATATGATTGTGAGTATAATTTGTGTGTGTGATACTGTTGTGATCATTGCTACGCAAGCTTTGGATGTAAATTTGATGAGATCAGAGAATGTGACGTTGATGATGTATTGAGGAATTTTAAGGAATTGTATTGGAAAAGAGATTGATATATTGGTCAGTTCACCATTGGATATGCTATTGTATTGCATAAAAATGTAATAACGGAATAAACATTAAGCAACTAACATCTATTCCTACATGATCATGCAAACCTCAAAATATGGAAGATAAACATGTAAATAAGCATAACATGAAATCAAAATGACTCAAACTACTAATGCAAACCTCATGAAATCACCAAGTGATTAATGATTTCACATTATGTTATGTGGTTGCTCACAAATCCAGCAGCATAACAATGAGGTAGATGGTGCCTGTGGAAATGAGGAGAGAGCTCTCCTTTTATAGGAAAATGGATGCAATGGACGACTGAGATTAAAGGCAAGATGAAGGGCTAGGATCTCTTAGGATTGATGAGGTGTCAATGAGGTGGAGGCCAAGTAGACTCCATGTGAATTAGGGTTTTGACCATTCAAAGGGGCAATATTCTCACACATGTGTGAGCAACCTCTAATGGTGACATGATCAATGAGGTGTGAGACAACTTGACTCTCATGCAAGAGGACAAGTGTGCAAGAGGTGTGAGACACCTTGACTCTCATGCAAGAGGACAAGTGTGCAAGAGGCATGGAAGACATGAGGGATAAGGAAAGTGTGAACATCCCTCACACATGTGTGAGCACACACTTAGGATTAAAAGGTGATTAGGAAAAGCAAGCAGGATAAGGAAGTGGGTAGGTTTAGAAAGATGAGTTAGTTAGGATAGTGAGGTTAGTTGAGGGTTAAAGGTAGGAGCCATGTGCTCAAATAGGATTAAATGTAATATTTAATTCCAAGTGGGATTAGGAAAGGAATTAATTAAGTAAAAAAAGTACTTAATTAAAGTGAATGGGTTAGGATTTAAATAAACCTTAGTTTATTTAAATCAAGGAAAGGCTAGGATTTAGATAAACCTTAGTTTATTTAAATCAAGGAAAGGTGAACATAATTAAATAAATGTAAATTTATTTAATTAAAGGTAGGGGAATTAAATAAATAATAAATATTTATTTAATTGGTCAGGAAATGGGTTTTGGACAAATTTAGGTGCCTATAGCTATATTGAGAAATATTTTACAAAGGCAATTTGAAGCAATTTGGATAGTAGGTTCAATTAACATCATACTAGCTCCTAACATAGTGGAAATGGATCCTAATTTATTTGAAGTGGCTCTAGAAGGGATTCAAAGTCTCCTAACAAGGACTACATGTAGTGATTGTATTTAATTGGCTTCTAGTAGAATCTTACCCTTTCACAAGGAATATTTATATTGGTACATCATCTTGTGGGTATCATTCCCACCAAGGTTTTCCCTTTGATCAAGAGTTTCCCTAATTAAAAAAATCTAATGTTATTGTACACAAGTGTTATCTTAGGATTTTTTCATGTATTAATTAGATGTTTTAGATTTTATAAAGTTAATTTAAGTCATTTAACCCCACAAATTATTCACCCCCCCTCTACCTTGTTTGTGTTGGTTGACTTTACATTCTAACATATTTCACTCCTTCCATAAGGGTAAACTCCGATTAAGAAGAGAGTGCCACAAAATTTCTTTAGAAAATGAATAATTAGAGGGGGGTTCCCAAGAGTCATCTCGCCCTGGAGGTATTACCCTAGCACCATTGAGATTTAAACAAGACGAGTGTAGACAAAAAAATTTGTCCAATCGAGTGCAATTACCCTTATCTTACCCAATTAAATAGATATTTATTATTTATTTAATTTTTACCCTAGCCTACCACCCATCACTCCTATCCTTCTAATCTTTCCCACTAGTTAATCCCACTTGCTTAGCCTAAGTACCCCTTTGAATTCATTTTTAGCCCCTAAGTGGTTTCTCATGTGTGAGCAACTCAATCCCTAGGAACCCCTATCATTAAATACTCCAAAAGGTACTCTTACACATTTGTCCCTCATTCCTTTCCTAATGGTTTCTCACACATGTGTGAGCACACCACAAGCCACTCAAACCTTAAAGGCTCTTTTTGAATGAAAATCCTATGATGATAGGTTGGTTTAATAGCCATTTTGTAAGCCTTTAAACAAGGTGCTAAATCCTTTAATAGGGTAACATTCCAAGTGAGTGTTTGTAAATCCTTTAACCAAGTCACTTTTAACAAGGTGTAAAGTCTTTAACAAGATAGGCCTTTCATAGGGCAAAGCATTGGAAGTGGTCAAACTTTGTAAACTTAAACAATTACATATTGATGTAATGATACTTTGTGGGTGTCATCTCCACCCCAGTTTCACCTTCTCATTTTTGAGGATTTCTGGGTTACCAAATTCTCATGTTATTTGTTTTCATGCATGTCTTTACTTTTATGTTTATTAGATGAATTAGATGCATGTGAATGATATTAGTTAAATTTTTTTGAAAAGGTTAAAGTTAGTTACTTCTGATTCACACCCCCCCCTCTCAGAAGTATATCTTCCCACTTGTAAATTCCAACAATTGGTATTAGAGTTGAGTTCTCACAAGAAGGAGCCTTACAACTTGAAGAAAAGATCTAGAAATGGAAGTCTACAAACTTGGGAAGATAATAGAGAATTAGGCAATTGATATACAACTTGCTCTACACACTTTGGAAGAAGTCAGGGAGGAACTAAAAAAATCCTTAAAGAGAAGAAGAGAGATTACCATAGCTAAGAATGATACTCAATACAAGGAGATTGACACCTCAAAACTGTTTGCAAATGGAGATTCCAAAGAGTTTGATGCAACAATAGTAGACCTAATGAAGAAGAATAGAGCTCAAGCAGAAGAAATCAGAACACTCAAGCTTGAACAAGAGTCACAAACCATGATGCTTTGTGAGGTGACTGAATAGAAGAAAAGAGCCATTGAAGATAAGGCTATACTAGAAGAAGACAAGAGAAACCTTGCCAATAGACTAGAAGAAAAAATCAATTGAGCTTGCAAGAATTTCAAACATGTAGCTAGACATCCTAAGATAGATGATGAATGTACATCATGAATTGAATGTCAAGGACATTGAGATCTCTACACTGAAGATGCAAAATGAACAACTGCAAAATTACCTAAAAAGAGAGAAGGAAATTGTAGAGAGCTTCAACAAAATCAATGAGGCCATCAAGTACTTTGAGCAGCTACTAAAATCACCAAGGGCTAGCAATGATACTTTAGGACTATGATACATCAACATTGAACAAGGAGAGTCATCCAAGACTACTGAAGAAAGGAGTAACAAAGGTAAGAACACTAAACCTGCTTGTCATTTCTGTGATAAAAAAGGACATACCTCTAATGTATACATGAGCAAGAATGTTGATTAGCATGAAAAAGCTAAGAATGTGAGTCATTTTCATAAGTGCAAAAAGCAAGGACATCAAGCACATGACTATAGGACTAGGACTACCGAAACACCAAGATTTGAAGGTCACTGCAACAATTGCAAGAAGTATGGACATAGAGCTTTTGAGTGTAGATCAAAGCCTACGTGGACACCTAATTAGCCAACAAGAGGAAATAACCATGGACATCACTACAATTGGGACTACAACACCAAGTATAGCTATCATTACTGTTAGGAATATGGACACATTCTTAAAAATTGCATAAGAACACATTTCAATGGAAACTATAGCAGATGGCTCAGTCAAACCACATGCTTTAGTTGTTTGAAGATTGGTCATACTAGTAGGAATTTCCCAACAAGGTCAAAGGCACCCAACTCAAAGAACAACAAAGGTAAAGAGAAGATGGATGTTGAACACATTAGAGAAGAAATGGATAAGACATGGAAGAAAAAAGATGGAAGCAACACATCAAATGAAGGGATCACTTTTCCTAAAAGGTCAAGTGGTCACACTTCATCCAACTAAGCAAAAGAAGGGATGAGGATCTAATATACAAAGCTTTATCATACATCAGTTCCTAAACAAGCAAGTTCCAAAAAGAAGAGATCAACATGAATAGAGATGCAAAGATAAGATTTCAAGATTTTATAAGTGTTTTTTAGTTGCCCTTAGATGCTAAGTAAAATTCCAGTATATGCCGAGTTGGTAGTAGAAGTTGAGTAAAGAGAAATTTCAGTCGAAGCCGAGTGAGGGATACTCCTGTGAATGCTGAGTGATGAAAAGATAATGGAAGCCAAGTAATGCAGAAATGCTTAAGAAACCAAGTGGACAACTGTAAAAGAACTAAGCATTAAATGCTATGAAAATAAGGTATATTATCATATTTTGAATCATTTTTCTTCATCACGAACAAAGAGCTAAGATGAAGAAGAATGCAAAATGACTTTAAAGCAAAAGATCCAGCGTTTGAGCCAATTTCAATAGTAATTCAACATGATTTCATTGAATTCAAGGTATTTACATTTGTGCCAAGTTACATAGTTTCACATTTTCTTTGCATTCAAACCCTAGATCACACAAATGGCTTCTAGCTCTATGAAAAATTAGGAGAAAGAGCCGTTTGAGGTTCAACTAGTGTCCAATGAAGTAAAACAACCTGATTTTTGGCCAATCCCTAAAGTGGCATATAAAAATGACCTAGTCAGAGCCCTGTCTGTCATACCCCCTAAGGTAGTTATGGTTCAGGATGTTAGAAGATGTTACAATTGTAAAATTGGAGCCATAAAAGACATGGAGATGAGGGAAGCCTATGAGAGATTGTGTGATAATGGAGTTTTGAAAGAAGAGTATCAAATTGTTGAAAAGAAGGGTTTGATGCATGCCCTAGAATTCCCCATAGTTTTCAAAATTGAATGGATTAGGTTAGTGCTTAGTAGGATACATGATGGAAGTTTATGGTTGGAGGATGGTCTAGTAAAGATTACAAAAAGGGTTGTACATAGAGTAACAGGGTACCCAACCCTAGATTGGCCAAAGACCCTTAGAAGTGATTCCAAGAAAGCAATTGAAAAGAACATTGGTGCCAAATGGAACAAGAGAAGAATGAAAATAAACACTATTCAAGACCCTCTTGTTGATTTTGTTGTTAGAGTTATTGCACACAAATTCTACCAATCTAAAAGACTTAACAGTGTGACATGCATTGCAGTGGATGTGGGTTACAAACTAGTGAAAAAGGATCATACTTATGATCTTGCAAAACTACAATTGCAACAAATTAATGAGAATTAGTAGCAATAAAGAAAATCAAGGGAGCACAATGCAAGTTTGGTGCTATTTTGATTTGCATATTCTTTTATGTACATAATGAGTTTCCTTCTTTTGGTAAAGTTGTGTGGAAAGCAAATAGGTCTATCATAGCTCAAGTTAATGAATATCTAGAACAAATGGGAGCTAATTTTAAGACCCAAATGACTAGCTATTTTGAAGACTTCAAGAAAACTATGAAGCAAAGACTAAGAATACTAGTTTCATTGGTAGAGAAGCATGTAAATGATGTATGCTTTCTTGTAGTTATTGACTATATGTATATACAAGCTGCCATACCAAGACTTAGATGGTTAAGACCTCTTGGCTATGAAATAAATATAGATGAGGCATCAATAGCTATAACTGCCCTACTAGCTGAGGAAGTGGAAAAAAGTGCACCACATTTTGGAACCTATGATGTGGTTAGATCAAAGGTGGATATGGAGTTGAAGGTTGCCTCCACACTAAATAAAAAAGACAAACTTGTAAAGAAGTTAAAGGCCAAATTTGGTGAGGGCACTACAAAAGAAGAAGGTGAAGAAGTAGAAGATGATGAAGAGGAATAAGGACAAGAAACACTTGCTTTGACCCAAGGCATGGGTGAGGATGCAAAAGAAGAGGAAGGTGCTGAGCAGGAAGCACCAAAGCCAGAGCCAAAGAAGAGAAAGGCACAAAAATAGCCAACTACACAACCAAAGGGGAAGAAGAAAGAAACAAAGCCAAGTCAAACCAAGCCAACTACAAGGGCAAATACCAAGGCAACAACCCAAGTGGTAAAGGAATAGGGAAAAAAAAAGGCCATAGAGCAAGGAGGGCCTGTAGAAAAAAAGAAAAGAAGAAAATATGTTGCACCCCTAGAGTTAGAGGATGAAAAGACAAAGTCTGATAATGATCAATTCAAATTGGCAAGACATTCTACCAAGTCTAAATTGGAAATTTTTTGTGACAACATTAGAGACAATACATATTTGATTGGATTAAAAGGAATTGATTTTAATAAATTGTCAAGAAAAGAACAAAACATAGTGGAAGAGTCCATATACACTATGATGGCCAAGTTCAAGACCACCCCACTTGAACTTGATAATTCTATGCCTAAGGAGCTAAGCTTCATTGTAGAAAATAAGTGACATTACTACCTTAATATGGAGAAAAAAAATAAGGGAGTCAACATTGGCTCATGTAACACCAAACCTTACAAAAGGTCAAATAACTAAGGCTAGTAAGAAACATGGGAGAAAATTTGCACCCAAATACAAAGCCTTCTGTATTCAACAAAATCAAATTGAAGATGTTGTGCAAAAATTCACACAAATGTGGAAATTGATTTATGGATTGACTACTACCAAGGAAGGGCAAGAAGATCCCTTTGAGGGAAGAAACAATGAGGAAGAAGAGGAGAATGAAAAAGATGAAGAAGGAGAGAAAGAAAAAGAAGAGATAACAGTGGAGAAGACACAACAAGGTGAAGAGGCAACAACTAAGGAGTAGCAGCCAGAACAGAGTGTCCAAGACACCCAATTGCCCTCACCAAGTCCTCCATATAAAACACCTATAGAAACTATAATTGTAAAGGATGTTCCTAATACCTTAGGTCAGAACATCAATCCATCGACTCTAGAGGATATCAAAAAGATCCTTCACCAAACCCCATTGCAATCACAACTATGCAAAAATCTTATTTTGGTGAGTGTGGAAGAGTTACAAAAGGCCATAGCAGAGATCACTAGGGAGAAGGTGAACACACAAGAACCACCTTCACAACCTCCCATAGCTACAAAGGATCAACCAAAAGAGCAAGCGACACCAGATACAATTGCTAAGGTTGATCCCATAGTAATAGCAACAACAACTGCTGAGGAGCCAGCCAAGGAGTAGATAGGACGAGATGTTCCTATACCACAAAGCCAAGGTGTGCCTCCTCAAATCATTGTTATTGATCAAGGCAGTAGAGAAGAAGACCGGGAAGAGGAGAAAACCCCTAAGGAAAGAGAGTAGGAGGCAATACAGACACTGGTAAACTTGCCTACCTCAGGGACACCTACCAAACAACCGAGCACTGATGCAGTACATCTACAAATCTCAGCACTAGGCTAGAGCTCCACCAAGGTAGCAAGGGTACTTCACTATGCAGACCCTACACTGTTGGGTGATGTGACGCGCTCCCCTGCCCACAGGTGGTTAATTATGTGGTGTTCCATGTTCACTAACAGTCATGGATTTTGGTGCAACGACAAATGGGCCCTACAAGTGGTATCAGAGCTATGGTTTTATTATTGTAACCCTAGATTGAATCCATGGGAATGCATGAGAGGATAAAAGAAAAGGGAAAAATATATGAATGATTTATTACAGATCTGAGGGTTTTGGGTTTGCTGTTATGATGGGATGTTAAAAGATTTGGGCATGTGAAATTGTTGGACAAAAGAGTTTTTCAGATGTTTATTTTAAAATGAGGGTTTTGGGGGGTAGCATGTAGAAATGACCTCCTGGGTAAAAACAAACCTCACCAATGGATCTGGGTCAACATTTCCATAAATTTTGATATATAATATGCCCTAGTTTGGCCATGTTCAGAGGAAATGAAAGAGTTTTTTGGTTTCAGCCCATGATGGCCGTCAAATTTAATCCCGTCGAAATTTTCGTCACTAAAAAAATTTAAAAATGAAAAATCGTACTGAAAATGGTAAAAAGACTGTCTTAGTAAAATGGCCATAACTTTCTCTCAGAATATCAGATTTCAGAGTTCTTATAGGCGTTGGAAAGCTAATTTAGAGCACTACAAGATGGTGTAGGTTTGGTTCTATGATTTTGATATTTCGTCAGGTTTTCAAAGCCCTAAAGTCAGATGTTGTTTATTTTGAGCACAGATTAGGGCATAACTTGGGCATACAGAGTCAGATTTTGGACTTCGAGTAGTCAACAGAAAGCTCTTGGAGAGCTCTACACATTGGTTCAGATTTGGTGCAGGTTTGGCATGATTTATTTGTTGATATATTTATCTAAACAGTTTATAGACATATTTTAACTATGGTAACATTGTGAGTTTATGGCATTGGAAATTTAAGATTTGATGTCATTGTATACTCAGTTCATATTTCAAATTGGTCTCATAATGATATGGTTATCAGTGTTTGGATTTGGATATGTATGATGACTTGTTGGATCTACAAGTTGTGCAATGTTGTAAGTGATCTATACTTACAGGTTGTATTTATAGCTTGGTTATGGGTTGTCTTTGCCCATTGATCTTTCATTATTGATGCATATTCAGATTGGTAGCTTGGATTTGGGTTGTCTATGCCCTAACTCACATGATTTACTATTTTCTTCATGTAGAAGGGATGAGATGTTGTTACTAGGTATAGTCATGGTGGAGGATTGTGGTTGACTATTTTATGCTAACAAGTTGGACACTTTGAGAGCCAGATGCTCGGTTCATGGATGTGATCATGGTGTCAAGGATTTTTGGCATGACATGATTGGATATACAGGTACATCCTTGATGTTTATTAGCTTGGATTTTCTGATTTGGTTATGGTGGTATATCTTCTTGGTTGAGGATCATGGTTATTTGGTTTCTTTTGAGGAGCTCATGATGTGCACTTTGAGTTCTTTGATGGTTTGATGCCTTGGTTGATTCTCATAGTTAGAGGATGGATTTGTTCATCATATGTCATGGATAGCTTGGATACACAATTTAGTGGGAGCTTGTGACAGTGATGGGGTGACAGTGCAGGATTAGTTTCTGGTTTGGTTTATATCTTCTTGATTTGGAGAGGATGGATATTATAATGCCATAGGTGACTTGGTACCACAGTTAAGTGGGAGTTTTTTGGCATTGATATATTTATTGAGTGTTTGCAGATGTTGGAGGTTTGTCTTAGATCTTGTTGCTGCAGAAGCGTCTTTGACATTTGCATGGTGCACTTGTTATCTTCATGATGTTTGAAGATGGTTAGATCTTGAGGACTCATGGAGTTCTTGGTTATCTTCATGGTGTGTGGAGATGGTTCTTCATGGTATGTGGAGATGGTTTTCTTCATGGTGTATGGAGATGGTTGCATCTTGAGGACTCACAAGGTTCTTGGCAAAGGTGTGGTTTATGCTTTTATTTGGCATGTTATCCTTGGTATAAGGATGGTTTCATTATTATGTCATGGTATACTCTTGATACACGTTTAGAGTTGTGACATGTTATGGTGTGTTCATATGGAGCATGTTATCTCTTTAGTTGAGATGGTAAGATCATGTTGTCATGTTTATGTTCCTAAGGCCATGGTTGGAACTTTGACATTGATCTTGGTTTAGTTTCTTGGTATTGAGTACACTAATCATAAGATGGATACTTCATGATGTTGCTATGTTGCATTTGGAGTTGGCATGGATTGATTGGTTACAGGTGCTCATGGATACTTAGAGACGGCGGTGATGCTGATTTCTCTTGGATTAGAGAAGTATTTTTTGGGATGGTTAATGGTTTCAGTAGGAAGTCCGAGGGGCAGTCACCTGATATGGACTTGAGAGGAGATTGTTCTTAGATGAGTCTTGGTTGGAGACTTGGGTATCTTGATGAGCATTCTAATTCCCCACTCTTGGTCTACTCGGCAGTTTGCTACTTGAGAGGTATAGCCCATTTTTTCTCTCAGTTGCATTATATTTATGCTTGTCTTTCATGCATATGGATCTTGAGCTATGGTACATGAGTTAGTTCTAGAGGGTTCATTTGAGAGATGGTTTAGCATTGGTTATCTCCATGTGCATATGTTGTTATGCTGGTTGAATTTGGGAGATAGTTTTATATTGGGCATTTTCCTTGGATTAGGAATGGTTATTCCTTGGTTTAGTAATGGTTTTATTGAGTTTGATCTTCTTGTGAGAGGCTTACATCCATGATTAGCTATATGGTATGGTTTGGGTGTTGTTGAGGCTTCTTGTTGGAGTTTTATGGAGGAGATCATACTTGCACAGTTTACATCTAGAGGTGTGTGTAGAAGGACATGATACAGGTTATGATTTGCATGGTTTCTCTGGTCTTGGTTATCTTCTTAGATGTTTAGTTTTGCCTACATTGGATTTGAGATTGGTTAGAGATTATGATCACTAGTTTGTGCTCATGTATGTCATGTGAGAGATGACATGGTTATTACTTTATCTCTTTCCTCTGTTGGTTATGGAGAATTTGGGAGAGCATTGGAGACTTGTTATGAGAGTTGTTCTTGCAGGATATTAGTTTATGTATTTTGGATGTCCTTGATACTACATGGATTCACTTCTTTGAGATGTGTTGAGTGGATTGGTTATAGATTTGATATTATCTTTTGCAGTGGGAGCTTCTTGGTATATATGTGGCAGATATTGCTCTTGAGGCTTGTGATTGTAGGTTATAGATTGGATATGTCTGTGATATAAGATTCACTTGTTATACCTTTGAGGTATGGATAGTTGGATGGGTTTGGCACTTTGTTGTGGGTGCTATTTTAGCTATGGATATTTTGACAACTACGGATACATGTGATTACCTTTGGATCAGGTTATTTGTGCTTGGAATTTCAGTTGGTACAAGATTTTAGGATCTTCTAATGCGACAGGTTGGGTGGCTTTTCTCTTTGGATGGCTTCTATGTATGTCCAGTGGGAGTGGCATAATAGGAGGTGAGATCATTCATGTTCGAGATGCTGGATACTTTGATTTTGTTGCGGGTACCAAGATGGAGCACTCGGTGTATTTTGATCCATGATGGTGGATGTGCTGGGAGGGATTGTTCCGTTGTTCATTTTGTGTGGCTACGGATTGACCCTATGCAATGTATACAACAAGTGGGAGATTGTTGAAATAATGGGTGTTGCACACATTGCATAATATTGTTATTTTATTATTTTATTTTTATTATGTGATGTTGTGCCTAGTGGACGTGCAACATGTAAAGATTCCCATGGAATATTCTTGATGAGTTGTATTGTAACATTGTGATAATATTTCTTGTAATTATTTAATATTTGGGAAAAGAATTAAATGCCCAATATTAAATGTGGGGTCAGTGGGTTAGGTAGCACATGGTTTTAACACATGGTTTATGTAATACCACTTGGTGGTTTTGTGGGACTTGCTACTAAATAAGCAGCCAAAAGGGTAGTTGTTGTAGAGAGAGAAAGAGTGACAAGGAGAAGATAAAAGGCAAGAGGCAAGCGGGACAAGGCTTGACAGGTTATCCAAGGGAGCATTTGTGAAGGTTGAAAGCATGGCATGGGATGTGTGGATTCATGCTTGTTCACATAGTTTGCTCGGTTGTGTCTATGGCCATGAAGGCTTCCATGGATGTATGGCAATGGTATTTTTTGCTGAATAATACATGGTGATGGATGCTTTGGAGGCTGGGTTTTTCCCTCAATGAGGGTTTCTCAGGGTATATCTTGTGTCAACATTTTGTGGGTATGTTGTCTATTCTCTTGCATGTGGATTTTAATTCAGTGTTTATTTCAGATCTATTATGGGTTATGTGGAAAGGGTTATATTCTTTATTGCCAAGTTTCCTTACAAGCTTGATGAGGAAATAGTCATACCCAGTTATGACTACAAAGCAATGAACTTGAAACAAATAAATGAAGTGCAAGAGGCACTTGAAAGAAAGAAGAAGCAGGAGATACTCAAAAATGAGTATAGACAAAAGCAAGCATTAGTGGAAATCAAAGATATATTCCTTGATGCATTTAGCTTAGCTATACTTGATGAAATAAAGTCCATCATGGAGCAATTTTCCAACATAGTGGACTAGTTACAAAATGAAGACCTTGATACAAATGTTAGGTTATTAGAGTGTCTAAAAAGAAATTTCAAATGAAAGTTAATGAGAAGATATCTAGTGAGATAACACTTTCACAAGTGGAATTGGCTAAGAAAGTTGGAAAAGTGAAAATAGTACTTGAGAATATATTCTCATTGTACTCCAAATCATGTGACTCATCATATTTCACACAAGACACTAGCCAAAGAATATTGAGCTTGGAATGCAATCTTAAGATATCTAGCACACAGCTACCCAAAGATCCAGCTCAAAGTGAGAAGCATTTTGCAACAACACTTCACACCCAGAAGGAATTAGTTGTATTGATAGTAGAAGAGGCCAATGTCAAGGCCAAATTAATATAGATTTAGTCTACTATTACCCCACATTTGGAATTACTACATAAAGAAGTGGCCTATGCAGAAAACATTTTGAAGAAAGATCCAAATCTTTCTACCTTAGAACGCCTTGTACATCTTGCAGCAGAGACAACCATCTAGCTCAAAGCACTGGAAATAGCATTGGACAATTGGGATGCTTCTCTAAAGATGATAATGGAGGTAAATAAATTTTTTTTGGCTAAATATTCTATTCATTCTTAGGACCCTTTGACATAAGTGTCAAAAAGGGGGAGAAATTACATTTTTGGAGATATTCATTATGCATAATTGCATATAATAAGAATGGGGGAGATAATACATTCTTTGAAGGAGGAAATAAAGAATATCCAAAGGGGGAGATATTCATGTAACACAATTTTGAGAAGAAATAAGGGAATACAACCAAAAGGATAAAAAAATTGCAAGAAGATGTAAAAAGGGGAGCAGACACAAAGTAGAAATAGGGTACATAGAAATATAGGCAAAGGAATCATAAGGTAGATAATGACATACCATCATGAGACAAATTTAGCACAAGATTCTTTGTTTGCAGGAGTGGAATTTTAGTTACAGAATTGGCACATTAGCTCAGGGGGAGTTACAAGCTTTTAAGGTATACAAATTTTTTGAACAAGTTTTTGAAGTTTTGTACATATGCTGAACATAATGTGTAGTATACTCATAGAAATCAGATTCATAATGTTTAGTTAAGTTTTTTTACCACTCATGTCAAAGGGGGAGATTGTTGGTCTCAGATTCTTAGTTGATGTTGAGTATAATACAAATGTTGAGCTATAGTATGTGTCGAGCCAGAGATTCAATAGGTATCGAGTGAACTTCAGGTGCTGAGCAAAGTTCAAGTGCCGAGTGATAAGCGATGCCGAGCAGAGTATAAATGTCAAGTGAAATAGAATTACCATAGGAGCCGAGTGAGACTAAATTCCTATATGTGCTGAGCATTAGCAATTAGTAAGTGTCGAGTAACATAGAATCAACATATGAGTTAGTGTCTTCACAAACTCAGATGTAAACCATTTTTTGAGCCGACTTAGGATGAATCTCGAAGGATCTTGAAGATAAGATCGAATCTTTTACATTACCTATGTAATTAGCATGCAACCAATAAAAAAAATGGAGAAGGCATGCAACTAATAGGAAAAGTGAAAGAATTGAGTAGGAAATGAAGAATGAATATTGATCATAGATTCATACCTAAACCCAAGTCTTTGAAGCCTTTAAAAGGAGAATGAAACCTCATTATGTGTATGTTTGTGAGAAGTGTATGGGTGAATTATAGAGAAGTGCAGAGGGGTGTAAAGACTTAGAAAGAGCAGAACAATATTGCAGAATTTAGTTGATCAAGAACAGAGTATCAAAGTTTTGAAGAGACATATCAAATCAAGCAAGGATTAGAACAAATAGAGTAGAACAAGGATCTGGAATCAGTAATTAAGGATTGCAAGTCATCAGATCAAGACTTTCTAATACTCTCTAGCAATTGTATTAGGACTGAAAATCCTATGATGATAGGTTGGTTTAATAGCCATGTTGTAAGCCTTTAAACAAGGTGCTAAATCCTTTAAAAGGGTAAAATTTCAAGTGAGTGTTTGTAAATCCTTTAACTAGGTCGCTTTTAACAGGGTGTAAAGTCTTTAACATGATAGGCCTTTCATAGGGTAGACCATTGGAAGTGGTCAAACTTTGTAACCTTAAACAGTTACATATTGATGCAGTGATACTTTGTGGGTGTCATCCCCACCCCAGTTTTACCTTCTCATTTTGGAGGGTTTCTGGGTTAGCAAATTCTTGTGTTATCTATTTTCATGCATGTCTTTACTTTTATGTTTAATAGATGAATTAGATGCATGTGAATGATATCAGTTAAAAGGTTTTGAAAAGGTTAAAGTTAGTTACTTCTGATTCACCCTCCCTCTCAAAAGTATATCTTCCCACTTGTAAATTCCAACACTTTCATCATAAGTTATGTTGATCTTTTTCTTGAAGTGAATCCTTGAGCATCTGCATTCTTTAGTTCACTAATCACATTTCTCAATTTATCTTCTTTTTCTTTGATCTAAGATGTGTAGGTGTTCATATGTTCACGTCCAAGTGCACATTTCTCATATATCTCATTGCCTTCATGAATACATTTCCTCAAGTTTTTAATAGAGATATCTAAGTTAGCTAAGTCATCTTTCATGTTTTGGCATACCTCTCTAAATAGGTTTTCATCATGCTCTACTTGGGCATTGATTGTAGCTTCTTCTACTATAGTCTTAAAGTGACTATCAAATTCTTCCAAGACTTTTACTGCTCTCTTTTGTGGATTATCTTTGATGACTTGAATATTCAATAAATTCTTCATTTTTCTTGTCATCTTATCAAGAGTTTCCATGTTGGAAACTATAATTGGAACAATTGTTGTTTTGTCATTGATGTCAAATATACTAATGAGAAATGTTGCTATCTGATCTAAATTTCATATTTATTTGATTGATGAAGAGAATTTGAAAAGTTATTCATAATAATAGCATCTAGAGGAAATATTGAGTTATGAAAAGGAAGCTACAATGGACATTTGATTAGTTAGACTTTGATAAGACAAAGTGATTGTTTATATCATATTGATGTTTAAGTCTTTATAGTACAAGTCAAGATATATCACTTATGTAAAGCTTGACTAAGCTATAGGGTAAAAGAATAAGGAATGTTGAGTGATGCAAGTGTCAATCAAGTCTCAGTACAAGCTGATAAGATTTAGTGTTGACTGAGCATCAGTATCAACCGAGTGATAATGTTGATGCTGAGCTCTACAACAACCAAGCAATTTAGTGATGACTGAGTGCTAGAACTTAGTTATGGCTGAGTGATAATATTTTGAATGTGTTTGAGGAATCATGATTTCTAGTTGACTCAGTTAATTTCTTGGGATATGAAAATTGTGTTAACGATAAGATTGATGAGTTGGATCATTTAATTCAAGAAGAGGATTAGGTATAATATCTAATAAAAGAATTCGAAGAAAAATTTATAAAAAAGAAGAAGATGGACATATTTAATGAACCTAATGAACTAGATCATAAACCCTAAGGTCTATGGTGATCATGAAAAATGAAAAATAAAAAATCTAGAATTACCTATTTAAGGAGGCATAGACTCAATGAGAAAGTGTGTGAGAGCGAATCAAGAAAAAAAAGTGCTTGCACAAATGCCGCTAAAGTTGATAAGTGAATATGAGTAGAAGGCTTAAGTTTTTTGGAAGGAGAATATTGACTACTTGAAGGTTTTCCAAGTGAGTTAAGAGACAAAGTTGACAAGGGGGACTTATTAGTGAATCAACACATGAGTCGTTCAGTGATTTGAACTTGCAAAAGTGAGTTGTAAATCATACAGATCAAAACCCTACTATTTTCTTTCTAATCATTGTAAACAATTTGTATTGAAATCCTTTTAATCAAAGGTTGACCTAATAGTCATTGAAAGACTTAATGGTCTATGTAACTCCTTTAGTAAGGTGACATTATAAATGGAATGATCAAATTCCTCTAATAAGGCCACTCCTAATAAGGTGATTAAATCCTCTAACCACATCACATTTAATAGTGTTGATTGTAACCTTTAATAGGGTTGGTTCCTAATAGAGCTCACTTCGAAAGATTGAAAAAGTGACATGTTGGTGGTTTTTCCCAAATTGGGTTTCTATGTAAAATCCTAATGTCAAACTTGTGTTGAATGTTTTATGATGTTTTATATTTTCATGGTTTATATTCAAAAAAGTATGTTATAATAGGACATGGTATTGAACGACTAGTAATTTTCTTTATCAGTATTTAGTAGAGACTGAGCTACAACAAGATAAGCATAATAGTGAATGTTTAATGATTTGATTGTTCAAATGGTACTTATGGACCTTGAATAAATGATCCACCCCCTGGTTATTCTAAATATTCTAAAAATTGGTACTAGAGCATCAATGCTTATAGAGAGAATTTTGAAGGTACTTAAAGCTAAAGATCATGACACACAAAAGGGAGGTACCAAAGTTAAACAAGGAGAACTTTCTTGCATGGAAAACTTTGATGAGGCTACATATATCCAGTATCAGTGATGCTGTTATAAACTTTTTGGACAATGAGTATGTGAAAATAATGACCACTCCTCTGACAGTTGAACAACTAAAACAAAATCAAGACCACAATCAATCAATATTGGAGATTTCCTTTTCCCTAAGCTATCCAAAGTTTGATGATATAAAAGAGTGTGATAGTCCAAAGAAGATGTGGGACAAACTAAAAGCCATTTATGGAGGAGATGATAATGTTTTGAGAGCCAAATTAGAAAGCCTAATAAGTAAATTTGATGAAACAAGAATGATTGAAGGTAAGAATATAGTACAATACTGCACAAGAATCAAAGAAGTTGTCAATGCTATTCGAGGTGAAAATGGAGAGATCAAAGATGAAACAATGATAAGCAAGGTATTGATGACCCTACTCCCTATATATGCCATTAGATTTTCTGCAATACAAGAATTGAGATGTACTCTAGGTAACACTTTGATCTTAGAAGGTGTAATTGGTAGACTTACTAATTTTGAGATGTCCAATTTTGATAACTACACACCTTCCTACTATTGAATATTCTTTCAAGTCACAATTGGTTCTTAGCAATAGAAAAGGCAAACATGTGAAGAGTGATAGTTATAGTTTCGATGATGAGCTTGATGAACTTGAAGCACTTATTGCAAAAATATTTGGAAGATCCAAAGGTAAATACAAAGGTCAATTACCTATTATTTATTTTTCATGAAACAAGGTTGGTCATATTGCTACTAGATTTCCTGATAGGGAAGACAAGGATGAACAAAAGGAAACCAAGAACAAAGGAAGAAAAATTGACCTAGATTACAAGAAGAACAAGGATGACAAAGGTAAGAAATCTTGTTATATAGCTAATGAAGAAACTAACGTTGAATCTAAAAATAATCATGATGAAGTTGTCTATGTTGCTATGAAAGAAGATTCTAACAAAGATGATAAAATTGCATTAATCTCTTATGTGAACAAGAGTGATAGATGGATAATTGATATTGGTTTCTCTAACCATATGACTGGTGATAAAAAAAAATTCAAGGATATTGGGCCATACAAAGGTGGATGTGTTAAGTTTGGTAATGATATTCCATGTGTTGTGAAAGGTAAAGTGTTGATCTTAGATTGGTTTTGACAAGTGAGTGTCTATACAATTAAGTCATTTACTTAGTTCATGCCAAACAAGTAACATATGCCAAGAAAAACATATAAGTTACTGCATGTTGAGTATATAGTGAGTGTCGAGTCACTCAAGTGCGGAGTGATTCAATAGTTGAGCAAGCAGTGCATACTGAGTCATTTAGATGCTGAGTGTTAGTATTAAAGTCAGTATGTGCCAAGCAATAGGGACTTTAGATGCCGAGTAACATAGTTTTGTCATAGTTGTCTGTACTAGCACAAAATACTATGTAAACCATTTTTTAGCCAACTTATAGATTGAATTATGATATTTTGGTGATAAGGATGAATCTTAAGTTGGAATCCCTATGCATTGCATGCATCCAATTAGGTAAAAGGAAGGTTTAAGTGGTAAAATGGTTAAATCATAGCCGCTGATTTATATGTAACCCTAAGTCACCTAGATCTTCTTAAGGAAGATGAACCCTAAACTTTCTAAGAGTGTGAAAGGGAATATATGAATGATCAAGGAGATTTTTGCATGCACAAACTAAAACATTCATGATGACCAAGATATTATGATCTAAAATTACATTGTAGAATTAGTTAAAGGAGAATAGAGGAAGGAAATAGTTAACAACAGAGAGAAATTTGATCAAGAAGGATCAAATAAACATTAGTTTAGAGGTGATCTATCATCAAGCAACAAAGTGATAACTATAGGATCAATGCTGAGACATTCTAATAGGTGAATCAATTAAATCTCTTAACAGAGTAGTCCTAATAGGTTATATTAAAATCCTCTAACAAGGTTCTTAATTAATTGTGAGTTGAAGTCCTTTAACAACAAACACTTTTAACATGGTGTTGAAATCCTTTAATAGGGTAAGACCTAAAAATCTTTGTAAGCCTTTAATAGGGCAAATCTTTCACAAGGTAGATCATTGTTCATGATCAAACACTATAACCTTCATTGGATACACTTTATTACTATAGTGGTTAGGATTTGTTGGTGTCATCCCCACCCCAGTTTTACCTTCTCATTGGAGGGTTTTTGGGTAATCATATCTGGTGTCATATATGTGTGAATACTTAGTTGTTTATATGTTTTAGATGTCCATGCTTTACATGGTATTTTAGTTTACTTATTAAATATGTAAGATGGATGTGTGGTGAATATTTTATGGATCAAAGTTTGAAGTACGAATTCACCCCCCCTCTCAGAAGTTTACCTTTCCTATTTTAATTCCAACAATTGGTATCAGAGCCTAGTTCTCTAAAAGAGAAACTTTGCAGCTTTGAGGAGAGATCTTAGAAATGGAAGTCTACAAGTTGGGAAAGACTATTGAGAACTAGGAGATTGAAATACATCTTATTCTACATTAGTTGAATGAAGCAAGAGAATATTTAAAGAAATCTTTAAAGAGAAGGAAGGAAATTGCTATACAAGAGAATGACACACAATACAAAGAGATAGACACTACTAAGGTATTTGCAAATGGAAAATCTAATGAATTTGATGCAACAGTTACATATCTAATGGAAAAGACCAGAATCTAAGTTGAAGAAATAAAAAATCTCAATAGGGAACAAGAATCTCAAGCCATATTACTTTGTGAGGTGACCAAATAGAAAAAGAAAGTTATAGAAGACAAAGTTATGATAGAAGATGACAAAAGAGTTTTGACCAAAAGAATAGAAGAGAAATCATTAGAGGTAACCAATATTGCTAACATGTAATTGGAAACTTTGGGTCAGATGATGAATGTAAACCATGAATTAAATGCTAAGGACATTGAGATAACAACACTAAAGTTACAAATGAATAGTTGAGCAATGATCTAAAAAGAGAAAAGGAGTTTGCTGAAAGTTCCAATAAATCTAGTGAAGCTATCAAGTACTTTGAAAAATTTATGAGATCCCTTAGACCTAACAATGATACATTTGGACTAGGATACACAAGTATTGAAGAAGGGGAATCATCCAAAAGTGGTGAAGAAAGGATTGACAAAGGTAAGAATTCCAAACCTACATGTCATAATTGTGGTAAGAAATGATATACTGCTAACATGTGTAGGAGCAAGATTGTACATCAGAATAATAAGCAAAAGAGCATGGTTTATTGCTATAAGTGCAACAAACAAGGTCATCAGGCACATGAATGTAGAACCAAGACCATGCACACTCAAAGATTTGAAGGATATTGTTATAACTATCAGAAGTATGGACATAGAGCTTTTGAGTGTAGATCCAACCCAATATGGTCATCAAACAAATAAGCAAAGGTATAAATAATGACAACTTTTATAATTGGGACTATAATACAAGGTATAGTTGTCATTACTATCAAGAGTATGGAAATATTCCTAAGAACTATATTTGAACACACTTTAGGAGTGATTACAAAAGGTGGTTGAGTCAAACCACATGTTTTAGTTGTTTGAAGACTGGTCACATCAATCGATATTGTCTAACAAGGTCAAAGGCACCAAGTTGTGAGTTAAATAAAGGAAAAGGCAAGGCAAATATTGGAAATATTAGAAATGAAATGAACAAGACATGGAAGAGAAAGGAGGATTGCAGCACACCAAATGGAGAAGGGATCACTTCACCCAATGGTTCAGGTAATCACACCTCATCAAACTAAGCGATCAAGAGGTATGTGGGATTGATATTTAAAAGGTTATATCATATATTAGTTCCAAAGGATTTAGTTCTGAAAGGATTATATAAAGCATGAATAAAGATGCAAAGTGTTATTAGGAATCAAAGAAAAACTTTAAGTTTTGTCAAACTTTCATGTTACTACTGAGCATGAATAGTTTCCTATGGTTGCCAAGTGAAATTATAGTGAATGCCAAGCTAAAAAACTAGCTAGTTGATGTAGAGCTCATAATGGTTGTTGAATGAATGAAAATATGAGTGGATGCCAAGTGAGCTAGAAATTAATTGATGCCAAGTTTACAACTGTGTAATCACTTAGCATTAATTGTGGCATTTTAAAGGGATATTTGATTGATTTTTGCTAATTCAACATAACTCGAATTAGAGAGAGAGCAAGAACATCTAGAGGTGATTTAGAAATTTCATTTGAAGCATTTGCAGGAGATTTGAGCAGTTGTGCATCATTTCGTCAAGATTTACAAGGCATTTATCGTGTGCTGAGCTAATTCTTCGAAAGAAAAAGGTGTAAAGGGTAAAGAATTTTTAAATGTTTAGTTGGTTAGAAACAAGGTAAAACAACCTATTTTCAAGGCCATTCTAGACATAACATAAAAATAAGATCCCTTTGGTGCACTATCTATGATACCACCAAAAGTTTTAATGATTCAAGATGTCACAAATTGCTATAATTGTAAGATTGGTAGTATTGGTGACATGGAAATCAAAGAAGAATATGCAAAACTATGTGAAAATGGTGTGTTAAGGGAAGAATTCAAAATTATAGAAAAGAAAGGGTTAACTCATGTTAGATTGTGGTGACTGATCAGGAAAGTACTGTACATACTTCATAAATAGTGGGGTTCTTTTTTTTTTTTTGGAAGTAGCCGACATATTATGGCCGACATATGGCCGACATGTTATAACCCTAAAGCGGTTTAATACTTGTATAAAAAGGGCTTAGGGTTGGGTATTTTTATGTGTGGTGATACGAAATTGGTTCTTGCGGCGGTATTGAGCTGTAAGGGATTACAGATTGTAATCAGGTTGTAATCACTGGATTGTAATAAGATCGGACTTGCTGTTTGGTGGACGTAGCCCAGGGATTGGGTGAACCACGTTAAATCTTGGTGCCTTGTGTTCATTTCTGTGTGTTCTATTATTTTTGTTATTGGTTATATTTGCATGTAGTTTTTATTTCTGTCCGTGGTTTATCCTAACAACTCATGCCCTAGATTTTCCTAACGTTTTAAAAATTGAATGGATCAGGATTGTTTTGTATATAATTCATGATAGTTTAGTGTGGTTAGATAATGGACCAATTAAAATTAGAAAGAGAATAATCCATAGGGTAACATGGTATCCAACCCTAGATCAGGAAAAGACTATGAGAAGTGAGTCCAAAGAAGTCATTGAAAAGAACATAGAAATTGTGTGGAACAAGAGAGGAATGACCATAGACACCATCATAGATCCTCTGATAGATTTTGCAATAAGGGTAATTGCACATAAATATTATCAATCAAGAAGATTGAATGGTGTACCCTACATTGTAGTAGATATGGGTTACAAGATTATGAAGAAGGATCATACATATGATCTTGCCAAGCTATAGCTACAACAATTGATTAAAAACCTAGGAGCAATAAGGAAAAAAAAGAGTGCTTAGTGTAAATTTAGATATATTTTGATAAGTATCTTCTTTTATGTTCAAAACACATTTACTACATTTGGTATTGTTGCATGGAAAAAAAATAGGTCTATTATAGTTCAAATAGGAGAGTTCATTGAATAGTCAGGTGAAAATTTTGAATTAGTAATGACTAGTTACTCTGAGGATTTCAAACAATTCATGAACAAGAGATTAAGGATTCCAGTATCATTAGTGGAAATATATTATGATGATGTTTGTTTCCTAGTTGATGTTGATTAGACATTTATTCAGGCAACAATTCCTAGAGTGAGATGGCTAAGGCCATTAGGTTATGAAATTAATGTTGATGAGGCCTCTGCAGCAATAACAACATTACTTATAGAAGAAGTAGACAAAGATGCCAAAGCTTTTGGTAACTATGAGATGGACAAATAAAAAAATTATATTATATTTGAAGACTACCTCTATCATAAAAAGAAGGATAAACTAGTAAAGAAACTCAAAGAAAAATTTGGTGAAGGTGCCAAGTGGGAAGATGAAGAGGAAAAAGACACTCAGATTCAAGCACCACTTGCATTGACACAAGGACAGGGTGCGGATCAATAAGAGGAAGAAGGTGCTAAGGAAGAAGAAGCTGAGGAAGCACCTATTCCTACTAATTAGAAGAAGAGAAAGACTAAGTTACAAGCAATGATAAGACCTAAGAAGATTGCTAAAGCAAGCTAGCCCAAACCAATAACACCTACCACAAGGGCCGGTACATGTGTCATTGCAAAAAAGGCTAAAGAGAAAGCCAAGCATACAAAGGAGGAAGGTGGAGCACATAAAAGACCAAGGAGAAAAGAAATTGCTCAGGTTGAAACTGATGAGGAAAAGACTAAATTTGATGACAACAACCAATTCCAAGTGGTGAGTCACAATCCATCTTCAGATCTAGAAAACTTATTTGAGAATGTTAGAAATAATGCAGATTTATCAAAATTTTCTCACATTGATTTTGAAAATCTTGGAAAAGTTGAAAAGAATCAAGTGGAAGAGGCAATATGCCATGATGGCCAATTTTAAGAAAGCTCCTCTAGAGATTGCCAAATCCATGCCTAAAAGTTTATATGAAAGAGTTGCGCAAAAATGGCATTATTGTTTGAACTTAGAAAGGAAAATTAGAGAAACATCCCTCGCTCAAGTGATTCTAAGACTTAACAAGGCACAGATAGCTAAAGCCATAAAGAAATATATTGTTAGATTTGTTCTTAAATATAGGGCATTTAGCATACTATAGAACAACATTGAGAATGTTATACAAAAGTCCAAAGAGATGTGGAAGATCACATATGGACTAGCCATAGTGAAAGAAGGTGAACAAGAACCTATTGAGGTCAAAGATGATGAAGAGAATGACATTGAAGAAGGCATAGTTAAGGGAGGCCCTAACATGCACATAGATGATCAAGCAATAGTTGAGGTAGAGCAACAACAAGAACATAGTGTACAAGATACACAAATGCCAAATGCCAACCCTCCATAGATAATAAGTGTAAGTACTCATAGTAAAGGATGTTTCTAATCTCACTATTCTATACATCAATCCCTTAACAGAGGAAGACTTGAAAAAGATACTTGACCAATCTACACCATAGGCCAAATTATGTGACAACCTTGTATTGGTGAGTGCAGATGAAATTTAGAAATCAGTGACTAAAACTACAAGGGAGGAGGTGAAAACACAAGAACCACCTACAATTACCCCTCAAGTCACTAGTGTACAACCTTCAGAAGTTGCACTAGAAAAGGTTGAGACACAAAGTCAAATAGGTTAGGTAGATGTACCTACACCTACATCACAAGATCTAGGTACAATTAAAGTCAACAAGGCAAAAAAGGACAAGCCTAAATAGATACATTTGATAACCAAGCCGAAGGAGATAGAAGCAATTCAAACATTGGTAACATTACCAATATTTGGAACTCCTTCCATTCAAATTCTTTAGAGGTCGAGCATAGATGCAACACATTTTCAATTCTTAGTGTCAAGTCCTAGTTCATCAAAGGTAGAAGAGGTAATAACATATGGAGATATTAGTCTGGATGAAGAAATTGTTTTGCCAAAATATGATTATGAAACAATAATAATTGAGCAGATGGGTATACTTCAAAAATCCCTAGCAAGAAAGAAACATCAAGAAATTCTTAGAAGGGAGCATAGGCAGAAGCAAGCTTTACTTGATATCAAAGACAACTTCTTAGATGCATTCAGTCTATCTACTCTAGATGAAACCAAGCCAATTCTTGAACAATTGACTAACATAGTGGAAAAGGTAAGTGATGCAAACCTTGACACTAATGCAAAATTATTAGATTGGTCTAAAAAGAAGTTTCAACATAAAGTGAATGAGAAGATATCTAGTGAGATAACACTTACACAAGTTGCATTGGCAACTAAGATAGATAGTGTAAAGAAGATACTGGAGAATATTTTCTCTCTATATACCAAACTGTGTAATCCTACGCTCTTCACACAAGTGATGAAAGGAATCACATCCAGAGCTTGGAGATTCAAATGAGTTCATCAGGTGTGAAATTTCCCGTAACTCCAGTTCAAAGTGAGAAACACTTCAGGACCCTATTGCAAACCTAGAGTCAGTTAGCAACACTATTTGCAGATGAACCCAACATAAGGGCTAAACTGATAAGTTTCCAAACTACATTGACTCCTCACATGGAGATTATACACAAGGAGTTAGGCTATACAAAAAATCTTATGAAGAAATACCCCAATCTTTCTACATTAGATGTCTTAGTACACCTTGCTACCGAGCTGGCCATCCAGGTTAAGTCTTTGGAGGTAGCTTGTGACAATTGGGATGCTGCTCTTAAGATTATTCTTGAGGTCCATAAAACTTTCTTGGACAAACACACTATTAGTTTATAACCCATTGACATCAGTGTCAAAAGGGGGGAGAAAGAGAAAAAGGGAAGAGAAAGAGCTAAGAGCTAAGAGAGAGCAAGCATGGGAGAGCAAGAGTAAAGGGGGAGTAAGAAAAAAAAGAAGAGTATCAGAAAGAGTATCAATTGAGGTAAATCTACTCAATAGGAGACATTTTGGTTATAGAAATACAAAACAAAATAGATAAAACAACTCAGGGGGATTTATAAGATTCTGAGGTATAAGATGTTGCAAAATTTTCATATTTTTAAATTTTGTATAGAAGCCAAACCAGAGTTTATCTTATGCTTGGAAGAATAATAATATTAATGTATGACCAAGTTTTTTTGACACTCATGTCAAATGGGGAGATTTTTGATCTCAGATTGGTTTTGACATGTGAGTGTCTATACACTTAAGTCATTTACTTAGTTCATGTCAAACAAGTAACATATGTCGAGCACAAAATATAAGTTAGTGCATGTTGAGTATACAATGAGTTCCAAGTCACTCAAGTGCCAAGCAGACAATATGAGTTGAGTGATTCAAGAACCGAGCAAGCAGTGCATGCCAAGTCATTCAGATGCTGAGTGTTTGTATTGAAGTCAGTATGTGCTGAGCACTAGGGACTTCAGATGTCGAGTAACACAGTTTTGTCATAGTTGTTTGTATTGGCACAAAGTACTATGTAAACCATTTTTGAGCCGACTGATAGATTGAATTATGATATTTTGGTGATAAGGACAAATCTTAAGTTGGAATCCCTATGCATTACATGCATCTAATCAAGGAAAAGGAAGGTTTAAGCAACAAAATGGGTAAATCACAGCTGTTGATTTATACCTAATCCCAAGTCACCTAGATCTTCTTTAGGAAGACAAAACCTAAGATTTCTAAGAGTGTGAAAGGGAATATATGAATGATCAAGGAGAGTTTTGCATGTGTAAACCAATACATTCATGGTGACCAAGATATTATGATCTAAAATAGCATTGCAAAATCAGTTAAAGGAGAACAAAGAAAGGAAATAGTGAATAATAAGGAGACATCTAATCAAGAAGGATCAAGTATAAATTAGTTTAGAGGTGATCTATTAGCAAGCAACAAAGTGTTAACCACAAGATCAATGTTGAGACATTCTAATAGGTGAATCAGTTAAATCTTTTAATAGAGTAGTCCTAATAGGCTCTATTGAAATTCTCTAACAAGATGCTTACTTAATTGTGAGTTGAAGTCCTTTAATGAGGCACACTTTTAATAGGGTGTTGAAATTCTTTAACAGAGTAAGACCTAATAGTCTTTGTAAGCCTTTAACAGGGCAGACCTTTCATGGGGTAGATCATGGTTCATGATCAAACATTGTAACCTTAATTGGATACACTTTATTACTACAGTAGTGAAGATTTTTGGGTGTCATCCCCACCCTAGTTTTACCTTTCCTATTGTTCCAACATAAAGGTACTATTCAACTAACTAACAAGATCAAGTGTGACAATGTTTATTGGGTTGAAAGACTTAACTATAATTTGTTGAGTGTTTCAAAGATAAGAAAATTAGGATATAGATTTGAATTCCAACATAAAAAGACCAAGATATATGATGTTGATGGAAAGCTGATTGGAATTGGTGATCAGACAAGATGTAACTCGTTCAATCTAAATTTATCTAATGAGACATGTTTGTTTACACAACAAGAAGATGTTTGGTTATGGCACAAAAGGCTATGTCATGTAAATTTTGACAATTTGATAAACATTAGTAAAATGAAGAAAGTAAGAGGGTTGCCTAAACTAAAGAAGCCTGACAATACCATGTGTAAAAAATGTCAATTGGGAAAAACTACCAAGTCTAGTTTCAAGAGAAAAATATACACATCTAATGATATTCTGGAATTGGTTCATATTGACCTATGTAGACCTATTGATGTTCAAAGCTATTGTGAAGATAAGTATTTCATTCTATTTGTTGATGGCTATTCTAGGATGATGATTGAAATGTTTCTTAAAGCTAAATCTAATAATTTTTAGTTATTTAAGTGGTGTTTGGCCAAAGTTGAAAAAGAAATAGGGAAGAGTCTAAAGTGTCTGAGATCTGACAGAGGTGGTGAATTCATTTCCAACGAGTTCAATACATTATGCAATGATAGAGAAATTAAAAAATAGGTATCAACACCAAGGACCCCTCCTTAGAATGGGATAGCTAAAAGGAGGAATAGATCAATAATGGACTATGTAAGAACATTCATGATGAAGAAGAATGTATCACAAAATTATTGGAGAGGAGCTGTTAGCACTTTTATCTATAACCAAAATAGAGTACAAGTCAAGAAAGGTACAGATTCTACACCTTTTGAACTATGGTATGGATATGCTCCTAATGTGAAATATTTCAATATCTTTAATAGGAATGAAAATTTTGGTGCAAAGAGTGATGAAGGTATATTCCTAGGATATTCTACTAAGAGTAAAGCATATAAGTGTTTATACTGTAGCACTAACAAAGTTATGGAAAGTGCAAATGTGAAAGTTGATGAATTTGTAGAAAGAAATGATCTTGCATGTAAGGAAGAACCTAAAGATTACAACTCATTCATCTATGTGGATGATGATGCTCCAAGAACTCTTACTAAATAAGCAAACAAAGTTGTTATTTCCTAGCAGACTAGAAATGTCGAGGTGCAACAACAAGTTGTTGAGCAACAGATGATGGGTGTCAAGAAATAGGCTAAACATGTTGAGTCCCAAATATGCAATGACAAACATTAGATAGTCAATGAAGAGCATGTTGAACTTGGACCAAAACTTGAATAGAAAGAGTTAATGAGCCTAAAATTATCTTTCAAGATGAACCTATTGAAGAACACTAAAGGAAACCACTTGTGCTAGCCAAGTTTTTAAGAAGACATCACAAACCTAAAAACATCATTGGTGATGATGAATCAAGTGTTATGATAAGGAAAAGATTCAAAGATGATACATGCTTACTATGAGAATTTGAGCCCAAATCAATGAAGGATGCTCTAGACAATGAAGATTAGATTCAGGTAATGAATGAAGAAATTGAACAGATTGAGAAGAATAATACTTGGACCCTAGTACCAAGACCAAAAGGAAAAAATATTATTGGAAAAAAATGGGTTCTTAGGAATAAGTTGAATGAAAATGGTGAAGTAACAAGGCACAAGGCAAGACTAATATGCAAAGAATATAATCAAGAAGAACAAGTTGACTATTGAGAAAATTTTGCTCCTATGGAAAGACTTGAAGGAGTCAACACTCTACTTGCATACTCAACCTACAAGGATTTCTAGGCATATCAGATGGATGCCAAATCTGCATTTTTTAATGGTATACTTAAGGAAGAAGTGTACATTGAACAACCTAAAGGATTTATAGATCCAAACAAGAAGAATTTCTTATGTAAGCTGAACAAAGCTTTATATGGATTGAAACAAGCCCCAAGAGCATGGTATGAAAGACTGCATAATTACTTAGTAAAGATTAGTTTTGAAGGAACAAATGATAACAATAATCTATATTTGAAGACTGGTAAGAACAATGAAGTACTGCTATCTAAAATATTTCTTGATGACATTATATTTGGAGGTAAAAAAGCATTATGCAAATCATTTGTTGATGAAATGAAGAAGGAATTTAAAATGCCTATGTTTGGTGAAATTAAATTCTTTGTTGGATTGCAAGCATATAAAATGAAGTTCGGTATTTTTATTACTCAGTCCAAACATATCAAGGAGATACTAGAAGCTTTTAGAATGGAAGAGTCAAGACCAGTGAGGAAACCTATGTCTATAGGACATAAATTATCTAAGAATGATGAATCTACTGATGTAAACCAAACACTATATAGATCAATGATTGGAAAATTGCAATAAGTTATTCATAGTAGACCTTATATTGCATTGGTTATTGGGATAGTTGCTAGATTTTCAAAAAAACTTAAAGATAATCACATGATGATAGTGAAAAGGATATTAAGATATATAAAAGGTACAAAATATTATGGACTATATTATAAGAGAAGTGATAAGTTTGAGCTGAAAGTATTCACTGACACTGATTGGGCATGAAATAGTGATGACAGAAAAAACATTAGTGGATGTGCATTGTTTCTAGGAAAGAGAGTGGTTTCATGGACAAGAAAGAACAAAATTGTATTTCTCAATCAATAGCTAAAGCTGAATATGTGGTTGCTATACTAAACTACTCAAACATTACGTGGATCAAGCAATTACTAAAAATAATGAAGGAAGAAATTACATATCTAGTAGTTATCTATTGTGATAACACAAGTGCTATCAACATATTAAAGAATCTAGTGATGCACACTAAGACCAAGCACATTGCTATCAAGTATCACTACTCGAGAGAAATGATTCAAGAAAAAGAAGTGAGGTTAGAATATGTGCACACCAAAGAAAAAATTGCTAACATATTCACTAAAGCCTTACCTAAGGATGCTCATAAATATCTTAGAGGTAAATTAAGGTTGATTCCCCTAAATAAAGAAACTTGAGGAGAAAAGGTTTATTCCATCAAATGTGTCAATCAAAATATCATACACATTGATGTAGACAGTTCTACTTTAGGAGATACCTAAGGTAGTGAAGTTAAGAAGAAGGCTAGCATAACAGATTAGTAATAGACATATGACAAAAAATAGCCAAAAATATCTACATGATCAAGATGTATGAAGTATATGAAGACAAGAAGTGCTCTTGTCTTTGGCATTATTGTGAAAGAGGGAGAGATATATCAAAAGAAGGAATAATAAAAGAGGGAGAGAATTACCAAAGAAAGAGATAAACCTCAGAATGAGAGAATAATGATAGAGGAAGAGCTTATGAAATTGCAGAGATGAGAATTAGAATAAAACTAAGGATATTCTTCACTCATGTTAGTGAAATATTTTGGATTGCATGGTAACAAAGAGGGAGATTGTATTCCTATAATGCAACATATTTGATGCATTGAAAGTAATATTGTAAGATATATTGAGGGGCATTGATGGAAATAATTGGAAACTACAATTGGAACAATTGTTGTTTTGTCATTGATATCAAATCTACTAATGAGACATGTTGCTATCTAATCTAAATGTCATATATATTTTGATTGATGAAGAGGATTTTTAAAGTTACTCAAAACAATAATGTCTAGAGGAAAGATTGAGTTATGAAAAGGAAGCTACAATGGATATTTGATTAGTTAGACTTTGATAAGACAAAAAGATTGTTTATGTCATATTGATGTTTAATTCTTTATAGTAAAAGTCAAGATATATCACTTATGTAAAGCTTGAGTAAGTAATAAAGTAAAAGACTAAGGAATTCTAAATGATGCTAGTGTCAACCAAGTCTTAGTACAAGCCAAGAAAATTTAGTGTTGACCAAGCATTAGTATCAACTGAGTGATAATTTTGATGCCGAGCTCTATAGCGATCGAGAAATTTAGTGATGACCAAGTGCTAGAACTTAGTTATGGAAAAGTGATACTATTATGAATTTGTTTGAGGAATTGTGATTTTGAGCTAAATTAGTTGATTTATTGGGATATGAAAACAATTTTGAACATAAGATTGATGAGTTAGATCATTTAATTCAAGTAGAGGATTAGATATAATATCTAATGAAATAATTCAAACAAAAGTTTCTAAAAAAGAAGAAGATGGATAGATGCAATGAACCTGATGAACCAGATTGTAAACCCTAAGATCTACGATAATCATGAAAAATGGCAAAGCTAGAATTACCCATTTAAGGAGGCATAGAGTCAATGAGAAAGTGTGTGTGAGACATAAGCAAGAAAAAAGAAGTGCTTGCACAAATGCTGCTGAAGTTGATAAGTGAATATGAGCAGAAGGCTTAGGTGTGTTGGAAGTAGAAGACTAACTGCTTGAAGGGTTTCCAAGTGAGTTAAGTGACATAGTTGACAAGGGGGACTTATTAGTGAATCAACACATGAGATGAAAAATGATTTGAACCTAAAAAAGTGAGTTGTAAATCATACAGATCAAGACCCTATTGTTTTCTTTTTAATCATTATAAATAGTTTGTATTGAAATCCTTTTAATCAAAGGTTGACCTAACAATCATTGCAGGACTTAACAGTCTATGTAAATCCTTTATCAAGGTGACATTCTAAATGGAATAATCAAAGTCCTTTGACAAGAGCTCTTCTAACGAGGTGACTAAATCCTCTAACCAAGTTACATTTAATAGTGTAGATTGTAACCTTTAATAGGGTTGTCTCCTAATAGAGCTCATTTCAAAAGAGTGAAAAAGTGGTGACATATTGTTGGTGGTTTTTTCCAAATTGGGGTTCACGTAAAATCCTAGAGTCAAACATTTATTGAATGTTTTATGATGTTTTGTATTTACATGTTTTATATTCAGAAAGGTCTATTATAATAAGACAGTGAACTATTCATAATTTTGTTTATTGGTATTTAGTAGAGACCAAGTTATAATAGGATAAGAAAAATAATGAATGTTTAATGGTTTGATTGTTCAAATGGCACTTATGGACCTTGAGTAACTGATTCACCCCCCCACCCCCCACCCACTCCCAAGTTATTCTAAACATTCTAACATTTCTAATGTCTCCTTAATTCCTTTTTTTCTCTACCATCCTGCTAGTGGCCAAAGATAATATCTTATTGAACATCTCCATTTCAGGAGTCTGCAGCTGTCTATGGTGTAGAGCTCATCATACTAGAAGTCAAGGTATCCAATGGTGATTTTGAAGAAATAGTTACTTCTTTTCTTATGTCCTTAACATGTGTGACTATTTCTAGTTGTAAGTTATGATTATCTTCTTGTTCTTTATTCTTGTTTTCTTCCTCTATTGTTGTCTGGTCTTCCTTGTTCTCCTTATTTACTTCTTCCTCATCTTTCTTCTCATCTTTTGCATTATCTTTATTTTCTCATTCTACCTCTCCTTTTTCTTCTTTATCTTCCTCCTCATTTTTAGAACTATTGTAAACTACCAAATTTTCAACATTGGGTCCATAGTCCTTGAACGGATCTTCATATGTGTCAACTGTGATGTTGATACTATCAACATTTATTATATATGTGCTAATTCTAATATGAGGTTCCTCTAATGTTGGTGCTTTTGTTACTTTGTTGTCTTCTGCCTCTTTCATCTCTATGTTCTCTATTGCTTTAGTTGTTGTAGTTTGAATAGGGACTTATACCCCTAACACCATGCTCTCTTCCTCTCTTCTAGGCTTAGAAGTAGACAACACTATTTTGTCTTCTAAAGTCTTCTACACGTCAATAACCTTTAATTTTGTCATAACCTTAATGCCTACTTCTTCAATTTCTTTATTTACCTCTTCATAATAGCTTTCCACGATCAAGATTTCTCTTATCTTGTTCCTCAACAATGATTCTATTCTCTTCATTATTTTCACAAAGCACTCCTCATTTATAATTTTACAAAGCTTTCTTATCACTCTTTCTCTTATGACTTTATCTTCTTTTGCTACCCTTTTCTCTCTACTAAACTTTCATAAAAATCATTAGGTATCTGCCCTTGAATGTGTAAACCTTTTATTAGACACTATAAAATGTCTAATAGCTACATTTTCCAACTTCAATTTCTCAAAGTTATCATACAAATGATAATACTTGTTCATTTGTGTAAATTTCCTATCATAAATGATCATACAATTTAACTTCTCAATCTTGGGCTTCCACTTCTTCCTTCCTTCACACTTATCTATTTTTTTTTCTCTAGGTTTCCTTGTAGACCTTCAGGGGTGACCACTTGACCTCTCATCTTTCTTCCTTAATATGTGGCTATAATCTTTTGTTTCTTTCTTGGTCTAGTATCCATTTCCTTCACTCTTTTAGTTCTAGGTGCTTCTATTGGTTCTTGTTCCACTTCTACTAACCTCATAGATCTCCTTGTACCTTTAGATTTTGACGATTTAATTTCTACTATACTGACATCTTCTTCTTCTTCTTCTCTGTTGGGATGAACTGGTGGTGCTGGAACAAACTGAGATTGCACTGGTGCAACTATTGCATAGGATGTAGATAATTCTTTCACTAATGATTCTACAATCGTGACTCCCATAACTAATGGTGTTGATTCTAATGGTGTAGGGCCTACTATTTCCAATGGTGGAGCAAATAAGATATTCTTCTATATAATCTACTTTATGCCAGATATAGTTTTCTTTATTGTTGTGAACTCTTGTGGGATCATCTATGTTTCTTCCATAATCCTTTTCATTTTACTCTTCACTTTCCTTTTAGCATACTTCTCAAGCTCAACTTGACAAATTGACTACATGTTCTCCTCATAAGTTCCAAACCTATTAAATTCATCATTTGATTCTAATTGTAGAATTGCTTGCACATACCCTTCAACTTCTTCTTCAGTTATCTCATAACCAAGATGATCACCATATGACATTCTTTATGTAATTGCTTCAATGTAGGTAAAATTTGTATCCATCATGAAACATATTCTTTCATTATACTTACAACTATGGGTGGAATTTTGAATCTCTACTTTATTTTAGTCTAAAATGTCTTCACAATAAGTTCTACACTATTCTTAATTTTGTTAATTGGATTCCTTATACACAAGTCTGTGATCTTTTCCATGGTGCATTTTTCATTGTCATTCCAATCAGAAAGGGGCAAGAATGAAAATCTTCTCAAAGGGTGGAAAAACATGTAAGTGACCAAAGATTGAAACCTAAGCTATCTATTCCTAATGTCCTTGAATCTCTCCAAGTTTTATACCAATTAAACTCTCAAAATATAATGCATATTAACCTTGGTTCTCTCAATGCACATCTTGTATGTTGCATGAACAAATTTGGTTGTTATGTCATTCATCTCTAGAACTTGAACATAACTTTGTTGCCATAATATTACTTACAAACCTTATATCATCTTGTTTAATCTTAGTAAGAATTGTGCCTCTACCATTGTATGATGATTTGGTGTTCTTAATTACAGTCTTCTTAACATTTTTTTGATTGAGAGGAATATAATGTTCATTTCTTAAACTATTTACTTTTGAATTCGGTTTGCTATAATTTCAACTATATTATCTCCTATAAAAAACTTCCCATCATGAATCCTACTAAGGATTATCTTTATCCAACATTCTTTGTCAAATTCATAGTAAAACATATACTTCACAATATTATTTTGACCTAGGAGTTCATAACCATCCTTGAATGACATATCTTGATTGTAAATTTTGTCAAATTCATTAGAAATATTACCTTCTCCTATTTTTTCAAAATTTCATCATGTGTAACTACCAATATCCTTCAAATATTATACTCTATTTGGGGTTTGCAAAAATATGGTTCTAGGGTCATCCTCTAATGGTGGAATAGGGTTGAACTTGATATTGGGTCTAGGGATGTCCTCAACATTGTGAATCATTGTTCCTTCCATTTCATTGTTAAAACAATTTACCTTACTTCACAAATTAACTATGCAAGAGCGTAAATACCTTTAGTTTGCAATTAGCTCACTACATGTGAATGGTGAAATGCTTTGACAAATCTCTTAATCTCATACTAAATTGCTCTTAATTTGCCTTCAATTTCTCCTCAACTCTTCACTCAATCAAATGGTACACGTAAATCCAATGTTACCCTTTAAATCCTTTCAAATTAACTTATGCATTAATTGTGCAAATATGTAGCCATAAAAAATCTATTTCCATTAACTAGAGAACTTCTTTCTCTTCACACACTCACATATGAACTTAAAATAACATGCCCACTTAACAATAGCTTCCTCACATCCATATCTACCTCCTATTAACTACACAAACCTTAATTCTTTTTCTCTAAGGGTTCAAATAATTTTCTAATATTAATTTCCCTTTGTTTACTATAAAATATGTTGCTTAAACAGATAAGGGTTGGTTAGAAAAAATTACTCACTTCAACTTGTTTTCGAGTGTTTCACTTGACTTCACTTCTACACAATCTTGTGAACTTTTTGGAGTCTTAGCCTTAACAAATGTCTCATTGAGATTTTCTACATGTTCTTTTTGACTGTTTCTGATATGCTCATTCCTTCTAACATTGTTCACATTCCTCCTAAATTTTGGGTTTCTCATGTTGTTCCTCATGTTATTTGGCATTCATATATTGTTCATCCTACAAATCTTTTCGTATATCCTTATATTGTCGCAAATCTAATATGCTATCACATAGTTACCATATCCAGGTCCCAACTAATTGATCTGTAAATTGCAATCTCTAGCAAACACATTATTCCATTCCTTATTACATTGGTTCCTCCAATAGGTCTACTAGCTATAGGGTTAGTACCTTTAAATGCATATCATTATTAAATCTAGGTTTTGTACACTCACTAGCTCTATGTCCAAAAGCTTAACAATTCTAACAATAGTCATAAATAGGGTTAGTTTACTTACCTCCACAATCCTTCTTTATGTGACCAATTTCATTACATGCATAACATCTTCTAGTAAATTTACTCCCAACTTCTTTAGGTGATTCAATATTTTTAGGTACATCTTCAAATTGATTTGACTCAACCTTCTTTAGATCTTCTTGCTATGGTTCAGGTTGTTGGATCACAAGATCTAGTTCCTTAGTAACTTTAGACTTCTTAGATTATTCTCCTCCAAAGTATCCAAGACCAGTCTTTATCATAAGGATGTCTCTGTACCAAAAACAATTCATCAAGCTTTCACTACCTGAATACAACTTCTCAATATGTTGCTTTATTTGTGTAAGCTCTCCTTTCACAATGGTATTGTACTTCTCAATTTCTTGCATATTGTAACTTCAAAGATTCAAGTTCATATGTCTCCTTTGCAAGCTTTGCATTTAGATTTGCATTCTTTGATCTCAAATCTGATTTAGATTCTTTATCATCATCCTCAAAGCTCAATTTTAGATTCATAATGTCTAGCTCATGCTTCAGGATCTAATTCTCTTCTTAAACTTTAACATTTCATTGTTATCCTTTTTTTGATCTTTATACTCTTTCTTAGATATGATAGATTCTATCTTGTTTGACAACTTCTCAGTGTAGTCCTTCCCATTTTCATACTTGTCCTTCAAAGTATCTCTTTCTTTTGTGAGTACATCAAGTTTCTCAAGAGATTCATCCAAGTTCTTCTCTAACTGATCCATATCCATAGAGATCTTACTCAAGGTGTTAGGGATTCTCTAAGTAACTATTCTTTGATACCAATTGTTAGAAATAGGAAATATTGGTGGGGGGGGGGGAATCAATATTCTACAAAGTTTTGCCCAACTATAGATATATTTAACAATATTATAACTAGCATAAGTAACTAAACTATTTAAGATAAATAGTAAAACAACAATAAAGTAATGCAACACATAACATCATTATTTGTTAACTAGGAAACAAGTGGCCAAGCGAAAACCTCGGTGAGGATGGTACCCACAAAATGATCCACTAATCAAAAGTATCTTGTGAAATATATTGACCTTGTTAGGAGTCTATTTCATTCATATAGTGTCTCAATCCTTGTTTAATGGACTAGGCCTTGTTAGAAGCCTCATCCCTATTAAGAGTTGTTATTACAATTAAAAAATGTATGCAAGATGATCCCACTACCCAAACATGCACTATAAAATGATATTCTATATACAAAAGGAATAGGTACAAAAACCTCTCTCTCAATGCTGATATGTTCAATATTTGATTTGATCTATGTACCTCTCCGCAAAATCTTTGCATGTATTTCCTCTCTCTGCTCTAATCTCAAAGTTTGCATCACAAAATTAAAGCATAGTTATCACAATAACCACACAATTTTGCATTTTGTAAATTGTTCTTTATACCATATTTTTCTGTACTGTTGGCCTTCATACATTTACACTTGTCCCAAAATACAAAATTTCCTTTTTCTCACTTAGGTTTAACATCTAGGATGTTGTTCTTAATTAGTGAAGTAATTATTTTGGTAAACAAAATAATTCCCTAACTTAAATTATCCAATTTCTTAACTTTGTTTAGTACTACAATTGGTAAATATGTAATAACTCTATCCATACTAATCCAACTGACTCACAAACTTTTAGGCATGTAGTATGATGTCCACTCTATCATTTATTAACTGTTCACAGGACAATAATGTCTATGTGAAGCTCACAAATCAAAATAGTGTCTCTACTGATAAATAACCTTCATGATACTTAGATAATTTTCTAAGGCTTTTTAAGTTCCACTATCCATCATCCTATTTAAGTTCATCATCATTTCCCATCTTTGATCTTGCCTATCCTTTGTTGGAAATCTAGTGGAAAAGTAATATGCTAGAGGGGGGTGAATCATGATCTTCAAAAACCTTTACCACTTCAAACATAAACCATGTTCATACTTAATTCACCATTCATTACCCTTGACCTTGTATGATATCAAATATGGAACTTCAAGGAATATCAGATCTAACATATAATAACATGAATAAAACACATAAATACATAATCAACACATAATACGAGATATAGTAATACAAAAACCCTCCAAGGTGAAGGTAAAACTATAGTGGGATGACACCCACAAAATATTCACTACTACAAAAATAAAGTGTGCTTGTTAGGGTTACAAATTTTGATCATTTTTGATGATCTACCATGTGAGGGGTCTTCTATGTTAAGATCTTAGAAGACTATTAAGTCTACATTGATTAAAGGATCTAAACTAGACAATTGAGTGAGCACTCTGTTAGGATATTTGCTTAGGCTTGCTACGACCACTTTGTTAAGAGATTCACTCAAATACACCTGTTAGAATGTAATAGTACCTTGATCCTTTAGTTTGCACTTGAATGCTAACGAAAAATCACCTATTTCCAATATGTAATCACATCTCTATGATAGATCTGCAATAATTGCTCTCTACACTACTCGATTTCCTTCCTTCACAACTTGCTAATTCAACTCAGCTTCACACACATGTAATCCTTCAATTCTCAACAAAATAATTCTGGCTTGGAATTATGCTTAAATAGCCATCTTAGAAGTTTCCATATCTCAAGCAATGATCCAAATTCATGCTTTTTACCACTTAGTCCTATTTTTTTGATTAGTTGATCTCATTGCATAGGGATTGATGATGCATAATTACCTCCTTGATTAATTCCTTGATCATAAAAACACACTCCCATCTTTGAAAAACATTTTATATAAGATTTTGTGTCATTCCAAACATATATACAAAAGTTGTTTAACTCGGCATATACACCTTTTGTAATGCTCGATTATGATTTTTTCTTCATTTTATCCCTTGAGACATACTGTCCTCAACTTCTATTATTTTTCTTGGCCTCTATAGCACTTGGTTCATGTGTTGCCTCCTATATGATTTGGCAACCACTCTATACTAAAAAACTCTTGGATTTCTTGGCAATCACTATTGCTTGGCAACACCTGAATGTATACACTTATCCTTTACATAGCTCAACCTGTATAGAGTAGCTCAATCATAGTGTTGACCAACCAACTCTGCCTTGTAAATGACTAAGTATTTTTCACTAACAAACAATACTATGATTTCCCCCAGGGTCAATATAATTTTCCTTCCATCCATCCATATTCTCCTGTGCCACATCCCTTGCTCATTATCCACACATTATCCTACATACTTCCATCATCCTTTCACATATTTTATCTTGACATCCTATCCATACTTGCATCCTATAGTCCTTGTCATGCTCACTCCCACCATCCTCTATTTATAATCCTACATAATTCCATCCTCCTTTCATATGTCCTTGATCTTGATTATTCCATGCATTCCCTCTATTTCACATTCCACATTTCATCCATATCATTCATTTTATTATTCCTATCAAATTAACTTCCTCCATATCATATCCTTTGTCCATCCATATTCCACTTTCATACATATGCTTGTGATCAAAACTAGAAACACACAAACAAAATGACCACACATGCTTTGGAAATACACAAGCCTCTGCTTCCTCCATACAATAGCTTTCATAACACCTTTCTATTCTCATGCATCCTTGCCCTCTATATTTCCTTTCATTTTCCTACCCTTAGTATGGGACATTTCAACTCCTTTGCAATATGGTCCTTTCCTTTGATCTTGCTATTCCCCATCATTTGGTCCCCCATATCCTTTCATCATTTCTTCCATCCATCTATCCTCCCTTCCCATCTATTTTTCATGTCTTGGTTCTCCCTTTTCATTGGTCTCAATCGATTCTATCTCGTATCTTTTCATATCAAATTCCTTCTATTCTACCTTTCATCAATACAATCAAATTTATGAATCCTCTAATTCAATTGATTTCCCCTCCTTCTAATCCTCTCGTATAAAATTAATTGATCTTCTACTCATATCAATTTCTATACTATCTAAATCATTTTTTCTTCTACTTCCGATCTCATTCAAGTTCATTCTTCCAGTTGCATTCCAATTCAATTTATTCATCAAAATATTTATTAAATTGAAATAAAATTAAAATAATAATTAAAAAATCCCAAATCAAGTGCAATTGATACTAATCCAATCATGCAACCTTGTACATCATTCCTTAATCAATTCATCATTTTGACCCAAATCAGTTGATAATCTATTGACCATATTTAATCATCATCATGGGATGTTTCCTTCCCAATCATTGGATGTGTATTTTTATTATTGCTAGCTTTTCCATCCTCAATCATTCATTATTAATCAATCCATTAATTGGTTTTCAACTTGGCTAGGGGCCAAATTTTGGTTTGCTTTTGATTTGTTGTCCATGAATACTTGTTACTTGTATGCATTATTATTTTTTGCATTTATCATGGTCTTTGCATCTTATTGTCACAAGGTATCCCAATCTTCTATATCATGGTGTCATAAGGAATATGGTTGTACTAGACCCTTTTTATCACGTACTTAACACATGGTCATCTTGGTTCTTCATACCTTGGTGCATAGTGTTAACTACAATATCAAACTTAAGTTGTTCACACCATTGCAACATAACTTTATCAATTATATCATTTACTCATTCCTTTCAAAATCCTATCCATTTCGAGAGCATATACATGTTCTTCTAACTTGCATGTTCTCTCAAGGGGGCATACCTCTCCACCCTTATCATCCTTCTTCATCCTTTCATGATTGGGACATCATACTACTACCCTTATGGACCTTTATCTAATATATTTTATTTTTATTTGATATAACATCAATGATGCTATATATCAAAGAGGGGCAAAATGTAGACACCAATTTGTTTTCAATTGAGTACAATTACACTTAACTTACCCAATTAAATAGATATTTATTATTTATTTAATTTTAAGCCTAGCCTACCACCCATCGCTCTCATCATTCTAAGCCTGCCTACTAGTTAGTCCCAATTTATTAGCCTACGTACCCATTTTAATCCCCTTTTAGCCCCTAAGTGGTTGCTCAAACATGTGTGAGCAACTCAATCCCTATGAGCCCCTTTCATTAACTCCTCCAAAAGGTACTCTTACACATTTGTCCCCTAGTCCTTTCCCCAAGGTTTCTCACTCATGTGTGAGCACACCTTGAGGCACTCAAATCCTAGAGGCTCTTTTTGACTTTTCACATGGCTCGTCCCTTAACCCATATGTGTCCCTTGTGGCACGTTTGTGGATGCCACATAGATTCAACCTCATCAAGGTATCCCTCAAGCCTATAAATAGAGCCCTTTTCCCAAGTGTTTCTCATCTCCTCATTTGCATTGTTATCATACTAGTATTGTTTTAGAGATTTTTAGAGATTTTAGCACTAACCCTTTGGTAATTGTTTCATTTTCTAACATTTCTCTTGCATTTTCATGATAGTTTTGCATTGTAGTTTTGTTTCCTTGCATCATCTCATATCCTTTGAATGCTCTCAAGAGTGGTTTCTTTATAGCCATTTCTCGAGGTATTCTTCACTCATTTAGCATAAGTTCATATGAATTATGTATCATTTCTCACTTGGGGATTCAATAGTTGTGTTTGAGGAGAGTACATCCACATACCTCAATCTTAAGCATACCAAAAAGGTTCATTTGGGTTCCCTTGTTGAGCTGCAATGAAGTTGCGTGGAGGTTTTATTTTATTGGTTGCATTAGTGTAGTAAAACTTAAGATAGTCTGTAGAATTTTAATCTAATTTGAATCTTAATATACATGTACTACTAACATTTGCCTTATTTACGCGTGCTCCCAATAGATTAAATTTTCACATATACAACATGAATATGTTGCTAAAGAAACCATCACAAGTCAATTTAAGGACATTTAAAGACAAAGAAACCTAGAATGGTAAAATGCTTTCTTACCTATATACTTGAACAATATTTAAGTACTAGGAAGAGGTCCTATGAGGGGGGATTATGCTCTATTTTTGAGGACATGAGTGTGTCATGATTAAAAAATATTTTTTTCTATGGAATTATTTGGAATCTATTCCTAAAAATACAAGTCCGTACTTTTTTAGAAAACTAGTGAAAAAGGGGTGGGGATAGAAATTGTCCCACTAGTTTTGTTTATCACTTGTTAGAATATTTTAATTTGAGCTTTTCAATAAAAAAAAATATTTAGAATGAAATTGGTCCTTTGCCTTATTTTTATGCAAACAATATAAAAGACAAAAGTTATTATTTTCATGAGACCACCATCTTCCTAAAAATTTGGAGCTTAAATTTTTAAGAACTACATAATTCATGAGACCTCTCGTCTTAAAATATTCCAAAAAAAACATAAAGCAACTCCAAGTTTATTTTTGAGATGCTAAATTCCATGGAACCCCATTTAATAAAAATGAAGTAGTAAATTTCTTATGAGAGTTTCTTGTAGATTTTTCAAAAATCCTCATACATGGAAGATAGAGTAAATATTCTTATTGATTTTCTTCTCCCTTTTAGAAGCCCCTCATGTAATTCCCTCTCAATGGTCTCAATTTTTTTTTTCTATCTCTAAACATGTATTGCATCTCTAGTAAATTATGGGTTCCTAAATTTGTATTTTGATTGATAGGAACTTAGACCGGTAATGAATCTCATACTTACCATCATTAAATCTATATATTTGAATTTGTGGTTGCTTGGTTTCTCAAATGTACCAATCTTGATCAATCTTGTCTAAAACAAATACTACAATTAGAATATCCAAGCTTCCAATTCATGTAGTGCACATACATAACCATAATGCTTATGAGCATAATATTCTTTATAAAAATATAGTTGGAATTTTCGTTAGCTTGTGGTGACTGGGGAAATTTTTGTGCACTCACCAGGTATCCTAGCTGAGGTTTGGGGTCAGGCATTTTTCTAGGGGCTGGCATATTGTAATTATTCTAGCCCTAATTTTGTAAGTGACAAAAATATTGTACAAAATGGATTAGGGTTAGGGATTTTAGTATGTGTGATGAGATAGTAGCTTCTTGAAGTGGTATTGAGCTATAAAGTATTGCATATTGTAATTAGTTTGTAAATCACTAGACAATGAGAATAAATTGGACTCACTGTTTGGTGGGTGTAGCCCAAGGATTGAGTGAACAACATTAAATCTTTATGTCTTGTGTCCTCTTCTTTGTGCTTTATTATTTTTTGATATTGCTTATATTTAGATGTAATTATTATTTATGTCTTGCTAATCCTAACAAGTGGTATCAGAGCAAGGTTATTTTAGTTATCCTCTATAGGAAGATCTTGCAATTGTGGAAAATGCAAAAGGTGGACTATATTTATCAAAAGGAATTATGGTGGCCATTAGAAGGAAAATCCTAGAAAGAGAAAACTATGAAAGATGAGGACTGGGATATTTTGGACCAAAGGCACTTGGAATTATTTGTTCATCTCCAGTGCAATTAGTGACATTTAATATTACAAAAGAGAAGATGATGGAAGAGTTAATGCAAACCCTAATAAAGTTTTATTAAAATCTAGTATTTCTCATGAATCATTCATTTAATATGAAGATGATAGAAGACAAATCTATTGTAGATCATTTAAAAGAGATTAATATAGTTACAAGTTAATTATCTTTTGTAAATGTCAATTTTGATGGCCAAATTAGGGCTCTATTGACTCTATGTTCTTTGCATTCTTTTCCTAAAAGCTGGATTAGCTTAGTGATGGATGTGATTAAATCTATTTTTGGTTCTAATTCCTAAAAAAATGATGATGTTGTTGGTGTCATTCTAAGTGAGGAAATTCGTAAATGCTTAGGTGGATCTACATTAGGAAGTTTCTTGAACACATAGAGTAGAGGAGGAATGAATGAGAGAGGAAATGATTCTAGAATTCATGGTAAATTAAGAGGAAAATCAAAGGGAAAGAGGTCTCAATCCAAGGGACCAAGAAATTTTTGGTACTGTGGAAAACTGAGGCATAAGAAGAAAGATTATTGGTCTCGAAAGAATAATGAAGTATAGAAACAAGAAGATAAGGCCTATTTATGGGATTTCAAGGGTTGATCCTTCCCATAAAAGATAAAAGTGCTTTTGGATACTGCCAGAGGAGGAGTGGCTAAAGATAATTTTTTATGGGGAAGCAAGAGGAAACCCTGGGCCATTGGGTTGTGGGTGCATAACACAAGACCATGAGGGAAACACCTTAGTCTTCATCGATAAAAGCCTAAGGATGATGCCAATAAGGTGGAGGAATATCCAAAGAGGCTCTCACCTTAGGAACTACTCTTGGTATTAGAAGAGTGCATTTGGAATGAGACTCTAAGATCATAATCAATAGAATCAAGCAAGGGATAATGGAGTCATGGTATCTTGACAAGCACATAAGCTAGATCAAGAGGTTACTATAGGAGTTTAAAGATTTCAAAATCTTCCATACCTATCAGGAGGCCAACAACATGGTAGGTAAGTTGGAAAATTTGGGTGTGGATGGCTCCTTGGAGAGCCATAATGAAAATTTTGAAGACCATAGGCATCTTTTTCAAGTTGATGGTGTAGGAGTTTGGAAATAGTCTTGTTATTTCCACCCATGAGTGGCCACCTTTTTCAATGATGACTGACTAGGCTTGAGTTGAATGAGCAATAATTAAGATTTTCCCCTTTGTGCATGGCAGTGGCTTTGCAATCATAAATTGATACCTTTGCAATTTGTGCTTCCAAAGATTTCAAAAGAGAGATAAAGGGGGACTAGATTTGTGCAAGATAGAAGAGTACTTTGTTTACATTTTGAAGATGGAGGCTAATTTTGCTTTGGAATTAGAAAACCAAATGTAGTCGTGTGAAGGAAAGATTTCAATGAGAAGGCTAAAGAACATCTTCCTATTTGAGGATAAGAAACTCATGACTGGTGTCTTTGAGATTTTTGGTCTGGATTACCTCGATACATTTTGGAGGCATAGTTCAAATCTGGATATCTCATCTCTTTTTGTGGTGTTAGCCTTAATGATGGGTGAATCCAAGGAGGAAGTCTGGAAAGTTGTGATTGCTTGCATGGACCCACAATGGCTACTATGGATTGATGACATTATCAACAAATATGTTCTAGGAGTTGGCTTGGACATGGGTCAAGGCTCCTGGTGTTTGATTAGTGGTGAGGGTGACAATCAAGTTTGACCCCTAGTCATTTGGTCTTTAGCTTCACCTCAGGAGGTGCATGCTTTGAAATCATCGTGTGGTTAGAGGAAGGTGACTTCATTCTTGGAGGAAATAATGTGGTTCAAGGAGGGAGTTCAAAGGGATTTTATGAGTTTGACTCCATGCAAGAGTATGAGGATGCTAGAGGAACCTTTGAAACACCATATTGCATGGGAAACCATAGGGGAAGGAATAGTGGTAGGTGTATGGATCAAATCAATCATGGAGGATGAGGATAGTGCTACCATAGCAGGCTTGAAGTGCCCTCAATGACTTGGAAATAAGGGCAAGGTGCAGGTGATGGGGGTTGATCATGGCATCCCAAATTTCACCAAAAAAGATGCAACTAAGTGTTTTAAGTGAATTGGGTCAGAGCTTATTGTTTCCTATTTTTGGTTATATTGTGTCATCTTTCTTTGCTGTAGGAGATAAGATCAAAAGTAAGGGTGTTGGTTTTTTTTTTTTTGAGTGCTCATGCCCATTTTGTCAAATGTTTATGGGGATTGGAGGAATAGTTGTAGTGGCTTAGTGTCAAGGTGTTCAGATATATGGCAAGCTTGAATTGCCTAAAAATTGTAAATCTTTACTTCTACTTAATAAAACTAAAAAAGCTATCCATCAAAACAAAAAAAGAAAATAATAAGGAGGTAAATGTGGTAAACTTAATAAATCTAGGGTTTTAGATTTAGGGGATTCATTTTATGGTACACCCCATAGAGATTATTTTCTAGATTATGTCTAAGGAGATTTTAGACTTTCTTATTTCGGGGATAATGAACCCTGTCAAATTGTTAGAAAGGGAAGAATTAAGATTAAGTTGAAGAATGAGAACCATTGGCTACTACAAGATGCAAGACATATTCCAAGGTTGAGTAGGAATTTAAATTCAGCAGGGCATTTGGGTGATTAGGGTTGCACAATTACTTTTAATAATATAAACATTTGAAGGTTTCAAAAGGTTCCTTAGTAGTAGAAAAATGTGTGAATATGCACCTTATATCTTTGTATAGGTCATACTATTGCTTCAACTTTTGTTTTTTAAGAGAAAATGAATGTTCAGGAACAATTGCTACAATTGAGTAGTAAGAACAAACAATTGTTGTAGCTTTTGAAACAATGCTATGGTGCAATAGACTTGGGCACATGAGTGAGAAAGGTATGAAATTACTTCATTCAATTTTATTTTTTACTTGGTCTAAAATGTGTCAATATGTATTAATGTGAAAGGTGTGTGTATGGAAAAAAAGAGAGAGTTAGTTTTGTGAAGAGTAGGAAGGGAAAAAAAAAAAAAAGAGACCTTGTGCATACATATGTATGGGGAACATCTCAGATATCTTCCCATTGTGGATCTCATTATTATGTTACATTCATTGAGGATGCAACTAGGGAAGTATGGGTTTGTTTTCCTTAGATATTAATCTAATGTATTTTAAACTTATAAGAAATGGAAATGTTTGGTCGAGAATGAGAATAGAAAAGAGATTAAAATGTCTTAGATTTGATAATGGTGTTGAATATTGCAGCCAATAATTTAAATATTTTTGTTTTACTAATGGTCTTAATAGGAAAAAAAAATAGTCCCAAGGACTCCATAAGAAAATAAAGTGGCTGAATGTATGAACAAGACAATAGTGGAGCATGGAAGGAGTATGAGGTTGCATGCTAGGCTTCCCTTAAACAAGTGGGCAAAGGCTTTCAATACTATTATTTATTTGATTAATAGAGGTCTCTCTACTCCTTTGGGTTGTGATATTCCAAAGGAAATATGGACTAATAAGAAGGTGCGCTATTCTTTTCTTAGAAACTTTGGTTGTGAAGCATTTGCACAAGTTGGAAGCTAAATCTAAAAAATACATATATTTTTTGGATATGTCATTGATGAATTTGGTTATAGACTTTGAGATTTTGAAAATCATAAAACTGTAAGAAGCATGGATATTATATTCAATGAGAAAGTGTTACACAAATATCTATTGCAGCAACATGAGAAGAAAGAAAATGTAGTACTGGATGATACTTTAAAAGATGATGGTCCAATAGTTTCTTATGCTCCACAACAATAGCAACAAAAAATACTACAAACCCCAATGGATGTTAGATGATAAAAAAGGTTAAGTAGACCTCTCAAAATATTTTCTCCCTTGTTCTTGTATTCTATTTTATTAACAGATGCAAGTGAACCAAAATGCTACGATGAAGCTGTAAAGGTGGGTACAAAGTTTCACTAGGAGTCTTCCATGACAGAAGAGATGAAATCCTTGCTAAAATATCAAACTTGGGATTTATGCAAGTTTCTTGTAGGAAAAAGGATCTTTACTAATAGATGGGGTTATAGGCTGAAATAAGAGGATGGAGGTAAGAAAATATTTAAATCTAGGTTAGTTGTAAAAGGATTTGCACAAAAAAATGGAATTGATTTTGATGAGGTATTTTCTCTTGTTAAAATAACTTTTATTCATACTATTTTAAGTATTGTGGCTACTGAAGATTTGCATTTAGAGTAGCTTTATGTTAAAAAAAAAACTTTATTCATGGTGATTTGTATGAAGAAATATATATGGAACAACCACAGGGATTTGAGGTCAAAGGTAAGGAGAATTTAGTGCACAGATTGAAGAAAAGTTTATATGGCTTGAAGCAAGCACGATGACAATGGTATCTTAACTTTGATAATTTTATGCATGAACATGGATACATTAGGTATACTTAGACCATTATGTTTATTTTAAGAAGTTGGATGATGATAACTACATTATTATACTTCTATATGCTAATGATATGCTTGTAGCTGGTCTAACATGGATCACATCAAGGGGTTGAAAAAATAATTAGCACATTCATTTGCTATGAAGGGTTTGGGGGAAGAAAAAAAAATCCTTGGTATGAAAATTTGTAGATATAGGAAACACATGAAATTTACTATATCTCAAGCTGATTATATTGAGAAGGTGTTCCAACATTTCTCTATGGATATTGCCAAATCTATCAACACACATTTGCCCAATCATTTGAAATTGACTAAGGAGATGTGTCCAAAGACATAAGAAGAGGATGATACAATGTCCAAGGTACCTTATGGTTTAGATGTAGGAATTTTAATGTATATTATGGTATGTACTTGGCTAGATATTGAACATGCAATGGGTTTCGTTAGCATGTATATAAGTCATCATGGGATTGAACATTGGAATCCAGTCAACTAGATTCTCAGATATTTGAGAGGAACATCTAGTAAATGTTTACATTTTTGGGGCTCTACTATTGATTTACAAGGCTATGTTGATTCAAATTTGGTAGGGGATCTAAATGCTAGGAATAGTACTACATGATATGTATTTACTATTGGTGGGACAACAATAAGTTGGGTTTCTTGATTACAAAAGGTGAATGCTTTGTCCACTACAAAGTAAGAGTATGTTGTTGCTACAAAGGAAGCCAAGGAGATTCTATGGCTTCAATTATATATAGAAGAATTGGTACAACCATAGAGGAAAAATTATTTTTTCACTAATAGCAAAAGTGTCATTCATCTTGCACATATGTTTTTTATACCTTCAAAGATAGAACACATACAATTGTGATACCATTTTATTCAGTTAGTTTTGGATGTTGGTCAGTTAAAGCTACAAAATGTACATATAGATGATAGTCCAATAGATGTGTACGAAGGAGGTGACAAGGGAGAAGCTCAACTCATCTTCATCTATAGTTGGTCTTCTTTACTTGACAAAATGAAAGAAAAATTAAGTACATGGTGGTTCAATCCTATGGAGGCCTCGCAGGGTAGCAGTATTGCATCAAGATCGGTTTCCAAGTGGGAGGTTGTTGTTTATTGTGGAGTCTAATTAGCCACCAAGTGGGAGATTATTAGCTTGTGGTGACTAGTTAGGAAATTTTTGTACACTCACCATGTATCCTTATCAAGGTTTGGGGTCGGGCCAAGCCCTAGGTAGGGGATTGGGGGCAACATCCCCCAATACAGTCATGTACAATTTTTTTGGCTAGTTTTTTAAGGGCCAACGTATTGTAATTATTCTAGCCCTAATTTTCTAAGTGGAAAAAATATTTTATAAAATGGATTAGGGTTAGGGATTTCATTATGTGTGATGAGGTAGTGGCTTCTTGCAGTGTTATTAAGATTGAATGGATCATAGATTTTAATCAAGTTGTGATCACTAGATAATAAGAAGAAATTGGACTCGTTGTTTGGTGGACATAGCCTAGGGATTGGGTGAACCATGTTAAATCTTTGTGTCATGTGTTCTCTTCTGTGCGCTTTATTATTTTTTGATATTGGTTATATTTGTATATAATTATTATTTTTGTCTTGCTAGTCTTAATAATTGCATCATAACTAATGGAGGACCCACTATTCACCACTAAAAATTAGAGCACAATACTACCCAAGCACAACATCAAAATCAATAGTAGTGTTGATTATTAAATATTTTAGTCAAAACTTCTTTATTGTAAGATAAATGTCCATATTCAAGCATTTTGCACACATGTTTGTCAAAGTTGTCTACTTGAATTATTTGAAATTATATTACATAGGGGTTTGACTTTATGCATTTACAAAAAAATCTTATCCAACACTAATTTCAATTGTAAGAGCATACTTCAATGAAGTGTTATTGTTGTAGGATTATTTCTTATCAAAGAATATCCTCCAAAGTATACCTAAATAATATATCACAACATATTTTCTAAATTGTGTTGTAGTTAAAACTATTTTAGTTGGAGTAGCACTAAGATGGATAACCTCTCATAAAGTTATGATTTTTCACATTATGAGCATCACCTATGCAATAAGTGTTCAATTAATTCTCGTAAGCGTGAACTATTATTCATGAAAAATGGGTGAACAAATTTGACCAAAAAACTACATAGTTGAATCCTAATAACAATATCACAATTTGGCTTTCTTAGAAAATATCTCCTACTTATCAACTAAATAATATATTATTAATTAGAAAAATGTGTTCCTATTGAATGTCAACCAAATGTATTGATGTGCTAGCCTAGATTTCTAAAACTATTTAAACTCAAATATTATATTAATGACACTATTGTAGATGATAGGTGATGATAAATTAGAAATTTGGGAGGCTTTATATTGATCTCACCCTTTGACCATATGGTATGATTTTTGATTTAAATGTACCCAAATTTCTTTACCATGGACAAGGTTACTTTCAAAATTGATCTCAACATATATGAGATGCTTCAAATGGTAGCATTTTTTGTTTCACAAATGTAATCTAGAATAAAATCAAAGACAACATTGTATCTAAGGTAAAAATCTACAATCTTTTTAATGGAGACTTGTGAGCATGGTTATTTACTAGAGGCTAGTTATAGTATAAAGGGCCTTTATGATGTCAAAGCTTGACTTGATTCTTGATGGACTCATTTGGAAAAACTCAACTTCACCAATACACCAAAGACCCATTAACATAATTCCACATTTGAGAAATTTAGCATCAACAAGTTAAATAAAAACATAATTTTGTATCAAAATTATTTCCTAAAGATCAAATACAAACTCCATTTCTTGGTTTGTGCTATGTTTACATCATATCAGAAAATGACACTATAGTAATTTTAGTATGAAATTGCTATAATCAAGCTTGTAGGATACATAACATGAAAAAAATGAGCTTCTGCTATCGTCTCAACCTCACAAGAAGAGTTATGATAAGAAAACTCAAATACCTAATTGTGTTATACATATTTTTCATTTTTCATTTTTCATTTTATCTTCCTTCGCTAAGAAACTACATGATACATGTTATTTATATTACTTTAAGGGAGCACATAAATACTACATTTTCGTCATTGAATTTTAATAGATAATGCATTGATTTTTCAAGAGTATTGATGAAAAGACTCCAAGATGATATGTATAATTAAAATTTCTCATGAATTTACTAGCACACATCTTACATTTTTGTATTGAATTCCAACAAAATGTTTTCATTGATTTCGTCTCAACCTTAGCTAATATTCTTGATGTAAAAGTTTACGAGAAATACAATAGTTGTTGTTATTTATTTTTATGTATATTTTGCATTGTCATTTGTGAGGAGAGAACATTTGTAATATTGAGGTAGAATTCTAGTGGTAAACATCATACATTAGTGACCAACTCCTAAA